>CM072668.1:28455444-28658155 GCA_036884735.1 Huso huso
TGCAGAATCAGCAGTCACTTGACGAGTCAATTAAAAAAGCTCACGTGCCTCCAAAGGAATTAATTACACAGTGAAGGAAAGCAGAGAATCGTGCCTTGTTGATTTACTCTGGGAGGATCTGGTGCAGCAGTGCAGTGGTTACACTCTGAAATATTGCTAGATGCATCACAACCATGTGGCCTTCTTTACTTGCTATGCTTTTCTAGGTTCACTTAAAATGTGCACATCTTATAATGTGTTTTACGTCACACAGTAGACGCTGCATGGAAGTTGTCCAATCAAATCATTTGTAAGAACCGAATGGCTACAGCTGCAACATGCAGAACGTAGCAAGACTGGCCACCAAACCCTCTCCAAGCCTATTACTGGGTGCTTTAATTGTACCTGTAACCCTCTGGGGCCAGGACTGCCTCCTTGCTCTTTTTGGTGTTTGGAAGCTGGTATTTAAATGGTTGCTTCTGACTTTACCCCTAATGCTTCACATTAGTGGTAAAACTAAACCTGAACCAAAACCCCCTGATGGGTATTTCTCCTCAAAGGATCACTCTGTGCCTTCCTTTCCTCCAGTCTGTTGAAGGGGCCCGTTTTCATTTTGTTATTTCATTCACCTGCTTCTTACACCTGCCAGGTCCAGCTCTGAGATCACAGGAGAGATAAGCGTCAGGACACATTTCTCAGGGACTCCACGCCGTCTGGAATATTAGATCCCTGCACTATCAGGGCTGGCTCGCTCTAAAGACATCCTCTTAATATCCCATCTGTTGTAATAGGATCGTGTATTTTGCTCTGTATTTCTCTCTTCTCTCCCTCCCCCACCTCTCCTTCGGAGCAGATCTTGTGGTCTGCCTGTGTTGGATCTCACAGCTGGCCCTTCCCAATCCTTCACCCCAAGTGCTGCTAGATCACATCTGTCCAGCACCTGAACAGCACTGCCAACGCACCACAGGAGAGCGTAGAGTACAACCAATCCAGTCTGCAGAACCAAGAGGGAACAGCAATGCAATCAATCTGCCTGCATCTACCATTTAACAAACGAATCACTGTCTCCATAGGGCTATAAAGAGGCCAGTTTAGTACAATCCATCACTAGAAAACGGACACTTTTACACATTGTGGAGGACACTCTGGGGGGACACACTGGAGGTTTTGGAAATGCAATGGTGTCTGGGATTTTGGTATCATTATACATTTTCAATGCCAACACATTAGTGATTTAACACTAAGCATGAGCATTTATGAAAACATTTTCAGCATTTCTTTTTCTCTTGGCAGTTTTGTTAATGTTTAGGCCTATGCAAGTTATTATTCAGATCTTCATCAGTGGGTGTTAATTATGTTTCATCACAGCTGGCATTGCTGAACCAACCCTATACACTGATTCCTCATCACAGACTTAGTGTCTTGAAGACACTGCCCACAATCATTACCCGCTGTTCTGTTTCATTTGCACTCCACATGAAACCAAACAGTAAGCCTTTGTCCCAATCTCCCTGACAGGTATCGGGTCACAACCCTCTCATCAAGACCTTCTATTGTGTCTTCTTATTTCATGCGGTGCATTGCAGCCAGGGGTTACTGCTGTACAGAGGTATTCTGGGTTACACTGGACCTCATCCAAAATGCTAGTAACTAGTAAAAACCAACAGTAAATATGTTAAATACAGTGCCTATTTTGCACTGGAGAAAACATTTGAGAACCCTCCCTTTATCATGGTGAAAGTCACTTGTTTATCCACCACTAAGAAGAAGATACTCTGTGTGGTCTATTTCAATGGTCTAAACAGTAGCAGAGCTAAATACAGCCTCTCATTACCTCTCTATTAACCTACATGGGGGCCTTCTCTCAGACAAAAGAAATGCATTGAAGTAAGGTTTGCAAAAAACTAGGTTGATGCATTTTAGAGAGGCGTTATTAAGAGCCACCATTAAAATAGAGCCCTGTGCTTCTGCACCATGTTGTTAAACATTGAACTAAGACAGCTTCAACAGTAGGACTGAATTACAATGTATTTAATATTAAACACACATGATACTTCAACAGTATGACTGCATATACCCACAATGTATAATGTTAAACACATACGGTACTCAGACGTTTCCAAGGGGCTACTTGTGTCTCAGCTCCATCCATCTGGTGTCCCTATTCCCCAGGGCGCGCGCTCTCTCGCTCTCTCGCTCTCGACATGCTCCAGCTATTGTCAGACTGACACCTTCCTGATGAATAGCATGTTCATAGGGCCTCTTGCAGATTAGTACATTCACAATGAACAAACACAGATCACATGCTGGCCCGTCATCATAGCAGCATCCCGGGACTCAAATGATACTGTGAGTGTGGAACGAACTGGGACCTCCACCCATTCAACTGAAGGGACAGACGAGGGCTGGACGCGAACCCAGCTCTGTAGTCCAAACGCAAGCATGGGTCTTATGCGGATATCGTTATTATTAACTCATCAGCAGCTAGGTGGACAGACGTTACAAATGCTTCCAATGTCATTCATATGAAATATACATGCCATGGAAAACAATTGGGGATCCAGTGCTTGTATGTAGGACTTGGCAGATATGAAGCAGAAATAATGCTATGTATTTTACTGTTTTGAAAGATTAAACATTCACATTCTTTCCAGGGCTATGAATTTCAACCCACATCCATGGCTATGAATAACTCCACTACATCCATGTCATCAGGGACAGTTACTGTGAATGGTTAGAAACAAAAGCTATACCAAACTCACCTATTCTTCCAAAGAAGCGAGATCCTCAAACAGGCTCTCGTCACTTTGTATGTCTTTCTCATCAAAAGGGAGATCTCTGAGGGTCTTGGAATGAGTTGTGAAAAACACACTCACCTGATCAAACAGAGCATCTTCTTCACAGTTTGGGCAATCTGTTTAGTTATCATCGGCAACCGCTGACAAAACCTTTCAGACTGAGATCAGCAGGCAGACAGGTGAACTACAATTAGCCTAAAATTACATCACATTTTTCACTGTTTGGAATATGTACTGTTCATGTCTTATTTACAAAGTAGAATGAGTCTCTTCTCCTCTGATTGGTCAATATTCTGGTGTCTCTGGCTGAAAAGTAGAACCTGTATATATTTTCTGTTGCTCGGTCATTTTGTGACCCAGTTTCCTATTGTAGGGCAGCATGGAACAAAACACACACTGGGGTCATGCTACAGGCCAACTCAAATGCATTCATTACAATACTTTAACTGATGAGCCGCATTATGAGATATGTAAAAACCTGAAATCCCCGATCATGGTGACCTCTCACCCAGAGTATTTTTACACAATCAAAATGAATTCCCATCCACTGCTTCACTTGGTCCTCAATCAAAATTAACCCCAAAGGTCACACAAATCAGGAAATGGTTTTAGGTTCCACGAGTTTCTCACAGTAGTTTTGATGGCTACAAGTTAAAGTACGCTTAGAAACAGATTTGAGAAGCTTTGATGACCTAAGATTGTATTTTCTGTTTTAATAATCCTTATTAAAAGAAATGTTGTCATGCTTAATTTTGTTTTCAACAAACTTTGCTCGTGCTCTCTACAGCGTATTTTAAATATGCTCAACTAGATAAACTCAAGGTCAAAGTTGGCCCTTCCAGTCCTTGACTTTGCTCCAGCCCTGTTCTAAATCGATTAGTTGAAGCAATTAAACCTCCAGCCAGACCCTGAAGTAGTTAATTATCTCGTTGTACCTGTTAAACTTGGAGTGGAATGGAGCATCGAGGACCGGGATTGGACCCCCTGGTCAAAGGCCACTCTGTCATGAAGTTATAGGTATTTGTTTTTTATAATACTTCGCAGGTACACGCTGTTAAGGCATGCTTTTGAATGTATTTCAGTAGAAAAAATACAACCCAATTCTGTTCCTGTATCCTGTACCTATGTAAAATGGCAGTCCTATTTTGAAGGGTGATCCTCATTTTCAAATGGTCATATCTTGGGACCTAAATGATCAAGAGACCTGCTTTGAGATGTCCAGTCTTCTGATGAACCTGTTAGATGTGTGCATTGCCTCTTAGCCACGCCCATCCAGAAATCTGATTCGTCTAAGGGAGTTAAACATTAACACAAGTAAGACAACACTTTATTTCCCAAACCAAGTTGCTCTTTCCATCATTAGCAATTATCATTTGGAAACCAAATCACCTTTACCTCTCAACCCAACCCAACACTAATCTTAACCTAATCTGTATTACAAACCAAACAGGTCATGGAACACTGCCTCAGCCAATCAAGATGCAGCATTTCAGGTCATTCTCACAGTAAACGCCTGCTAGTGTAAACAAAACGGTTCATCAGTTTAAGAATTAACACACACCTTCCTTCTTAGCTGACTGCAGCAATAATATAGGCCGATATGTAATTCCACAATAAACAAAAGTAAATAAAGAGTGACACACCAAATACTAAGTATTCTTTTAGATGTGTTCAGTGAAACTGCCATCCATGAGTACAGCACTTGAGATGATGTCTTTATCTCTACCTCTTTGTGCTGTCTTTTTTATTCCGTTAAAACTTAAAAAAACTGCCTTTCCATTCATGGTAGCATCAAAACATGTACTGGACCGGGGTAGGAGGCAAGACAAAGCCTTCATTAAATCCAGATCCTTTTCAGAAAATCTGTTTTCCATCTCTGATACAGCTCTGTCTGGAATGTTTAACTTGGGTCTCTTTAATGTCAGACTACAGTCAGATTTAGAGTCTGAATGTCCTAGTGTTGAACACACTACAGAATCAGCTAGCTGCTTACTAGTGGTTCTCTGTCTCTTTGTAGGATGAACATCTACAGCTACTCTACAGAGTCCAGAAATCTTCATCTTTACCAAGATTTTTTAATGCGTCTACTGATGCATTTATCACCTCGCTAGCAGAGCACAGATCAACAGATTGTGACTGAAGAACAGCATTGGCTGGCTTTAAAATACCAATATGGACAAGGAACTTTCCAAGAACAAAGAAGTCCTTCAGCTGAGAAAAAAAAGTCCAGATGCTTCTGTGCATTATCATCCTCTTCTGACAATATATCAGGAACACGATCCTGATGATCAACACATTTGGTCACTTTAAAAATGGCTTGTCCAGCGAATTTCCTCAACCTCTTTAGAAAAGGGCCATTGTACCTTTGAGTAATGAAGTGGCGATGAAAGAATGCATACAGAGAATTACAAAGATTAAAAAATCTCTTTGCACATGGTTCACTTTGAATTGCATGCACTACTGCTAAGCACAGCTGATGGTTGTAACAATGCATGTACAATGCACACCTCCATTAACCCCTCTCATCACTGATGTACCATCGTAGCACTGGCTGATGATGCTGTCAGCATTAAAGCCTACTTCAGAGAGGCGTTTTAGTATCTGAGCTGTAATGTATTCTGCATCCAACTGATGCAATTCAAGCAACCAATCAGATGTTCCCTCGGGTATAGAATCACTAACAAATCCTAGGATGATGGACAGATTTTCAACATTGCACTTACCTCCTGTCCCATCACTTTTGATACAGTACCCACTAGATTCACAATGCATATATTTGTCTTTAATTTGATTAAGTACTATCTTACTTAAGGTCTCTATCACCTCATGTTGTATATCTTTTGGTGCATACTTTGCATTCTGTGGTATAGTCTTCACTATCTCTGCTAACACAGAGTCTTTCTGTATTCAAATAGTTTATGAAAAGCCCACTTGTAAAACAGTGACCCAATGGTTTATCCCATTGCCTGTCTCTGAACTCAGCGACAACAGCTTGTAAACGAGCACAGCACAGATTTCCAATTGTTAAACCCAGTACTGTAAACACTGTATCCCTGTCAATTATTACCCCAGTAAATGCCATATTGATCCACTGTGATGCATAACTATGGTAAGAAGGGGGCTCAGTGTCAGTAAATACAACTTAAACATGTCCGCAAATCATTGATACAACTAAGCAAAATTAATGCATGGCAAAAAATATGCATTTCCTTCACAGTACAGAGTTGGAGAATTTCAACTGTTGTACAGAACAGCACTAATCTCAATTTACTAACCTTTCTCTTTACTCTCTGTTCGCTTTCTTTAACTACAGTACTCTCTCTCTCATGGCTTCTTAAACCGGATGTGAGCTTTTAAATTCATCAATTTGAAATAGAGTAGGCGGGTATTTTTGGAATAATTGGACGTGATTTGTGAATACAGTCGGCCCTGGATCCTAATCAGGATTTCTGCTGAAATGGGATCAAACTCTGGGAGACGGTTCTTCCCGATGTGATTTAGGTCGTTTAATTGGGACGTCACTTAGTTTAATTGGGATACAGTATTTTCAAATGATGATCGGAGATCGCTTTTCAGCCAACGAAAGCCTGAATGTTGCTTCCCCTCTCTTTGCAGGTGTGTTGTGAAGCAGCTAGTTGGTCACCCAACACTCTACAGGATTAGTGTAGGGAGAGTTTTCGGAGGTTTGTTTTTTCAAATGAAATATCAAAATGATATGCTTCATAGTAGTAATGTAGTAACTTATAGGTCAGATAATAACCTTTGTTGAGGCCCTCAGCCCAACCTGCAGGTCACTATCTGCCAGTACGGACCTTCTAGCGGTGTAAATAAAGAAGGGATTGGACGAATCTGCAGAGGAGTAGTGACCGGTTCTCGATTGACAGAGGCTGTGTAATGTCACTATTATTAGAGGGACATGAGGAGGGTGAGGTAATCAAACACAGTTAGGGACCAAGTAGGTTCCAAGTGCTGCTACATGGTTTGTGTGCAGTGTCTGATGTGATATCAAGTATCATTGAGCATTGTGCCAACTCAGCTGAATGAACAGTTGTGGTGGTTGGTCACGCTTTAAGAAATGGGTGGCTGATGAAACACAGTGTGGACCTCAATTCGACACACTACTTTCATGTTAAGCTTTATAAATTATTGTACTGGCCTTTAATTTACAGAACGAGAAAGAGTATATTAAAACCCTAAAGAGCTGAAGAAAGAGAAATGTATTTAATCGGTCTTAAGTTTCGAGAAAGCGTTCTGAAAGTTTACCAAGCTGGGGGGAGAAAGACCGCTTAAACGGAACACTTAACTGCAAATGCGAGACGCCAAGGGGGAACTAAGAAATTAAGTATTAAAAACATAAATATAAAGGTTTCGGGTCCGGATCAGTTAGAATTCGGTTATTATCAGATGAACAGTAAGCAGCAACATCGATATTATTAAGCGCACATTTTTTGGAAGCTCTACACAGCATGCTAATCCGGACCCCAGAACGAGTCCTGCTACGCAGCTACACACACAGCATTGGTCTCTAAAGCTTCCAAGACCCATGTTTATATCATTTTTCACAGGCATACCTGAGTTTTGATCCTGTTATGACGTACCGCTGTAAATGTAGACGCCCGACCATCACACATCTTACAGCAGATCATAACCGATGTGGAGTTTTAGAAGAAAGGCTATAGATTAATTTATAACCACATTCTCGCTCAAACATTCGCTTCTAGAGACCAAAGCTATGCGGCCAGGGAGCTCGCTCCTTCATTTCCATTTCACACTGAATCAGGGTGCAACATTTCAACATTTTACAAGAACCCAATTTCTTAATGTCTCAAACTTCTGCGTGCAACTTAAATCTAGGTACGTTGGTTTAACGCCATGTATAATAAGAGACAAAGAAAATGTTTGAATTCTTATGAACATACCCAGCTCGCTTTGTAATAGACAACACTGCAATGCAATAGAAATCGAGGAGAAACATAATGTGTTTTACTTACCGTTTAACCAGAAGGGCTTTTGATATATCCTCCCTTAGTGTAATCCAAAAACAAAGCCTGATACTGGTATTATCTTATTGTTGATAACATAAAATAGCCAGTCCTGAATTGGGTCGGCTTTCTCTCTGTTAAGTTAAAAAATTAAATAAATCTCAGCTACTCTGTAGCAGTCTTAACGCTTTGTTATTGTACGCCAGTTGCTGGCTCTCAGATTTTGTAATAGCCCAGCTAGCACCATGAGCCACGCCCACGTCCCTTCTGATTGGACCAGTGGTGTTGAATATGTAAATACAATTCATTGATATCTAATGAGAAACGAATGAGTCCAGAAATTAACCTGTTCCCTGCCGAATTTTATTTTAATAATAAATATAGTAATCCTTCTATAATGTTAATCGGATGCTGTTTGCCTTTTTATATATTATAGTCCTTTTTGGTGTCATTTACTAACAATGTTCGTCTTAGGTGACTTTTCTTTTAATAGAATTAATATGTGCATTTTTAAAGTAGACGACAGAATATATAAGAACATAAGAACACAAGAAAGTTTACAAACGAGAGGAGGCCATTCAGCCCATCTTGCTCGTTTGGTTGTTAGTAGCTTATTGATCCCAGAATCTCATCAAGCAGCTTCTTGAAGGATCCCAGGGTGTCAGCTTCAACAACATTACTGGGGAGTTGGTTCCAGACCCTCACAATTCTCTGTGTAAAAAAGTGCCTCCTGTTTTCTGTTCTGAATGCCCATGATCTAATCTCCATTTGTGACCCCTGGTCCTTGTTTCTTTTTTCAGGTCAAAAATGTCCCCTGCGTCGACATTGTCTATACCTTTTAGGATTTTGAATGTTTGAATCAGATCACCGCGTAGTCTTCTTTGTTCAAGACTGAATAGATTCAATTCTTTTAGCCTGTCTGCATACGACATGCCTTTTAAACCCGGGATAATTCTGGTTGCTCTTCTGGTTGCACTTCTTTGCACTCTTTCTAGAGCAACAATATCCTTTTTGTAACGAGGTGACCAGAACTGAACACAATATTCTAGGTGAGCCCCTTGGTATGTAGCGTTTTAGCGCCCCCTTGTGGTGAGCTGTGAGCACGACTGATACAGTTTATTTCATGTTAGTGTTATGCACACATGCCAGCTAAGCTCTGGGTGGTCCTCTGTGTTTTGGTGCTCAAACGCTTGACTGGTCCGCTGGAGTGGAATAGAGGGACATTCCACTCCAGCTTCAACAGGTAAAATGAATTAAAAATGAATAATAAAATGAATATGATATCTCCTAACATATCATGTATTATCAGAATGGAAGGATGATCTGCAAATGTGGGTGGCCCCGAAACGTTTGTTAACGACTGTAATTATAAACTGGTTCACCAGATCACTTGATTTGACATACTTCCTGAACCTTCCAATAGGGGGCGGTAGTGCACACAGATCCCCGCAGCAGAAATCTCGAAATTCCTGGAAAGACGAATGCATTGTTCACAGTTTGGGACTGATTTTAAAAACTTGGAAGTGGACTTATCAGTTTCAAAAGTTTAAAAAGTATTGACTTTCACAAGACAATTTAAAATGAACGAGTTGGTTTATGTTGCTGAATGAAGCCCTTAGAAAACGCTTTCTGCTGCGAGGATTGGGTACACACAGTGCTCACATTACACTACGTCGTGTTATTTTAGGGAAGGTTTTCCAAGATTAGTGCTAATCAGGGTCTAGAAACCAGCCCGCAGAATTGTAAAGAATTTCCTCAAGTCTTCCCTAGCTTGTTTTGTTCTGGGCTCGCTAGTATTACAATACCAAACCTAAGAGTCATTTTAATTATGCACCACTATTCCTAAAGTACTAAATAACAAAGCTATGATTGTGCCCCAATTTGTATTATTGTTGTTAGTTTTGTTTTTTTGGTACTAAGGGTAGTGGTGTCATTATTAAAATGTAATGCTACGTTTGTTTCCCTGACTGAGCTCATTTGCTATGTGACCAACTTCTTAATATGCAAACATTACAAATTAAATTCTGCACCTACAAAACAAAAGTATTCTTGCAACAGCCAGTCAGTGATTTCCGTCTCAGTCATGCAGCCAAGGGATACGGACTCTGCTTAGAAAGTGTTCTTGCGCAGACAGGCCTCTGAGCACCCTTGGTATGTAGCGTTTTAGCGTCCCCTTGTGGTGAGCGGTGAGCACGACTGATACAGTTTATTTCATGTTAGTGTTATGCACACATGCATGTTAAGCTCTGGGTGGTCCTCTGTGTTTTGGTGCTCAAACGCTTGACTGGTCCGCTGGAGTGGAACAGAGGGACATTCCACTTCAGCTTCAACAGGTAAAATGAATTAAATACTGGACATGGGTGGAGTTTAGCTGAACAATTTAGAACAGGGCTGAGGCAAAGACCTCTAATGTTTCACTGATTATATAAAGGTAAAGATAAGGGGGGGACTATGTAACATAAGAGCAGGCTGATGTATGTTTTCTTTTCTCTTCATTTTATTTCATGATGTGCACTGTTCATAATTTCAAAAGGACCCTTCATGTTATTGATTCAGTGCTGGTGTGTGCTAATTGAGTCCCTGAATTCTGTATGTTTGCAGACATGATACACACAGCTATGAAGTCAATGATTAGGAGTTTTGAAGGGAGGTCATCTTTTCATATTACAAACATGGATATTTATTTTTAATAACACTACAATAACTGCCCAGAAATGTCTCTTCTTATTCACAGTGTGGAGATGCTGTATCCAGTCTCTGTGTCTCTCTTCTTATTCACAGTGTGGAGATGTCCAGTCTCTGTGTCTCTTCTTATTCACAGTGTGGAGATGCTGTATCCAGTCTCTGTGTCTCTCTTCTTATTCACAGTGTGGAGATGCTGTATCCAGTCTCTGTGTCTCTCTTCTTATTCACAGTGTGGAGATGCTGTATCCAGTCTCTGTGTCTCTCTTCTTATTCACAGTGTGGAGATGCTGTATCCAGTCTCTGTGTCTGATCTCTGCAGCTCCTCCTCCCCTCCTCACTGGACGGTTACACCGCCTGTGAGAGTCAGAGAGAGAGAAGCGAGGGTTACAAGCCCATCAGGAGTTCATTTCAATAGCGTTTCCCTGAAGGAGCTATTATCCATCACATGGGAAATATTCCATTCCAGCTCTCCTGAGGGATCGGCTCTCTCAGAGCTGTTAGTTAGCTGGGAGGATTCACAGAGTCGTTAACTCCAAACCGCTATCAACATGAAAAATAAAAACACCAGTAACATCTCTGAAACTAGTAAGAAACCACTTAGACTGGGGCCGTTTCATAAAAGCGATTTGCGCTGAATCACAGTCGCAGGCCCCTCACAGATTACAATTTGGGTTTCATAAAACTTTCACAGGTTTTATTAGTTTTCTTAACAAACTAATAAAACACGTTTTTCAAACATAATGATTTTCTATTCTAACCCGGATCCTGAATGAAGTCAGTGACGGTTGTGATGTGATGTAATTGCATGGAAGTATTACTGCTGACGCCAGATACAATTACTACACGTTCTAAAGAAAGGTACCACGGATTTGAATAGGAGATTTAGGCTCATGTGCAGGGCTGTGCTGTGCGTTTTCGGGTTTCCTTGACCCTATTTTGATTTTATATTCTTGTCATTTTTTTATTTTTAATTTTGGTTTTCAGGTATTACACTATGCAGGGTTTTCCAATCCTGGTCCTGGGGACTCACTGGCCCTAAATATCAAAAGTGTCTTCCAGTCAGAAACTCTTATCCTGAACGCTGTTTCCATCACTTTTCTGCTGTTTTCCGACAGGTGGAATGGGTGCAATTTACAGAAGTCTCGGAATAACGATGCAGTATTTAAATGAGAAACCTGTATGTTAATGATGCAAATGACGTAAATTCAGGATTTCAATCAATGGACAGGTGGGATTGAAAGGTAGGCAGAGAACAACAAAAACAGAGGTGTGTTTCAGGAGATAGAGAAACAAGAGAAGATACATTTAATAAAAAATGCGTTATTATAGGGGTGGGTATCGATATGAATATTGTATATCGATATCATGCACGTATTTCGATATCGATAATATCGAAGTCTTCCAGAACACAGAATACTATAATAACACAATTGCAATATGAAACATATAGACGATAACAGATATTTACATAAAGCAATAGCTTACTTTAACTTAACGGTACTTTGCTTCACAATATCCATGAAGAAAAACATCGTCTTGTTATATTGTTTTACTGTTCCATACCACCATCAGCCACCTCGAAACCGAAATATTATATACCTCACTGCGCAGACTAGCCAATCCGGAACTAATGTAATCTTCTCTGCCTATAAATGCAGGACACATCTAAAAGTATTAAGTGCGGTGCCATGCTGAATGTTGCATTATTTTGAAATGTGTTCTGATGTTTTAAAAGTGCATCTCATTTATAACACCGAAAGTTCACATTTTAAAAATACATTAATAACAGTGTAAGTAATGGCAGGGAAAAAATGCAATGAACCACACTGACGCATGCGCATATCTCAGCATAATCCCAATAGTGTTTAATGCAGCGTGCAAATAGCGTTTGGTACCTTGTGAGCACGTTCTGAATGGAAGAAAAAAAAGATATATACATATATCAAATTACTTAAGCCGATTTTCCTGTTTATTGTGTTTATTTTCGTTTAAGTTTGTTTTATTAATATAAAATAAACTTGATTATAGTGCGTTTGTATTTTTAGCAGTGTTAGCAATAAAAGGTATGTCTGCGAGCCTACCTGATGTTTTTATCCCACGATATTGCGATATGGAAAGTATTATCGATACTGAACGATATCGATATCATATCGAAATATCGATATTGGTGCCCACCCCTAATTATTACCCCTCCTCTTTTTCTTTTTGTAAATCATATGTCTGTGTTAGATGCCATGATTTGATACCCAGGGAGTACAAACGGCAGTTTTATTTGGGTAAATTGTGATATTAGCAGATAATAATAATTCTAATGCATTTTATTAGCAAGTTGTGTAACATAACTATGTATCCATTTCCATCATTGCTTACTTACATTGATAACAAAAGACGTGTTTACTTATGCTGGGTTAAAGGCGACAGAAAGCTATCTGCGTTTCTTTACTTATTCCAATTCTCTCTCAACACCAGCAGCAACAGCTACTTCATCCTTATTTAAAACATGTTTCGTCCTCATTTGAGGTGTTTTTCATATCCCTTCTTCTAATTTCGTTCTGCTCACTAGATCTATCAATGTGCTGGCTTTCCTTGTCATACTCGCTGTTGTACAGTAACTGATAATCGAGTTATTGATTTTTTCCAACAGGGATCGCAAGCGGCTCACTTGCGATGAGTTCTATGACACGCGCCCAGTCCTCGCCAGAACGAAACGTGCCCCTCGGTTAGCAACAGCAGATTTATCCAATAGCCAGCTCCCAATTGTGACGTAGCGATCTTTTATTGCGTGAAGTTGCGCTCTTGGATTGGTCGGAATGGGATCGCATGTGATAGTGTAGCCAATCAGCTGGCTAACCGCGGCTGGACCCGGACTGACAGCAGTTTGGAAGAGAGGACTTTGGAAAGCGGTAAGGAAACGAAGCCAGGCGTAGAATGATTATATTACAAATAGCACTGTTATACACACAGTCACAAGCTACATTTAATGATATATTTGTGTAATTCTTACCAGCATTGAGAATGTTTGGTGTCTTTACCGTACTATAGTCGATATTATTAATATTGTAAACGTATTCTTCATGTTAATAAACCGTCGTAATGATAATTTTCAGTTTGCGTGTTTATTGTACCGCTTATGAAAATGACTGTAATTTATGTATTATTAATTTTTATTATTTATTTCTTAGCAGAGTATATATATATATATATATATATATATATATATATATATATATATATATATATATATATATATATATATATAATTATGTTGGTTGTCAATCCAAATAGTTACTTGTAAAAAGTATTTTTAAAAGTCATAAACCTAGCGCTAAATGTTTAATTGTTTTGATCTATAGCCCTCTTTCCGTCCATGTATCGAGCGAGTTTATAATTTACTCGTAAAATTGCGACACAAGGAGAAAAAAACACTTTTTCCAACTAATGTCGATGTATGGAAGGCCGTCTGGGTCAAAAAAACGCTGTGTACGACACGTTTCGAATATTCGCTACAAGTACTCATTTGGACCAATCAGAGCACAGAAATGACTACGTGCACCAATTTTAATCGGTACGTGTTCTAAAAAAATGACACGATCTACGTATTTCCTACGTTGGTGGATAGTCATTTTACATTAGTGGCGTGTCATGACAACATATTCGCTTGTAATCGCTTCTTATTCACATTGTAATTGGCACAGTAGCCAACAGACAATCATTTAGACAAGAAGACATCAATTTAAAATAAGGAGTATTGCAAATATGGCGGCGAGAGATGTTCTTCTGCTCTACCAGCATACATTTGCTGAGTAACAATAATAATAATTGGATTTTGTATTGCGTCGAGGGCTTTTCTTTATAATATTTGCCAGAAGTCCCACCGACTGGTCCTACTAATTGCCACAAAGTACCGCAAATTACTACAAAGTACCACAAAGTTACCAAAATATCCCAAAGTACAGCAAATTTCTAAACGACTATGTTATAGAGAGTAGAGAGTGCTCAATAACTGCTGCTGGATATTTTGCATAGCAAATAATATGTGAGAAAAGTATAAATTGATGGTTTATTTCAGACAGTGTGTGATTGACACTGGCAGTTGAGTTGAGGGTTGTGTTGAGTTCATAGAGCTGCAGCTGGCCAATCACATTAGCAGAAGTCAAATGCATATTCATGAGTATTATTTATTTATTAGCAGACACCCTTATCCATGGCGACTTACAATTGTTACAAGATATCACATTATTTTTACATACAATTACATTATTTTTTACACATTATTTTTACATACAATTACCCATTTATACAGTTGGGTTTTTACTGGAGCAATCTAGGTAAAGTACCTTGCTCAAGGGTACAGCAGCAGTGTCCCCCACCTGTGATTGAACCCACGACCCTCCGGTCAAGAGTCCAGAGCCCTAACCACTACTCCACACTGCTGCCCTCAGAACACAGCCAAACAGCCAATCAAATCGTCCGGTCAGCCGAAAAGCTCGAGCTGCAGCCCTCATTGGTTACGATGTGCTCACGCAGCTAAACTCTCTCCATCTCGTCAACCCGCTTAAGCTCATTTTATGAATGTGATTTTATAATTAATATCAGACAAAACTTTATGTATGCAAGCACGCTTGTCTTCTCGGTATTTGGATAATGACATCGCTGTTAAAATTCACATTTAATAGATTAGGATTTAAAACTAACTATAGTGTCTACAGCAAACAGTGTCTACAGCAATTTCTTATGTTCTTTTGTGTTGAATTTGAATGGTGCAAAGAAAAAGCTACTTATTTGCTCTGTACAAAACCACACGGGTCCTGCAAATTTAGAACCTCAGGTACTCAACGTTCTAGAATAATATCTTAGTCAGAAAAAAAACTCTTAAACTTTTGTATTTAAATAAACAACATATAATAATGGCCTCATATATTTTTTCTTCCTTTATAAAAACGTGGGGATGCTAAGAAAAAAAGAAGAACCTATACTTTTGATATACTTATGTTCTTGGCTTTTTAGAAAAATGTTTTTTTTAAAAAAACAAACAATTTTTTAGTAAAGAAAATAAAAAAGAAATAACAAGAAATAATTACCAATGAATGGATTGAAAAGTTGAACCTAAAACATGTAAACAAATCTAGTGGATACACAATGTCTGGTATAGGTAGTGCACATTTACAAGTCAAGTTCAGAGGCAGCATCAGACTCATTTGATACTTTTTGAAATAACTTGGTTTCTTGTCTGCTCCACGTCTGCCTGTTTGTTTTTTGTGATGCAATTTTTTATCATCACTTGGGCCAACAGCAGCGCGTTAGACAGTTTGACGTCACTTGAATGGCTAAGGAAGATTCTCAGTGTCTCCCCCAGTGGTGAGAGCAGGAATGACTCTGTGTTGATTCTCAGTGTCTGCCCCCAGTGGTGAGAGCAGGAATGACTCTGTGTTGATTCTCAGTGTCTGCCCCCAGTGGTGAGAACAGGAATGACTCGGTGTTGATTCTCAGTGTCTCCCCCCAGTGGTGAGAGCAGGACTGGCAGCTGCAGAAGAGATGAAGCGAGATAAATTTGAGCGGTCTGACAGTATCTCCCGGAGAAAGAGGTAAGTATTATTATTATTATTATTATTATTATTATTATTATTATTATTATTAAGTATTTCGCTGATTTTTGCAGATTTTCACTATGTTCAAAAAACTTGATCAAACTTTTGAAGTAAATTTCACTTTTGCCCAAGGTCTTTCAAAAAGTATCAAATGAGTCTGATGCTGCCTCTGAACTTGACTTGTAAAGCACTACCTATACCAGACATATCAAATACAACCATATTTGTGCCAGGTCTGCTTGCTTCCTCCCAGTAGATATATTGTTATGTGTATTGTTAATAGTTTTAATGTTATGTATTCTCAAAGTTATCAATGCTACCCAAATGTTACATATTTAAATGCTGTTACTATGTATTTCCGTGCATACATCACAATACGGGCCTGTGCTCAGAAAATAGCATTTTTCATAATAGTTACGTACTGTCATAATTTGTCAATGCTGCTTTCCAAAAGTGAAATTTACTTCAAAAGTTTGATGCATTTTACGTAGCGAAAATCTGCAAAAATCTGCAAAATACAACACAGCTCCATTGACTCTCCATAGAAAAATGTATCCCATGCTCCATATATCCCATAATCCTTTGTAAGCAGTGTGACCCCTCCCTCGTCAACCATGACCCTTTGTGCTGTACCATGACCCTTCTCTCGCCGTATTGACAGACTGTTGTCTGAAATGGTGCCTCATAGTTTCTTGTTGCTGGGCAGGAAGGAGCATCGTGACTTCACTCTGAGATTGCCGCCCTGCTGAGATTGCCGCCCCTGCTGCCTATCACTGGCACTGACACACCCTGACACACCCTTACACACACTGACACACACTGACACACCCTTACACACACTGACACGCAGGATCACTTACACAAGGTAAACAACACACTGACACCCCCTGACACACACACACACTGACACACACTGACACACCCTACACACACTGACACACCTTTACACACACTGACACACACCCTGACACACTGACACACGCTGACACACACACTGACACACCCTGACACACCCTTACACACACTGACACACCCTTACACACACTGACACACCTTACACACACTGACACACTGACACACCCTTACACACCCTGACACACACTGACACACCCTTACACACACTGACACACACTGACACACCCTTACACACACTGACACACCCTTACACACACTGACACACACTGACACTGCGCACAGCCGCAGGATCAGCAAGGCAAACAAGCACACACACACCCTTACACACACTGACACAGACAGCCGCAGGACACCCCCTTACACACACTGACACACACTGACACTGCGCACAGCCACAGGATCAGCAAGGCACCCCTTACACAAGACACACCCTGACACACACACACACACACTGACACTGCGACACACAGGATCACACACACCCTTAAACCCAGCATACATGAGGAAACATGTTTCTTCAAACATTGTCAAGGAAACATTGTCAGGAAACCTTTTCAAGCAGCACACTTCAACATGGAGGACAGCCTTATTGCACTGAGTGGTGCTGCTCTTATAATTGCATTAAAACTTCATAGAAGGTGCGGTTGGGTGAAAAGAAAGACAGGTTTTATTAACCAAACGTAAACCAACAGCACCGGACTCAGCAGCCCCTGCCTAAAGTTTTTCAAAACTTGATTTCACTTAATCGCATTATTATCCCCGTTTGCATCATCGTTTCTGATAAACACTGGTCTGGAGCACGTTCTTTGAGAAGTGCGCACATAAATATTAATGCATGCTCCTGTCATCTGGCTAACACCAGTAGTCTTATTTTGCTATACTAATTCTTATGAATGTTTCAGTTAAATAAATGCGTGGCCGGTAAATACAGCACGAATTAAATGTATCATTAAGTATAACAAATATTTTAAATAAACTACACTTTTTATGTTACTTAACGTTAACTACTGCTAGGCTAAACAGAAATTACTACAACGTAAACACTGCTAATGCAGGTGTGGGTACTATTGTAGGCAGTTAATATATTCTTAAGAGCAATAAATTAAAGGACCTCCAAAAACTGTAGGGGATAAAGAGATACCTTCGATAGTCAAGATCTCGTGTGACCTCTACAATAAACAGTGTCCTATTATAATGTACAAACCCGTTTTTAATATCGCTCTCTGAAAACGATGGCAGATTTACACATTACAACAAGCCAAAAATAGACCACATTCCAGACTGTTCAAAGTTCATAAATCGTGTTTGTTCAACATGAGCGAATGACTCAATACTGGGAATCTCTTAGAAAGATGGTATTTATTAAGCATGCAACAATATGAAAGTTTGAAAATCACACAAAACAGTTACACAATTAAAGTCACATTAAAAGCATTACAATGAGAACTAAGGTTTAAAACAACAATTTACCAAACAAAATACTAGTACATACTGACACAACAAGGGGTCACACAATACCTGAATAGATATTTAAGAGTATTGTTACCTTGCCTGAAAAGCAGTTCTGTTACCTTGTGTTTCTTTGAGTGTCAGGGCCCCCAACCTTGACGGATAAATACTGAGAGCTGAGGGCTCCAGGTGCAGTCTTGTAGTTTCTTAGAGTCTGAGCAAGCAGGGATCAGCCGCCAGTCTGGGGCTAAAGCAGGTCTGGATAGCGCTGGGCTCAGATTAGAGGGCAAGCATAGGGGGGTAGAGCTGGGGACTCAGATTAGAGGGCCAACGCAGGTCTGGGGCAAGCGTAGCGGAGTAGAGCTGGGGACGTAGAGCTGGGGACAAGGAGCTGGGCTAAAGCAGGGGGTTTTATACTTTTCAAACAAAGAGATTATTTGAATTTCCCGCTGCATGCTCCGATTGTCTATTTGGTAGCGAATGGGCTTGAAATCTTGATTGATTGCTCCCCCCTTCCTCTTGTCTGATTAGTTCTTTATCATAATCTGGAAAGGGGAAACTTTTAAAACGTGCATAACTTTTGCTAAATAATTCAGATTTCATTCTGAATTTCGTTATTTTTACCATAAGAAATTACATTTCTTTAGACACCAAACATGTCTGGTTGCGACTTTGGTTGGACATTGCCAACAGTTTAATTCTCTTAGGGATTGATTAGGTTATTCTATACCTGTTAGGCAATTTAAGAATACAAACGCGTGCATCTTGTACTCATCATGGTGGTATTAAATCAATATGATGTGAAATTTGTCTTAAATCTCTAAATCTTTAAGCTATTTTTTTCTCTTTCAGACTCCTCTGCTAAACCACCTCTCTCTCACTAGACGGGTTAATTAAATCACAGAGACGGGTTTGATTAGCCTTTTGTTTCCTGAGTGCCTGGTGCATTCAAGGTGTTAGGTTGATCGTTATCTCTAGGCAAAGCTAGACAAATTAGATTAGAGTTCATTCAATGTAGATTCCTGATACAATATCATAAGAACATAACATAAGAAAGTCCATGACATTTGCAATATATTTGAGATGACAATGTCTATAGAACCTACACAGGCTTCCGTAGACTGCAGGTCTGAAGAAGTCGCCATCTTGCAAAGTCACATGACCGATGAAACCACGCTTACAGAGTCTCTCCTGATTGGCCAAAGGCAAAATGCTTCCTAAAAATGTTTCTCAAAGTAGAACCAAGGTTTCTGAACACACGGAAACAGCCAGCATACATGAGGAAACATTGCGCCTGGAAACATTGTGTCTGGAATTGCGTTCCTCTCTTGTGTCTGATTATTTGTTTTTCTATACTGAAGTTTGAATATATCCTGTCCACTGCAGTGAAGTGATCTTGCCCTCCCTGTGAGCAGCTCTGCAGGAGAGTGCTGTGTGTCGGTTTAGTGAGTTCATGAATACAGTTCAGTGAACCAGCTGTACTGAGAGAGAAGCGTTTTCTAAGAGCCCTGCTGAATGGGGTGTGTCATTGAGACGTGTTGTGTGTCGTCATAGTTTTGTCTTTGTTGTGTGTTTGCATGCTTTGTGTCTGATAGCGTGTTGCATCGCTGAGTTTGTGTTGTGTTGTGTGTCTCACTGTGTGTTGTGTTGTTCTCTGACAGAAGGATACTCTGGTTCATGTGCTGAGATACCTGGAGTACCTGCAGAGCCACATAGACTCCCTGGAGACACTGCTGCCAGGTGAGTGAGGATACACAACACACTACACAGCACTACAACACATGTCGACCTGTTCCTATCCAGTTTTAAATAACTTTAGCATAACAGAGGCAGAAGTGCTAAAGGGACTAGGAGCTCTTAAAATAAACAAATCCCCTGGGCCGGATGAGATCCTCCCAATAGTACTCAAAAAAATGAAAGAAGTTATTTACAAACCGCTAACCAAGATCATGCAACAGTCTCTTGACATAGGGGTTGTACCGACAGACTGGAAAATTGCAAACATAATACCGATCCACAAAAAGGGAGACAAAACTGAACCAGGTAACTACAGACCAATAAGCCTGACTTCTATTATATGTAAACTTATGGAAACTATAATAAGATCCAAAATGGAAAATTACCTATATGGTAACAATGTCCTGGGAGACAGTCAGCATGGTTTTAGGAAAGGGAGATCGTGTCTAACTAACCTGCTTGATTTTTTTGAGGATGCAACATCGACAGTAGATAATTGCAAAGCATACGACATGGTTTATTTAGATTTCCAGAAAGCTTTTGACAAAGTCCCACATAAAAGATTAATTCTCAAAACGAACGCAGTAGGGATTCAAGGAAATGCATGCACATGGATTAGGGAGTGGTTAGCATGTAGAAAACAGAAAGTACTGATTAGAGGAGAAACCTCAAAATGGAGCGAGGTAACCAGTGGTGTACCACAGGGATCAGTATTAGTTCCTCTGCTATTCCTAATCTACATTAATGATTTAGATTCTGGTATAGTAAGCAAACTCATTAAATTTGCAGACAACACAAAAATAGGAGGAGTGGCAAACACTGTTGCAGCAGCAAAGGTCATTCAAAATGATCTAGACAGCATTCAGAACTGGGCAGACACATGGCAAATGACATTTAATAGAGAAAAGTGTAAGATACTGCACACAGGCAATAAAAATGTGCATTATAAATATCATATGGGAGATACTGAAATTGAAGAAGGGAACTATGAAAAAGACCTAGGAGTTTATGTTGACTCAGAAATGTGGGGAAGCTATAAAAAAGCCAACAAGGTGCACGGATATATTGTGAGAAGTGTTGAATTTAAATCAAGGGAAGTAATGTTAAAACTTTACAATGCATTAGTAAGACCTCACCTAGAATATTGTGTTCAGTTCTGGTCACCACGTTACAAAAAGGATATTGCTGCTCTAGAAAGAGTGCAAAGAAGAGCAACCAGAATTATCCTGGGTTTAAAAGGCATGTCGTATGCAGACAGGCTAAAAGAATTTAATCTATTCAGTCTTGAACAAAGAAGACTACGCGGCGATCTGATTCAAACATTCAAAATCCTAAAAGGTATAGACAGTGTCAACCCAGGGGGCTTTTTCGAACTGAAAAAAGAAACAAGGACCAGGGGTCACAAATGGAGATTAGATAAAGGGGCATTCAAAACAGAAAATAGGAGGCACTTTTTTACACAGAGAATTGTAAGGGTCTGGAACCAACTCCCCAGTAATGTTGTTGAAGCTGACACCCTGGGATCCTTCAAGAAGCTGCTTGATGAGATTCTGGGATCAATAAGCTACTAACAACCAAACGAGCAAGATGGGCTGAATGGCCTCCTCTCGTTTGTAAACTTTCTTATGTTCTTATGTTCTTATTTACACTGCACAACACACTACTACACTACACTGCACAACACACTACACTACACTGCACAGCACTGTCACACATCTCGCTGATCAGATGAAGCATTTCCTTGCTAATTCTTATTCTATGTTATTCTGTACATACTGCTGATATACGTCATGATCACAAACTTTGTCATCACACCGAGAGCTCTGGTTCATCACACCGAGAGCTCTGGTTCATCACACCGAGAGCTCTGGTTCATCACACCGAGAGCTCTGGTTCATCACACCGAGAGCTCTGGATCATCACACCGAGAGCTCTGGTTCATCACACCGAGAGCTCTGGATCATCACACCGAGAGCTCTGGATCATCACACCGAGAGCTCTGGATCATCACACCGAGAGCTCTGGTTCATCACACCGAGAGCTCTGGTTAATCACACTGAGAGCTCTGGTTTTGAACTGACAGCAGAGGTGATAGGAGATGTTACTGACTGGCTAAATTCAGCTCTATTGAGGGTTTAATAGTTACGGATCATGGTTATACTCTGCATTTACCATGGTTGTTTTTTGAATATGCTTTACCTTTACTGCTGTATTACACTTTGCTGTGCTTTTATTGTGAGTGTGTGTGTCCCCCCCCACTCCCCCAGGCTGTGACAGTGGCACCTCAGAGCCGCACACGCCCCCCCTCAACAGGAAGTCAGCTCAGCGAGAGAGTGTGTGCAGCCGACCCAGGAAGAGACAGCCAGCCAGCAGAGGTGAGGGGACAGGGAGGGGCAAGAGAGAGGATACAGGGCACTGGGCATGTAAGAGAGGGGCAGGGGAGGTAACACAGGGCATTGGGAGGGTAAGAGAGGGGCAGGGGAGGTAAAACGGCATTGGGAGTGGTAGGAAGGGGCAGTGAGACACAATAGCCCCTTTCACTTGCTACCCGGGTCACAATCCTGCATCGTGCGACACCACTATGTGTTCCAGTCGTCACATCCAGGGGACTTATTAAAAGTGTAAAGCCCCCTGTGGCCTCAGCAGAGCTCTCAAACATGTCTGCTCTCTGAGTACAACTGGTACACCAGAGTGTAACCATGAACCTGCCCCCTCTGATACACTGCCCCTGGTGGATGGGAGCAATAACTTCAGTAAGAAACACCACACAGAACCCTGGTATTTCCTGCATGCTCTAGCTGTGTTAATCCCAGTCGTGATTGTGTGACCCTCTTGTTAACGCCACTGCATGACAGTAACTATGAGGTTTGAGAAATGTTTCAATTTTAAGAGCGGCGGTATTAAGCTCTCCCACTGTTTAGATCATTAAAAATGGAGCCTGTCCTTGATGGGAGGTAATCCCAGACTGATCTATGTCTCTTCTCTGTCTGTCTCTGTGTCTCTATCTTCCTGTGTGTCTCTATGTACCTGTGTCTCTTTGTCTCTCTGCCTGTGTGTGTCTATGTGTGTCGCTGTATTTCTGTGTGTCTCTCTGTATCTCTACGTGTCTGTATGTGTCTCTGTGTTTCTGTATCTCTCTCTGTGTCTCTGTGTGTCTCTGTGTGTCTCTGTGTGTTTCTGTGTTTCTGTATCTCTATCTTTGTGTCTGTTTCTGTGTCTCCACAGGCAGCGAGGGAGAGGGGTGTGACAGGAGGAGGAGACTCTATGGGGCGGAGTCAAGATGGGATGACACTAATGGGGCAGGGCTCTTAGATTGGCCCGTGCTCCACAACACTGATAGCTCCTCCCCTTGTCCCAGCTCTCAGGACTCTGAGTGGAGCTGCAGACAGACCCCCAGGGCCACAGCGACACCTACAGGTAGGAGCCACTCTGCTGACTGTGCTGAACGCCTGTCAGATAACTAGATGAGGCAGACACAGCACCTGAGACTAAATAAGAGAACCGGTTGTAATGGGGTAGACCTGTCTCTGTTTTACACTAGCCATTTTAAGATTGCTCATAGTTACTGGCACACCGGCTGGTCCCTGCTGGGAGCACTGGTACGTGAGATGAAAAAATTGTAGAGAATATGGTACAAACACAGTCTTGATGTTTCACAAATATACCAACAAGATGTATCCAGTATGTGGCTGTGTGTCTAGGTTTTGCTTATCAAGGATGTAAATAAGACTCCTATTGCATAGCAGTTTCACCCACTCCAGGTTTTACTATGAGCTTGATTAGCCACAGTGTCTAGGTAACAAGCTCAGGTCTGTCAGATTAAACTCATAATTAAACCAGGAATGGATCAAACTGCTGTGAACTGAGAGTCTTATTCCCATCCCTGCTCACTGAGAGCTCCCCTGATGCTGCGTGTGACCTCTGACCTTTCTTGCAGGGGGTGTGACTGACGCAGATCTCAGGACCCCTGCGGAGGACCGTCCCTGCTCTGCCTGTGGAGAGCAGAGAGGCAGTGAGGAGGGCAGACCTGTCAGAAGCCAGGTCTTCGACTCCCCACACGCTGGGTAAGACTCCAGACTAGTATGGGTTAAAATACCTCCGGCTAAAACTCCTTTGAGTGTCTGGCTCCCGCAGTGCTGTCATCCATCTCACCAGTCACACGCTTCCTCACAATCACTACACAGGTCTCCAATGAGCAGCTTTGAAAGGAGCACTAGGTTAAAGACAGTTCTGAGTTTGCTTGCCTTGCCTTCTAGAAAATCTGTCACACCTGCACTTCCTAGACCCTTTCACTCATGAGAGGAGGCAGCTGATTGGTTATTGACAGGAAAGAAGCCAGTTAAAGGGTGGGGACAAATTCACACTCCAGGGGCCGGTTTTTCAAAACTGTTAATCTGCATAACAGTGATCCGGATTTTGTAGTCCTATATTTTGTGATCGAGATGACTTTTATCTGGATCATTTTGATCCGGTTTTTCAGAAAATGTCACTGCTGGATTACATTTATCCAGATAAGAAATAATCACGATTACGAAATCCACTTATTTATAAGTAGTTAGTTCTTAATAGTTTTTTTTTATGATTATATTTATGATATAACCTAATTTAACATACTAGGTAATAATATTAATACACAACTTTATTTATTTTGTTTTATATATTTTTTTAACAAAATCTAAATCACTTTTAATGTTAGTGCACATATAACGCATGGAAATAATGGTTATGTTATGTATGCCTACTTAGCAGAAATTAAATAACTAAATCTAAATTGAATAAAAATAAAAGTTTAAAAAAAATGGTACGTGTTTTTAGACATCTTCATCGTCTTCCTCGTCGGTCTGGAGTCCAGTATCTCTCAGAAGGCATTGCGTATGCTTTTTTTTATTGAAGCTATACCACTAAATACGTGTTTTCCTTTTTGCTTGCATAGATACAAAACTTAAATAAATATGTAAATATTATATTATAACACTGTATTTGGACATATAGCGTGTGTTTGCTATGACAATTCAAACAAAATATCGATGTCCTACGATAATTTAAAAGCTAAATCCACCTCCGCTGTAGAATCACAATAATCCTGGTATTTTGGATCGAAGTAATCCTGATATCCTCTTTAAATTCTGAAACCCAATTGCAACATTTAATCGTGATTAAAAGTGCGATCGGATTACCAAAACAAAATCCGGATCACAGTAATCTCGATCGCATTTCGATGTTTTGAGAAACCCAATTGCACAATATAATCCAGATCAAACGCGGAAATCCGATTACCAGAGTTTTGAAAAACCGGCCCCAGGTGACCAAGGAAGTGCTATCTGAGAGTGTGGCTTGCAAACCGAGATTTCATTAACCTAGAATAGTACCAGATATCATGTTTTAAAATGAAAATCCATGTTTGCTATAATGTGTTTCTTTCAAAACTGCACATGTGAGACCTGGGTAATGAATGGATTGCCTGGAGTGGAAAATGTATGGAAGTGTTTACTCTCCTACCCGCGTGTCACACGGGACCAGGTCTCCAGTGCTTGTCTCGTTTGCTTTTCATCGCGTCACTCAGACTGGTCTGTGAGGAGTCTGAGCTCAGAGAGGTTCACAGCCACAAGCCGGCTGCTGAAGATAATTTTAAACAGCCTGAGTTCAGAATCTCACCGGGGCTCTAGTATCATCAGTGTGAGACAGCGAGATTATTAGTCTCACCTATCTCTCTCTCTCAGGTCTGGGGGTCTCCTGCTGAAGGATCACATGCTGTGGTGGTACCCCTCCTCTGGAGAGGACGAACCCCCCCTCACCCCCAGCTCCCCCCCGCACCCCGGCACAGGTACGGAGCACTACGAAATAGAAACTCAAACCTCTCCCCCTCTCTCTCTCTTCCACTCCCCTTTCACCTCTCACCTCCTCACCTTTCCTCTCACCTCCTCTCCCTGTCTCTCTCTCCCAGGCTCCTCCCCTCTCTGGACTGTGTTTTAGGGAGGATCTGACCCTCTCCCTCACCCTGTCTCTCTCTCCCAAGCTCCCCCCCTCTGGACTGTGTTTTGGGGAGGATCTGACCCTCCCCTCTCTCCCCTCCCCTCCCCTCCCCTCTCCCTCCCTCTCCCTCCCCTCCCCCTCCCCTCCCTCCCTGTCTCCCTTTCCCAGGCTCCTCCCCTCTCCAGACTCTGTGTTTCGGGGAGGTTCTGACCCTCTCCCACTCTCCCTGTCTCCATCCCTCTCTCCCAGGCTCCTCCCCTCTCTGGACTCTGTGTTTTGGGGAGGATCTGACCTCCCCCCTCCCTCTCCCTCTCTCCCAGGCTCCTCCCCTCTCTGGACTCTGTGTTTTGGGGAGGATCTAACCCTTTCCTGCTCCCTCTCACTCTCCCTGTCTCTCCATCCCTCTCTCCCAGGCTCCTCCCCTCTCCGGACTCTGTGTTTTGGGGAGGATCTGACCCTCTTCCTCTCCCTCGCCTGCTCCCTCTCACTCTCCCTGTCTCTCTCTCCCAGGCTCCTCCCCTCTCTGGACTCTGTGTTTTGGGGAGGATCTGACCCTTTCCTGCTCCCTCTCACTCTCCCTGTCTCTCCATCCCTCTCTCCCAGGCTCCTCCCCTCTCCGGACTCTGTGTTTTGGGGAGGATCTGAACCTCTCCCCCTCCCTCCTCACCTCCCCTGCAAGGGACCTGGCACTGAGCTTCCTGCAGGAGGGGCAGGAGAACCTGCACGGTAAGAGAGACACACTGAAAGACACGGACATACTAAGCGACACACACTGAGACAGACACACAAGAGAAACACATGGGAGAGAGAGAGAGTCACACACAAAGACACAGAGAGAGACACAGAGAGAGTCTCACTTGACACTGAGGACAGACACAGACGCTAAAGAACCTTTGGAAAAGTGTCCCATAGTAAAAGCACAATGCAGTGTAATAAACACACACACACACACATGGAGACTAGAAGTCTGTAAAGAAGAATAGTTATTTAGTATAAAAAAACACAGCGAAGTGTAATAAAGCACAGTGAAGGCACAGGTAAGCATTGTAAAGCCCAGAGAGGTCTAGTAATGCATATTATAAAAAACATGGTAAACTATGGTAAATGCATAGTATACCCATGGAAAAACGTGGAGGCAATACTGCAACATTACAGTGCAGATTTACTGTGGCAACCCACAGAGATCAAAAACCATTATCAGACTTCAAGGACTTCAGAAAGACTTGTGGAAACATTTGTCAGTATTTCTAAATTCAGCACTGCCAAGTGATTAATGGCTATGGATGGATCTTTCTCAGTGTCCTTCAAGACTTCAGAAAAACGTCTGGTCAAAACGTTGGCCACAGAATCTTCTTTCAGTATTCATATCTATTCTACTATTCTGTGCTGTTAAAGCTATGGAGAGGTAGCGATCCTAATGGGAACGCTAAAATAATTCAAAGACAAATGCTTTGAATAGAAGTGTTTTATACGTTTGTTAGTATCCATGTGTATTCTAACCATTAAGTGTTTCATAGAATGAAATGAATAATTCAGTCCTAACAGAAATGTATTCTGTTCGACTGGAAGTACTGAATACGTTTTATTGTGTGTCGGTGTGTATTCTACCAGGTGTTTTTATAATTCTCCGGTCTCTCCTCCCCAGTCCTGTTTGAAGATGTGTGGGTCAATGCCATGCACAGCTCAGAGAGTCAGGAGCACAGCACTGACAACACTGCTGAGGTGAGAGGAGAGGAGAGGAGAGGAGAGGAGACGGCGTGTGTCTGTGTGTTACTGAGGGGGAGAGTGTTTTGAGTGGATAGGGAGAAGTGAGTGATGAAGAAGGAGGGAGGGAGGGAGAGAGAGAGAGAGATGGGGAGTGTGTGTGTGTTGTATTGACAGTGCATTGTACCTGGGGGGAGGGTTTGTTATAGTATTGTGTACTATGTGGTGTATTGTATTGTATTGTAGTGGTTAGGGATGGGTCAGTGTAGTCGAATACACAATGACACAAAAAAACTATTCATGTAGCATATTATATATTGGACCACACAAAAAAGCCTTGTATATTAGCTACCAGTAGAATCAAACGCATCTTTTTTTAAATGCTGATGCTTGACAAGTGTTAAAAGTCAGACGTTGTTGTTTGCATATTAAACGTAAGGACCCTAATTAATCATGCAATGGTTGTAATAGCAAAATTCTACAGTAATCATATTCTGTTTGAAATTGTTGCCAATTGTGTTGCCTTGTTTTTGGCTGATGTGAACAGACCCCTGCTTGAGTTCCTCTGTAATGACGGCACAACAGCTTCTGATGTGAGCCAGTTGTGAAACCACTTCCTTGTGAACTGAAATTAAATAATGTATATAGCATCATTTAACATTTATGATGAATATAAAGACATACTAAATGCTAATCAGAACAACGCAGTGACTAATAAGAAAAAACAGGATACTTGGAAAGGAGTTATTTTTTAACTCTGGACTGCAGTTCAATGTAAAACATCTACTCTTGACTTTCTGTGAATGATGGAGTAACGTCAACATTTGCACTGACCATTAAAAGTACAACCAGGTATGCTTGTTTTGAATTATTTACAGCTTATTGAATAAACAAAGTAACTTGACTTGGATTCATGTGAGGTCAGGACTTCATGGCTAGTTGTAATTGGTAGTAATGTTAAAGTAATGTTAAATTGCTGGAATGTATTTTCTGTTGTTTTGGCCAGGTTCCAATATTTGCACTATTCAGATTATTTTATGAATGTTATTATATGTTACAATTAAACAGTTGTAGAATATCTAGGTTGCTATATGATGTGTTATATTATTCTGAATACAGCAAAAAGGATTACTTGCTACTGTGTTGTACTGAGCAGAATTATGCTACTGTAGCTTTAATTGGAAGAGATGTGCTCTGGGACGTTGCTGCTCAACTGCGTCTTTGTACAAGCTTCATTGAGCTCTGTGTTTTAATTCAGCAAACAAAAAGAAAACTCTGTGCCTAAGGAAACAGGATGAAGAAATCTCGTCTTGGACTTGGTTTGTCCTCTTTGTACGCTTCACCAGCTTACACTGTTGTGCTGTCTGCTTGTAGTACACACACGCATTCGTGGGAGTGTAAGAGCAGGCACTAGCGCTCAGGTAAATCGAACACACAAACATTTTGGACCCTGTGCATTCGATTACAGACACATTTTATACAGAGTTGACTTCCTTATTTTATACACCGCGAAATTCAATTAACTGTTTACCTATCATGCGTTCTCTAAAGGGGAAAGTTTGACGAAATCTTTGATGAGAAACAAGTCCCACTCAGCACTTTGTGATTCTTTCTGAACCACATTTTCAGGACAGAGTTTCAAAACTGTTTCTGTTGTATCAGATTTTGTATGAATTCTTCTAGAGACCTTACACAATAACGTTCGTAATTACCGCAGGTCTCAGCTCATTGTATTGTGTTGACAGTGTGTTCTCCCTGCAGTGGGACAGTCTGCTGGCGGGGGGCTGGCTCTCCTCTGCCAGCGAGGGGGAGGAGCGGGGGGACTTCACATGGACCCCCTCTAAGCGCGGCCCCCCACGAGGCGGCAGAGGCCGACACAGACCCCGCCCCCGAAGGCCCCTGTACACAAAACCCCACCTCAAAAAGAAGTGTGTCAACGGATTCATCATGTACTGCAGACTGAACAGGAAGAGCTACCTGCGGTGAGGAGAAACACTGAGACACAGAGAGACACACACTGAGAGAGACACACACTGAATCATCATGTACTGCAGGCTAAATAGAAAGAGCTACCTGCGGTGAGGGGAAACACAGACACACAGAGACACACACTGAGAGAGACACACACTGAATCATCATGTACTGCAGACTGAACTGGAAGAGCTGCCTGCGGTGAGGAGAAACACTGAGACACAGAGAGACACACACTGAGAGAGACACACTGAGAGAGACACACTGAGAGAGACACACACTGAATCATCATGTACTGCAGGCTGAACAGAAAGAGCTACCTGCGGTGAGGGGAAACACAGACACACTGAGACACACAGAGAGACACACACTGAATCATCATGTACTGCAGGCTGAACAGGAAGAGCTACCTGCGTGAGGAGAGACAAGACACACTGAGACAGAGAGACACACACTGATTCATCATGTACTGCACACTGAACAGGAAGAGCTACCTGCGGTGAGGAGAAACACAGACACACTGAGACACAGAGAGACACACTGAGACACACACTGAATCATCATGTACTGCACACTGAACAGGAAGAGCTACCTGCGGTGAGGAGAAACACACACACACTGAGAGAGACACACTGAGACACACACTGAATCATCATGTACTGCACACTGAACAGGAAGAGCTACCTGCGGTGAGGAGAAACACACACACTGAGAGAGACACACTGAGACACAGATACACACACTGAATTCATCAGACTGAACAGGAAGACTGCGGTGAGGAGAAACACTGAACAGAGGACACACAAGAGACACACACTGAATCATCATGTACTGCAGGCTGAACAGAAAGGAGAAACACTGAAGAACAGGAAGAGCTACTCAAGTGTGAGGAGAAACACTGAGACACAGAGAGACACACTGAGAGAGACACACACTGAGACACAGAATGAATCATGTACTGCACACTGAACAGGAAGAGCTACCTGCGGTGTGGGGAAACACAGACACTGAGACACACACAGAGACACACACTGAATCATCATGTACTGCAGGCTGAACAGGAAGAGACACACTGAGACACACACTGAATCATCATGTACTGCACACTGAACAGGAAGAGCTACCTGCGGTGAGGAGAGAACACTGAGACACACACTGAGAGAGACACACTGAACAGGAAGAGCTACATGGGTGAGGAGAAACACACACTGAATCTGAATCATCATGTACTGCACACTGAACAGGAAGAGCTACCTGCGGTGAGGAGAAACACACACACACTGAGAGAGACACACTGAGACACAGATACAAACACTGAGTCATCATGCACTGCAGGCTGAACAGAAAGCAGACACTGATACACAGAGACACACTGAGACACACAGAGAGAGAGAGAGAGGTACTTACAGAAAGACACTGAGATACACACTAGCAACTACCAGTTTTCAAATCCCTTCTCTTACCTATTACTAGCACTACTAGCAGTATAATAATATTGATGTCTCTCCCCCAGCTCACACCCTGGCATCCCCTCCACTGTGGTGACCAAAAAGCTGGCCGGCCAGTGGCACAACATGAGCAAACAGGAGCGCAGAGGGTACTGGTAAGAGAGAGGGAGGGAGAGAGGGAGGGAACAACATGAGCAAGCAGGAGCGCAGAGGGTACTGGTAAGAGAGAAGGAGGGAACACCCAAGCAGGAGCAAGGCAGGTAAGAGAGAGGGAGGGAGGGGAACAACTGGTAAGAGGAGCGCAGAGGGTACTGGTAAGAGAGAGGAGGGAACAACATGAGCAAGCAGGAGCGCAGAGGGTACTGGTGAGAGGGACAGGGAGGGAACAACATGAGCAAGCAGGAGTGCAGAGGGTACTGGTAAGAGAGAGAGAGGGAGGGAGGGAGGGAGGGAACAACATGAGCAAGCAGGAGCGCAGAGGGTACTGGTAAGAGAGGGACAGAGGGAGGGAACAACATGAGCAAGCAGGAGTGCAGAGGGTACTGGTAAGAGAGAGGGAGGGAGGGAAGGAGAGGGAACAACATGAGCAAGCAGGAGCGCAGAGGGTACTGGTGAGAGAGAGAGGAACGAGGGAGGGAACAACATGAGCAAGCAGGAGCGCAGGGGTACTGGGTGAGAGAGGAGGAGGAGGGGGAACAACATGAGCAAGCAGGAGTGCAGAGGGTACTGGTGAGAGAGAGGGAGGGAGAGAGGAGGGAGGGAGAGGAGAGGGTACTGGTAAGAGAGGGACGGAGGGAGGGAACAACATGAGCAAGCAGGAGCGCAGAGGGTACTGGTAAGAGAGAGGGAGGGAGGAGGGAACAACAAGCATGAGCAAGCAGGGTACTGGTAAGAGAGAGGAGGGAACACCATGAGCAAGCTGGTAGAGGGAGAGAGAGGGACAGGGAGGAACAACATGAGCAAGCAGGAGTGCAGAGGGTACTGGTAAGAGAGAGAGAGGAGGAGGGAGGGAGAGGGAACAACATGAGCAAGCAGGAGCGCAGAGGGTACTGGTGAGAGAGGGACAGGGAGGAGAGCAAGCAGGAGTGCAGAGGGTACTGGTAAGAGAGAGAGGAACAGGAGAGGGAACAAGCATGAGCAAGCAGGAGAGAGGGTACTGGTGAGAGAGAGAGGGAGGGAGGGAACAACATGAGCAAGCAGGGAGCGAGAGGGTACTGGTGAGAGAGGGAGGAGGGAGGAGGGAACAACATGAGCAACAGGAGCAAGAGGGCAGGAGAGAGGAGGGAGAGAGGAGGGAACTGGTAAGAGAGAGGGTAGGTAAGAGAGGGAGGGAGGAGGGAACAACATGAGCAAGCAGGAGCGCAGAGGGTACTGGTAAGAGAGAGAGGAGGGAGGGAGGGAGGGAACAACATGAGCAAGCAGGAAACTCAGAGGGTACTGGTAAGAGAGAGGGAGGGAGGGAACAACATGAGCAAGCAGGAGCACAGAGGGTACTGGTGAGAGAGGAGGGAGGGAGGGACAGAGGGAGGGGAACAACATGAGCAAGCAGGAGCGCAGAGGGTACTGGTAAGAGGGAGAGGGAGAGGGAGGGAACACCATGAGCAAGCAGGAAACTCAGAGGGTACTGGTAAGAGAGAGGGAGGGAGGGAGGAGGAACAACATGAGCAAGCAGGAGCTAGAGGGTACTGGGTGAGAGAGGGAGGGAGGGAGGGACGGAGGGAGGGAAGGAACAACATGAGCAAGCAGGAGCGCAGAGGGTACTGGTAAGAGGGAGAGGGAGAGAGGGAGGGAACACCATGAGCAAGCAGGAGCGCAGAGGGTACTGGTAAGAGAGGGAGGGAACAGCGTGAGCAAGCAGGAGCGCAGAGGGTACTGGTAAGAGAGAGAGGGAACAACATGAGCAAGCAGGAGCGCAGAGGGTACTGGTGAGAGAGAGGGAGGGAGAGAGGGAGGGAACAACATGAGCAAGCAGGAGTGCAGAGGGTACTGGTAAGAGAGAGGGACGGAACAACATGAGCAAGCAGGAGCGCAGAGGGTACTGGTGAGAGAGGGAGGGAGAGAGGGAGGGAACAGCGTGAGCAAGCAGGAGTGCAGAGGGTACTGGTGAGAGAGGGAGGGAGGAGGGAACAACATGAGCAAGCAGGAGCGCAGAGGGTACTGGTGAGAGAGGGAGAGAGAGGAGGAACAGCGTGGCAAGCAGGAGGCAGAGGGTACTGGTGAGAGAGGGAGGAGGAGGGAACAACATGAGCAAGCAGGAGCGCAGAGGGTACTGGTGAGGAATGGGGAGGTGGAGTTTTTGTGTGCAGGTTGGAGTTTGTGTCACCATCTCTCTCTCTCTCTCTCTCTCTCTGTGTTCTCTCTCAGTGTGAAGGCTCGCAGATTCAGCAGACAGCAGAACCGGAATGTGTGCAGCCTGTGGAACGAGGGGGAGTGGGAACTGGAGAGAGAGGGGGAGGGGGAGGGCGAGGGATCAGGGAAGAGAGAGGGATCGGGGGAGCAGGAGAAAGGGAGAGGGGGAGCAGGAAAGAGGGAGAGCAGGAGAGAGGGGGAGGAGAGCCGCCTGAGCGCTCTGATCAGAGCAGACTGTTCAGAGGGAATCCTGGAGAGCTGCTTTCCATAGGCCCTGCTGCTGCTGATTTTGGCCTGTGCACTCCTGCAGGGCTGCTGAGGAGCACAGAGACAGACTCTCTGACACACCGCTTGGATACCAGAGGGTTGAATTGAAAACATTGCAAAACAACAACATGTGTAACACTTGGAAAACGTTTTAAATATTTAAATGTCAGTCACTACAGTGTAACAGCATGTAGTTAATGTAGCTGTATTCTGATGTCTAGCTTTAATTTCTTCAATATTTGTTGTCTGGCTGGCTGACGTCAGGAACAGGACAAGTCACTAGCAAACTGAAGTGAGTAATCCTGGTTACCATCCATCGCTCTGAATTGAGAAATATTAAAGAAACTATTAATTCAACTAGACGTTTCTTCAGTGTAAATTCAGTGACAAACGACTAGAAGTCTTTCTCAGTGTTTTTACTGCTGAAATGAATTGAAGACACTAAGACTTCCAGTTGACACGCTTGTCTTTGATTTCATGAATCGCGTAGCTTGGCTTGAGAAGAATTATTTTACTTTAGATCAAAGTCATACATTTTTTCTTTGTTTGCTGAAATGCATTTCATTAAAAAAAAGTGTTTAAAGTATATTTAAGTTAAATGTATTTACTATAAACAGCTGCATTGTTTTATTGATCAGTTTTTCTGTTGTTAATGAGCCGTACTAATGCGGTACAGTGTTTCACAAAGTCTTCAGTCTTTAGTGATTGTATTTCTGATTTCTAAAGCAATGCGATGTCCCGGCTGCTTCCGATTAGTGCCTTAACTCCGGATTACTGTTCCCTGCAGCGTGCTGGCTGCTCCTCCTGTCTGCAGGCTGAACGTAGCTAGATAATGAAAGCATGGAGCTGGGAGCAACTCGGTGTGCAGCTAAAAACGTTGTGCCACTGTTAGATTTTCAGTTTTGATTTACTGGTTCCTTGTTGTGTTTGTGTTTAATAGCATTCAACAATAAACCCTTTTATTACAGTTTACAGTGTTTGATTTTCTCAGTTCCGGTGTAGTAAAGCTCAGTGATATTCGAAAAACTAAAGAAACTTTGTGAATCCGAAGCTTGGCTTGCTAAGAATTATTTGTCAAAAAAGTTTTAAAAGTATATTTAACTTAAAACAAAAGATACAGTATATATTTATTAAATGACTGGATTCATGTTATTTCCAGGGCTTTAAATCTTGACATTTTCTATTGATCGATTAATAATACAATCTATTAAATCAATCAGTCAGACCTGTTTGCTAGTGATATGAAATTGTATTGAAATTACAATACAAAGTATTAACACAATGCTATTTACTGTTACTGTTTCACAATGACAGCTAACGTGTAACATACATATGCTTACATGTCGTATGACATAATAATTGGAATTTAACAAAAGTGAGATTTTAAAATATGAATTTGAATTGCTGTTTTTGGTATACCATAAGCTTTCACATTTCAGGCTAACAAAGGAAACTTACAGAGTGCTATGTAGGTTAGCTGAAGAGAAATGTCATTTATTGAGTGCTATTTTATTTAGGTTAGCTGGAGAAAAAGTACGATATAGCTGTTCATTTTCTGACACCGTTTGAAAGAAATAAGTTGAAACTTATTATTTTGTTGTATAAACTTGCAACTAAGATGATACAATAACCTAGATTGTGTTGTGGTGTTATTCTGAGTGCAGGATCTACACTCATGTTCCTGTGACAGTGGGCTGTACTTTTTCTTGGTGTGCACCTTGGCTGTGGAACACACTTCCAATTGAGATCAGAGATTTCGAGTCCTTGCCTGTTTTTAAATCTCACCTAAAAACTCATTTATTTAAATTGGCATTTTTATGATTGTATTATTGTTATTTTATCTGTCCTTTCTCATTTGTTAAGCGCTTTGTGATATTTGTTTATGAAAGGCACTATATCAAATAAAGATTATTATTATAACGAGTTCCAGCTCCCTGTAGAACAGTCCCCAGGTGAGTCTCTCTTATGAACCAGCCTCCTCTAAACACGGCTGGCTGTGAAAGGTAACTCCACAGCAGCAGTGCGAAGTCTCTGAGATTCTTTAACCTGCCTGTAGGGGATAACCTCAGATCCCAGCACCATTTCAATCCCAGCCTGTCAACCACTATAGCCACTGGAGCTTACTGGGGTGCTGGGACTGAACACACACACTGACACAATATCACACACTTTGTCAAGCTCTGGGTTTAATTAAAAAAAAAAACAAAAAAAAAAAAACCTTTCACAAAATGTTTTAAAAAACCACACAGGCTCGAGCAAACCCTGATTGATATTGCTAAAAACACCCCCCACCCCAGCCCAGCCCCAGCCCTTAAAACCCCAGCTTTGAACACAAACAGGAGCTGCACAGAAGCCCATCAAGTTCACCAACAAAGCAGTTCTGACAGGAAGTCTTGACAAGTTCCTTCTCCAAGTATTCACCCTTAATTCTGGAGGGATTTTACACAGCGTGTAGCGGCACCTGGCTGCCTCCACTGTCAATGCGCTCTTCCTGTTTAACTGCCTGTTTCCTATGCCGAGTCTGGACTCTACAGGCGCCGAGGAGACTGGCCAGCGGCTTCGCCATGACCAGCACAGCAGGGCTGCAAACAGCCGGCTCCAGGGGGGAAGGGGTTAACGACACAGCGTGTCACCTACTGCCGCGAGGATTCATTCCAGGGTTTTTTGTTGTTTAGTTTCTCAAAAACTAGAAAGTAAAACAACAATATCAGAAATCTTGAGGTTGATTCAATTAATCAAAAAAATGTAACAACCGAGTTACCCAGTGGAAAACGGAAACCAGTGCCTGTACCCGTATGAAGCGGTCCCAGTTCAAACCCCAGGACTCCCCAGTGAAGGACTGGCTCACTGTGCTGTATTAAAGAGTACATCCAGAGCCCCCTGCCCCTCGATCATAGTGCGAGAGCGAAGTGCACAGGAGTCCCTGACATCATCGCATCTCGCCACGGAGTCTGTCAATACGAGCTTCATTAGCCAGTGTGTACAGGTAACAAGCTCAAGGACGTCTTATTAAACTCATAGCAAAACCAGGAATGGATCAAGATGCTGGGCAACTGGTTTTATTCCCATCCCAGACACAGGGCTGGTTCCAGGGTTTATAATTCAAAGTTACTGCTTGTTTTAAACACAGGCTGCTGCTGCTGCCGTTAAATGCGTTGAGTTCACAGCTGCACAGGATCACTGCAGGTCAGGGCTCAATCAGGGTCGCTGTGGGGTCAGACTCGGGGACTCTTGATATGCTGGGGTCAGGGTCAGGTCCCTCCTGTAGCTGTGTGCTGGGGTCAGGGGTCAAGGCTAGGCTTGTGTGTCCAGGTTCCTCATGTACTCCTGCAGAGCCTGCAACCGAGCGTCGATCTCAGAGAGGTCAGCGCCAGGGCCAAACGAGTTCTCTGAAGAGACACACAGGCACAGCGTTACACACTGATACTGTGATAACTACACACACACACACACACACTTACACTCGCAGAGACAGCACATTAAAATCACTGGCGCGATATCCTTAACTACACAAAAACTCATGAACTACACTCCCACCCAGCATTACACACCAACCCACCATGACATGACTCTAACTTAAAAAGTAGCACTGGAAATAAACTGGGTTATAAAAATCACACAAACAAAAAATGCATTTTCATTTTAAAAATAGAATTAAATGCATTAGTACTTCTGTTATTGTGCATGAAGAGTTTATGAAAAGTTAGAAATAGACCTTTACTGATTTTCATCATCAATTTTGAACCATTGCACTAAAAATAAACAATAAAAAAAACCTGCATACAAAAATAAATAAATGTGCTTGCACAGTAACGGCACAATTCAGCGAGTTTCAGAGCAGGATCTGAAAGTCTTTGACACCGGCAGGGAGAGGAGCCATTACGGAGTGCAGCTCAGTCAAGGCTATAGAAACACTCAGCTGGGAGACGAGTGAAAACACTGGACAGCAGCGATTCCACTGCAAAGCGGGGTAACCCGTCTGCCAGGCTCTATTAGGATATCAGCAGAACTGAAGGGGTTCTGAAGAAGCTGTTGTGGGTTCTGTTTTGTTAGAGGAGGGTTCTGTTCTGGTTCTGTTGTGTGTAGCGGTTGGTTCTGTTCTGGTTCTGTTTTGTGTAGGGGTCGGTTCCGCACCTTTATCGCTGGAGCGGTTCTTCCGGGTCGGAGTGCTGGACATGTGCTTCTTAGGACCACCGGACCCTCTGCGAGGCTGTAAGAGAGAGGAGTGAGGGAGGGGGAGAGAGTCTGTGTAAAAATACTAAGTCACTCTTGACCCAGCACAGAGAGAGAAAGAGGTAGAAAGGCCCTGCAGAGAGCTGAGGTGCTCTGAGTTGTACTCACCAGTCCAGGAGCGTTCCACAGCACAGAGCCCAGGGGCCGACCTGCCTTCCTGCCTCCGAGACCAGCACTGAAACAGAGAGAGAGCAGCACTCAGACAGCGTACACAGCACTGAAACAGAGAGCGCAGCACTCACACAGCGTACACAGCACTGAAAAGAGAGCGCAGCACTCACACAGCGTACACAGCACTGAAACAGAGAGCGCAGCACTCACACAGCGTACACAGCACTGAAACAGAGAGCAGCACTCACACAGCGTACACAGTACTGAAACAGAGAGCAGCACTCACACAGCATACACAGCACTGAAACAGAGAGCGCAGCACTCACACAGCGTGTGCACAACACAGCACTGAAACAGAGCGCAGCACTCACACAGCGTACACAGCACTGAAACAGAGAGCAGCACTCACACAGCGTACACAGCACTGAAACAGAGAGAGCAGCACTCACACAGCGTACACAGCACTGAAACAGAGAGAGCAGCACTCACACAGCGTACACAGCACTGAAACAGAGCGCAGCACTCACACAGCATACACAGCACTGAAACAGAGCGCAGCACTCACACAGCGTACACAGCACTGAAAACAGAGCAGCACTCACACAGCGCATACAGCACTGAAACAGAGAGAGCAGCACTCACACAGCGCATACAGCACTGAAAACAGAGAGCAGCACTCACACAGCGCATGACACAGCACTGAAACAGAGCGAGCAGCACTCACACAGCGCATACAGCACTGAAACAGAGCGCAGCACTACACAGCGCATACAGCACTGAAACAGAGCGCAGCACTCACACAGCGTACACAGCACTGAAACAGAGCGCAGCACTCACACAGCGTACACAGCACTGAAACAGAGAGCACTCACACAGCATACACAGCACTGAAACAGAGAGCAGCACTCACACAGCGCATACAGCACTGGAAACAGAGCGCAGCACTCACACAGCGCACACAGCACTGAAACAGAGCGCAGCACTCACACAGCGCATACAGCACTGAAACAGAGCGAGCAGCACACACAGCCGCATACAGCACTGAAACAGAGCGCAGCACTCACACAGCGTACACAGCACTGGAAACAGAGCGAGCACTCACAGCACTGAAACAGCAGTGTACACAGCACTGAAACAGAGCAGCACTCACACAGCACTGAAACAGAGCGCAGCACTCACACAGCGTACACAGCACTGAAACAGAGCGCAGCACTCACACAGCGTACACAGCACTGAAACAGAGCGCAGCACACACAGCGTACACAGCACTGAAACAGAGAGCAGCACTCACACAGCATACACAGCACTGAAACAGAGCGCAGCACTCACACAGCGTACACAGCACTGAAACAGAGCGCAGCACTCACACAGCGCATACAGCACTGAAACAGAGCGCAGCACTCACACAGCGCACACAGCACTGGAAACAGAGCGCAGCACTCACACAGCGCACACAGCACTGAAACAGAGCGCAGCACTCACACAGCGTACACAGCACTGAAACAGAGCGAGCAGCACTCACACAGCGTACACAGCACTGAAACAGAGAGCGCAGCACTCACACAGCGTACACAGCACTGATACAGCACTGAAAGCACTCACACAGCGCACACAGCACTGAAACAGAGCGCGCAGCACTCACACAGCGCATACAGCACTGAACAGAGCGCAGCAGCACACAGCGCACACAGCACTGAAACAGAGCGCAGCACACTCACAGCGCACACAGCACTGAAACAGAGCGCAGCACTCACACAGCGCATACAGCACTGGAAACAGAGCGCAGCACCACACAGCGTACACAGCACTGAAACAGAGCGCAGCACTCACACAGCGTACACAGCACTGAAACAGAGCGCAGCACTCACACAGCATACACAGCACTGAAACAGAGCACTCACAGAGCAGCACTGAAACACAGCAGCACCACACAGCACTGAAACAGAGAGCAGCACTCACACAGCATACACAGCACTGAAACAGAGCAGCACTCTCACAGCGCACACAGCACTGAAACAGAGCGCAGCACTCACACAGCGCATACAGCACTGGAAACAGAGAGCGCAGCACTCACACAGCGACACAGCACTGAAACAGAGCGCAGCACTCACACAGCGCATACAGCACTGAAACAGAGCGCAGCACTCACACAGCGCACAGCACTGAAACAGAGCGCAGCACTCACACAGTGTACAGCACTGAAACAGAGAGCAGCACTCACACAGCATACACAGCACTGAAACAGAGAGAGCGAGCACTCACACAGCGCACACAGCACTGAAAACAGAGCGCAGCACTCACACAGCGCATACAGTACTGAAACAGAGAGCAGCACTCACACAGCGCACACAGCAGTGAAACAGAGAGCAGCACTCACACAGCGCACACAGCACTGGAAACAGAGCGAGCAGCACTCACACAGCGCATACAGCACTGAAACAGAGCGCAGCACTCACACAGCGTACACAGCACTGAAACAGAGAGAGCAGCACTCACACAGCGTACACAGCACTGAAACAGAGCGCAGCACTCACACAGCATACAGCACTGAAACAGAGCGCAGCACTCACACAGCGTACACAGCACTGAAACAGAGAGAGCAGCACTCACACAGCGTACACAGCACTGAAACAGAGCGCAGCACTCACACAGCGTACACAGCACTGAAACAGAGAGCGCACTCACACACACAGCACGAAACAGAGCGCAGCACTGAAACAGCACAGCACTGAAACAGAGCGAGCAGCACACACAGCGCATACAGCACTGAAACAGAGCGCAGCACTCACAGCGTACACAGCACTGAAACAGAGAGCAGCACTCACACAGCGTACACAGCACTGAAACAGAGCGCAGCACTCACACAGCGTACACAGCACTGAAACAGAGCGAGCAGCACTCACACAGCGTACACAGCACTGAAACAGAGCGCAGCACTCACACAGCGTACACAGCACTGAAACAGAGCGCAGCACTCACACAGCGTACACAGCACTGAAACAGAGCGCAGCACTCACACAGCGTACACAGCACTGAAACAGAGCGCAGCACTCACACAGCGTACACAGCACTGAAACAGAGAGCAGCACTCAGACACAGTCTACAGAGAGAGACCAGTCATCACAGTCTACACAGCACTGAAACACAGAGAGCAGCACTGAGACACACTGTACACTGACAGACAACTCGACACTTACAAAAACAGATAGACACACAAGCAGATATGTCAAACAGGCAGGCAGATAATTAGAAAGACACATACAGAGAAACAGAGACAGACATAGACCGACTGACCTAGAGGGAAGCGGCTGTGACAACTCCTCCAGCTCAGCCAATGAGCTTGCAGAAGACTGTCTGCTCCTCACACTCTCTGCCGAGGAACTCCGCCCCCTTCCTGCAGACCCAGCCCTCCTGCCCAGGGGGCGTGTCTCTCTGGAGCAGGGCCGCCCCCTCTCACTGCTGGGGGGAGTGGCCAGCAGGTCCCGACAAACCTTTCGCTGGCTGGAGAGAGAGAGAGAGAGGGGGGGGGACAGTGAGTTAAGAGGGAAATAGAAGAGAGGCAGAAAGGGGGGGAGGGAGGGGGAAGGAGATGAGGGGGTGGGACAGTAGGAGAGAGGTTTGTAGAAAGAGGGGAGACGGTGCAGGAATGGAAGGGGGAGGAGAGAGTGGAGGGAGAGAGAGTTATAGAGATATTCACAGATCCTGACCAAGATTCATCACCACTGGATCAGACACAGGTGAAAGTGTAGCACAGAGAGAGGGTACACTAAACACACACAACTCCACTGCAGCCCTGTCAACAGGGACCTGCACATTCACAGAACTAACTGTTCACATACAAACTACTGAACGAATGCGAGAGAGAGAGAGAGAGAGGGGGGGGGGGGGGGCAGGGGGGTACACTTGGGTTCTCAGTAAAGTTAAATCGGAGAGAGAGAGACATGAACACAGAGGGGTGGAGTGCTGAGATCACAGGAGTTCCCCATGAAGACCGACCGTGTTTCTGTTCAAACCCCACGCAGAGTTAACCATTCACTCACACTGACACAGCTCTGTGACTCATTGATTACTGTTTTACGGATTACACACTGTGGAGAGCTCTGGATTAATTGTGACATCACACACACACTGCTGCAAGCCAGCCTTTGAAATATGAATAATAAATAAATCAGGTTTTAAAATCTGAATTCCCCCCCACCCTCTCACTCTCTCCAATTCAAATAGTCTTTATTGGCATGACAAGCAATACAAGTATTGTTAAAATGAATGTAAAATTGAACAGAAATATTTAACATTATAACAGTGCTAGTATGGAAAGGCCTCTACTCTGCCCTTCCAATGAGGCTGCAGGCTGCACTATACTGCAGAGATTTCTGTTACCTTTCTTTTCCCCTTTCATCAAAAAAATTCCTTCTCTTTCTGCCAGCTTGCTAGAATACTTGTCTCCGATTTCTCTGTATTTTGTACAGTGGAGAATGCAATGCATCTCTGATTCAGTCTCTCCACTGCCTGTTGCCCTGGTTACAGAGTCAAGCCTCTCTGGGCTTCCAGTGTAATTTGTGTCTGCCTGTTTCAATCTGCAGTTTATGGTCACTAATTGTGGTCTTTTGGTTTTTTTCTCCCTCTTACCTCCTCCTCTCTGCCTCTCTCTGTCTCTGCTCCTTGTCCTTCACGTAGGCTGTGGGGTCGAAGCGCTGGACTCGGGTTCCTGTGAGGGGGAGAGAGAGGGGAACACTCCATCAGAACCATGCAGACAAGCAAAGGGCTGCCAAACTCTGTCTCTTCTAGTTTCAATAACACCGATGAAGGCATTGGAGCCAAATGCTTGACTGTCCCCCCTCCCTCCCCTCCCCTCCCCTCCCCTACACACACAGCTGGTCAGTGGTTACTCACCTGAAGGAGACAGGCGTGGAGGAACTGGGCGGGATCCTGACCTCTCCCGTGACCTCTCCCTGTCCCCTCCAGCCCAGCACTCTCTCCGCTCCCTCGACACTGATCTGACGGGTCCTGCAGAGCCTGTTCTCCCCCGACTCCTCTCCCTCTCCCTGTCCCGGGACACAGAGCGCCTCCCCTCCCCCTCCCCTCCCCCCCGGGACAGAGGGGTCATCCTGCTGTGGAGAGACAGAGGCAGGGTTTCCCCTGGGTTCTAGATTTTTGTAGTCACTAGTGACTAATACTTTCTAAAAACATTAGTCACTCCAGATATTCAGTAGTCACTACTGGCGCACAGCTCAAGTCTTCAAGGGTGTTATGAATCCTGATTTTATTTTATACCTTAAATCACTATATTGACCAAAACAATTATTGAATTAAACCATTTTAGTAATGCTCTACAGTTTAAATAAATTGGTAATTTACAGCTGTAAAGTTTTAGAACATTAACACTCAAGAACCAGATTTATTTGCCCTGAAAAAGCTACATACAGACACAGAATGCATTATGAATTACTTATACCATGTATGTCTTTTTAAACAATAAAAAAAAAAAACAGTGTTAGAATATTATATACAACCCATGGAAACAGAGTTTTGCAATAAGGCTGAAACTTTGCTGCTTGTTTTCTTTTTCTGTTATCTGACGCTTGTGAGCTTTGTTTGTTCTTTTTTTTCTGGTGTTCCGAATCCAAGTCTTCATTTTCTACAACGTGTTGTTGTGTTTGTTCTATTTCACTCTTGATGAAAAAACGAGTGGATTTTCTTCTGCAACATTTTACAGTATTGGCTAACAGTTTTGTTTTTTAAATCACGCGCACGTTTACCGCAATCATGTATTTATATTGATGATAAAGTTATAGAAAAGAAGGCAAAGAAAAGTTCACTATCCACGCATCTCTACAGCTGACCTCAATACGAAAACATATTACTGGCATTTTTAAATTATTGGTGATTAAAAACGTACAGTACTGATGCTAATTAAAAAATAATAATAAAACGCTTACCTAGTATCAGTGTGATGGATGTCCCTGCTTGTTACCACACAAATCACTGATGATGGCAGGGAAATTGGAGAGAGCTTCAGTCGCAAGACATTTTTGGCGTTTTTAATCTTGATGGTATTTCGTCTTGATCGCCCTTTGCTAGTAATGTACTAGTATTGAGCAAACGATCCACATTTTTTCACTGAATTGAAAGCTAAAAACTCTTACTACTCTCACACCAGACGTAACAGCATGTCAAACTAGACGGTTTCTGACTGGCCATACATTCTGTATTTTGAAATGAACCAATAGTACTTAAGTTACAATAAACTTTAATCGGGTCATTGAAACAAATAAATATCGACTTGCAGGCATGAACGCACACAGGAAATAAAATGAGTTAAAGACTAGGCGTTTAGTTTTTAAAAATGTCTTTTTTTGTATCCTACACAGAGTGCAGTAACCGCCCAACTGTTTATATTACATTTAAATAACAGGGTTTATTTATGACGTACATATTTAATATGTAAATTAGTCATGTGTGCACTGAACGCTCTGTCACAGCACATCAGTCTGGTGTTAGCGATTAAATGTTGATTACATGACAAAAGTTTGCAATAGATTGGCAAGTGGTACTGAATAAAATGCGTTGTCTGCCATTTCAGAATTTTTCTCGAGTACCCCCAGGGGTACGTGTACCCCAGTTTGAAAACTGCTAGAAGAAACCACATTACCAACAGATACAGTTTAATAGTAGCAGTATTTAAATGCCGTTGTCCTGACTGGTAAATTCTTCCAGCTTCCCCTTTTATTTTGACAATTTCCATATAAAAATGGCATTTTTATCTTGACATTTTCATTCTTAGCCACCAAGTAAATATTTTGGACAGTTTTCAAAACAATTGTTGCTTTATTTTTTACAACACACGTTGGTGTTGTTGATAATATGATAAACGCGTATATCTGCTTCAGGTTAAACGATAGGCCCGTGTTACACAGAACACTACAAATAAAATGTCAAATATACACTATGTATTTCGTTGGTTTTGTGGATTTGCTATGTTTTTAACTTATTTTAATACTGCACATAATTATATGGTTTTGAAAATGCTACTTACCAAAACCATGCTGCACGTGAACTGTATTACATAATAATTTCCTTTATTCCGATTCCAGTGGTGTTTTCTCAATGCAAGATGTATTGTAGATATACAGTGCCGTATAAAACCACATACACTGTATATATATAATTTTATCATGCTCGTTATAGGCCTACTGGCGAAATGGTCAAGACAAGAGACAGTTGGTGCTTAACACATACAGAATAATTTTGGCCCTGAATTTTAGCATTTTTGGTCATAGAAAAAGACACATTTCACATATTTTATAACGTTACCGTAGGCTAATTTTTTTTTCTTAGTTAATGATGCGTTTTCGTTTCACAAATCTTCTGCACACAGTATTTTAAGCACAACTGTAATAACTTATATTTCAACAGTCACTGCCGAAGCTGATTACTTTTTCTTCCAGAAGTAATGGTCGGGTGTAACAGGGATACGAGGTTATATTTAAGCAACATGAAACTGAGGCGCTGATTATTGACTGCATTTACATCATCTACCACGGATGAGAACGTTGCAGAGTCAATGAATCGATGAGGCCGAGGTGCTGATCTGATCAGCAGCAGTGACTCTATGGTTTAGCGATCCCTTCTTTTGAAAAAAGAGACGTGTGTGTGACTTTAACAAAGGGATTTTTTTTTTGTACAAACAGACAAACGATCGTCACTAGTGACGATTCCACATTTTTTTTTGTCGTCACTTTCAAAAAACATTCGCAAATTACGAGTGACGAGCGACAGCGAAACCCCTGGACAGAGGGACACATTTACAGACAGAAACACCCCTATAGCCCCAGAATCCGATAGCCTCAATAACTAAAACTAAATATTGTTAATATCAAGTTTCATGACAATCGGATAAGCAGTTTTGCAGATAGCTGGAAGCTTGTGCAGAGTGACTCTCGTACCATTTCATCCCAGGCAGGGATTATAATGCTAGTGTGGTGCAGCCTTCCTGAGCTTTAGCCTGTGGTACAGGAGTCTACCCAGCTGCTAAAAAGTGTCTCTAATAAAGAGAATGAAATAAAAACCCATACTAGCTGCTCATGAGAAATCCTTTAACCTCATTGATTTTCCATTTACAGTAAACAGTGTGATATTCTTTTGAGGCTCCTTCCCTGAAACTGTCTCCTCAACTAACTCAAAGAACAGAGGCAGCTGCTGGCTACTAGCAATCAGAACAGCCCTCTACAAAATCAACCAAATTCAATTCATGTGCGAATATGAATTACTTGTGGTATCAATAATCCTGACCCCCCTACCCTCCGCCTCACCCCTTCCTGCACAGCGCCAGCTCATTGGTCAGACTCTTCACTCGAACCCGCAGACTCCTCTCAGACTCCTTCAACTCCTCCAGCTAGAGAGATGGAGATGAAGGAAACGAATTACAGTCTGGGTGCATTTGCAGTCTCAGTGTTTGTGGACAAACGGGAGACTTAAAACTACAGGATCTTGAAGATTAAACTCTTACCTGTTAAATATCCCTCTTTCCACCGACCCCACCTCTCTTTTTCCTCCTTCTTTCTCTCACCTGTTCCTGTAGCTGTCTGTACTCCTGCTCTCTCTCTCTCACCCTTTCCTTTAGCTGTCTGTACTCCTGCTCTCTCTCTCTCACCTGTTCCTGTAGCTGTCTGTACTCCTGCTCTCTCTTGCTCTGTGCTCTCTTGTTTCTTGTCCTCTCTCTCAGCAGTTCTTCCTCTAGACTGTGCACCACGTCCTTCAGGACTCTGACCCCTCGGGGGTCACTGTGGGGTCGCGACCCCTCTGCCTGCATCCTCTCCAGGGCCCCTGCCAGCACCTCCTTCTCCTGATGCAGCTTCACCAACCTGCAGCAGAGAGCACCCAGTCAGAGACACACACACACAGCACTTTCATACCACAACTCTCACTGGTGCCTCACCCTGTAAACATTGCAGTGTTTACAAGAACCTCATTACATTACCATTGCTGTGTCCTGTGTTGTCCGTATCAGCTATATTTTTAAAACACAGTGCCTTCAGAAATGTTTAAGTAAAAGCTGAAAAAAAGTAAATGCCTAGTTTATTTAGCTATGAATCACCCTTCTCTCTCAGCTCCTCTCGCACTTACTCTGCTCTGAGTCCTTGCTGGTGTGTGCAGCCCCCCCTCTCCCCTCTCCCCTCTCCCCTCTCCCCTCTCCCCTCTCACTCACTCTGCTCTGAGTCGGTGTGTCTCCGAGTCCTTGCTGGTGTGTGCAGCCCCCTCCCCTCTCCCCTCTCCCCTCTCCCCTCTCCCTCACTCTGCTCTGAGTCGGTGTGTCTCCGAGTCCTTGCTGGTGTGTGCAGCCCCCTCTCCCCTCTCTCTCAGCTCTTCTCTCAGCTCTCTGATCTCTCTCTGCAGCCGCGCTGGGTCTGGTTTGCCCTGGTAGGGCAGAGGCAGTGGGTAGTGGATTCTGCAGAGACACAGACACACAGCCAGGTCACGCACTGAGAGAATACAGCACAGTATACCAGCAGCACAATGAACAAGTCACTGGATACAACAACGTTAGAGGGTCAAGCCACAGCAAATGGACCAATGGGCCCCACCCCTCGTCTCAGTATTTTGATATTGCATGTCAATCTCAAAATAGCAGCTCTCGACTCTGAATAACTGTTACAGTAGCTAACTAAAGAGGGGAGGGGGAGAGGAAGGAAAGGGAAGGAGAGGGAGGGAGAGATAAGCGGGGAAGGAGTAAACAAAATAGTTCCATACTGTTAACAAAATAGTTCCATACATTTGTATTTTCACTTTAAAACATGCTATCTGGTACTACACTAAGTTAAAGATATCTCTATTTAAAAGGACCTACCTGTCGAACTCCACTGAGTAGATGAGAATGAGGTAGCGCTTTGCGTTGAGCGCCGGTGACTTCGATGAGGGGCGGGGCCGAGACCCAAGCCCCGCCTTCCTGTTCCGCAGCAGCTCCAGGTCACTGTAGGTCAGGAGGTCGAGGGTCACAGACTCGCTGCTCTGAGGAAACAGGGATCACACAGAAAGGGTAAAAACAGCGACCCAAACAAACAAACACCGATAAACCAGGCCTGCACCCACCCTCATTCTCACTGCGATTAGTCGAATAGGTCGACCAATCACCACTTACAGAGAAACAAAGCATGAATCAATCTGGTTTATGAAAATGTCTGGTGCTCTGTTTCGTAACACTGCGCCATTGTTTGTGCGCTGCATGTTATTTTAAACCTGCTTGGAATTTCAGAAAAGGATTTATTAATGTTCTGAAATTCTGCTCTTTTGAAAGCACGCTGCTCAACAATGACAAATGTTTCAACTTGAAGTCTTTCTCAGTGTCTTCAGTGTAAATACAATGACAGACGTTTTGACTAAAGTCTTAGAAATACTCTCCCTGCCTTATCATGCCAAACATCACCAGTGGTGAGTTTAGACTCCAAATGCTGCAGAAAGATTGCAAACTGCTTAAACTCAATGACGTGTCAGATTTCATGTCTGAAATCTTTCAGAGTGTCTTCAGAACGGGACTGGGTAAGAGACAATGACAGAACTAAAGAGAGACTAAGACACACACAGAAATAAGAGAGACAGGACACACAGTGATAAAGAGAGACAGAGACAAAACAGGGCTGAATCAGAGACAGAGACACACACAGAACTAAAAGAGAGACAAACACACAGAACTAAAGAGAGACAGAGTCACACACAGAACTGAAAGAGACAGAGACACACACAGAACTAAAGAGAGACAGAGACACACACAGAACTAAAGAGAGACAGAGACACACACAGAACTAAAGAGAGACAGAGACACACACAGAACTAAAGAGAGACAGAGACACACACAGAACTAAAGAGAGACAGACAAAAACAGAACTAATCAGAGACAGAGACACACACAGAACTAAAGAGAGACAGAGACACACACAGAACTAAAGAGAGACAGAGACACACACAGAACTAAAGAGAGACAGAGACACACACAGAACTAAAGAGAGACAGAGACAAAAACAGAACTAATCAGAGACAGAGACACACTGACACACAAAGACGCACACGGACAGTGAGCCACACACTGACACACACAGACACAGAGACAGTGTCACTCACATGCTGAGTCGAACTGCCCTCTCCACTGATCCGCACTGAGCATGTCTGACACCTCCACCTCCAGAAGCTCTGCCCCCGATGACACCCTGACCGAAAACTCCGCCCCTCGGAACGCCAGCTCCGCTTGCACACTTGGACCCGCCTCCATCACCATGTCCTCTAGTCACTGAGCTCTCTAACACAGCGGCACCAGCTGATAGGCTGAGGAGAGGAAGGGGAGGGGTTTATTCATCAATCCTTGATCCATCACTTCAAAACACTCAAGCATACATGAGGGGTACAACAACTAATTTGTCCAACAGTCGACTCGTTGCCACCTAAATATATGAATGACTCCTGTATTTGATCTCTGGCCGTTGCTGTTTGTGCACTACATGTTTTAAAACAGCTTGGATCTTTTTATTAACCCTTTGCGATCCTATGTCGGACCTGGTCCGACATTCCAAAATTCCCGTTCCGGTCCAATGTCAAACCCTGTCCGACATCATCGAAATGGTGTCATTCACAGGTCCCTAGTCCTTAAACGGAAAAAACAGTGCTTTTAAACAGCGTGTGTAAAATAAACCTTGCGTGTGAAATCAATTGGACCGAACGAGTCTGACAGGCGCAGAATTCTGTGGACAGCAAAGGGTTAATGTCATTTATATGTAATGCAGGGCTGGCCAATCACAGTCCTGAAGGGCTGTCCACTCCAGGTTTAACAGGTAAAATCATATATGAACTGCTTCAAGGTCTGGATGGAGGTTTACTTGGGTCAGTTCATTTACAGCAGGGTTGGCACACAGACCAGGAGTGGAAGGCCCAACTTAGGCCACCTCTGTGTTAATGCTCTTCCGTCCATCTGAAACCGTGCGATTAGATTCTGAGGTGGGCTGAGATGGACGCTGCCCCTCACAGTACACATGGTAAACTGGGACGCACACGATCATGATCAAGCACTCTTTCAAAATGTTAACAGACATTTCAATATTCTTCAATTGACCTGTTTTGCACATTAGCCACACAGGTCCCAAATGTGCAGTTTAGAAAGACACACATGTTTTAGCACACTTGTATTTTCATTTCAAAACATGACATCTGCTACTACACTGGGTTCCATTTCTCAGGAAATCTGGTCCACTTCCACTCCTGGGTCATTTCACCTCAGGAGACATTTCTGGGTCATGTTACTGGCTGAAAGCATGTCAGTCAATAGGGGAAGCAGCTGATTGGTTTGTGACAGGAAAGACACCAGTGAAGGGGTGGGGACAATTTCACCCTCCTGGTAAAAAGACCCAGGAAGTGCAACGTTAACTGAAAGCATGGCTTGTAAACAGATTTCTTTAAACTAGTGTGGTAGCACATACAGTTTTAAAATTAAAATTCACGTTTGTGTGCTTCTTTCAAAACTGCACGTGTCAGACCTGCGTAGTGAATGCAAACCCTGATATAGACTGTGCTGTCTTCTTTCACTCACTGCCTTCTATGTAGATGGAACTTGAAGAATTCCCGTCTCACAGGGGAAGCATGGAAGACTAATTCACTGTTTTCAATATTTCAGTGTATGTGCAACTCAGAGAGCTTAAAACGAGGGAGCTCTGTATCGAGAGAGAGAGAGAAACAGAAACAGTACTGAGTAAGACAGCTCACAAGTCGAACGGTCGCCTGAAATTTTCCCCTTTTTTCTAGACAAGCTGTACTAAAACTAGGGATGGGGAGTTTGTTGCCGGATAATCTTCTCACTAAATATCAGTGTACCCCTTAGAAAATCGCTTCCGCTTTAAAAAAAAAATGCAAGAGATGCAATTCGTTTGAATTGAAAGTGCAATGCAACGACATTACAAAAAGTAAACAAACCCAACACATATTAAGGATGTCGCACAACTCCCCACACAGAGAGTGAAGCAGGACTTTAACGTGTAATCTGGTATCACCACACAACACACACAAGTGAACTGTAACCGCTTGCCTCTAACCAACATTACTGCAGTTGAAGTATTTTAAAACGACAAACGTGAAGACCGCAGCGGTTCCCAGATTCCGTCGTGTGATTTCAGTTAACTTTTCAGTTTAAAAAAAACAGTTAATAGTTAACTAACGCTAACCGTCAGAATTAAATTATTGACAAACATGCAAACTAACCAAGGTAATGTGTCTGAAATTGTTAAAAGTACTAATTGTTATTATTATTATTATTATTACTAGTTTATAACGTAAAATAAATGCACTCACCCGCTTTCCAATGAGATAAAAACACTCAAATAAAAACAATTCAAATAAAGGGCTAATTAAAATATGACAATAGAGTCACGCTGTTCTATTTCATAGTTTAAACTGTAATTATTATTGTTTCTCTAGGCGCCGTTCACTCGATTTCATACTCGCTCTCTGTATCAGTTTCATCTGTTCAGAGAAGCGGGGCAACAACCGGGAGCCGCCGACACGCCTAGCCCCTCCCACACGGGACACCATTCGTCAAAGAAAATACTCACGCACTATTATTGGACAACAAATGTGTCGCTTATTCCAAACGTCACCTTTCTGAACCAATCCTCTAGCACTACTATGGTTCTTACACGCGTGATTGGTTGCATATCATTACATAGACTTAAAATGTAAAACGCATATTCGTCGCGGATTCGGTACACGCGGTGTCAATCAAGTTAAATTACCACCCTTTCAGCCCGCGTCCTCTTTACACACAATAAACCCGCAGGGTATTCTGGGATTTGTAGTACTAGTAGTAATAATAATAATAATGATGATAATAGTAATACGTAACGTGATAATGTTAATAAAGCTAATAAGAGGTAAGAAGCTAGTTTAAGACTTTTAAAGGGATGATCAGAGATAATGTCTGCAATATTCATTTGTGGTGCCACATTCACGCTCCGGTCGCTTTATCAGGACATGTCCCTGATATGGAGTTACTGTTTGCCCGGATCACAGTCTTGACATGTCAATTGGTGCCGAGAGGCAGGCAGAGGAGCGAGATGACGATCGTTCAAGTTCATCCCAGACGTGCTCGATTGGATTGCGAATCCAGGGATTGTGGTTGGCTGGGAAGATTCCTGAAGTCTCTGTCATGCTCCTCAAACCATTCACAATTCCATCACGGTGGACAGGTGCATTATCAGGGTGCAAGTGCAGCATTGTTGGGTGGATTTGATCCACAGTGAGGCTTTAGTAAACTATTTGTTCAGCCTTCCAGTAATCAAGAGACCCAGGATATACCAGGAGAACGTGCCTCACACCAGGGTGGTGCCATATCCAACCAGGCAGACAGACAGGTCCTAATAAAGTGACTGGGCAGGGCATCCGTGAGAGACTAGCTTTCAGCAGTGATGACCTGCAGTTAAAAACACACACAACGCTTTCTCTTCCAAACCCAGAGGAATCATTAAAAGCAAAGCATGCAGTTTGCATTGTACAGCTTGCAGTTTGCATTGTATAGCTTGCAGTTTGCATTGTACAGCTTGCAGTTTGCATTGTACAGCATGCAGTTTGCATTGTACAGTGTGTAGTTTGCATTGTACAGCTTGCAGTTTGCATTGTACAGCATGCAGTTTGCATTGTACAACATGCATTTTGTATACTACATCATGCAGTTTGCATTGTACAGCATGTAGTTTGCATTGTACAGCATGTAGGCTCTGATTTAGTACCACAGTACAGTACTGAAGTACAGACACTGTGCATTGTGATTTTATTCCGCCTCTACCCATTAACAGATCATATTATTCACTGAACCTTTCCAGTGTCTTTGACTGGACCTTCTCTCTCTCCTGATGCGACTATGAGAGATCCTGAATATATTGTGAAACATGAAGACTTCGTTAGCGCACCACCTCCAGAACAACCCTGGGATCTCTTCACAGTCCACACGGCCTCGGTCTTAGTGCTGCACGAAGCAAGTACTGGATTATCCACAGGTGAGGGTCGCTGGTATTGATCGGGCTAATTTTCCATTCTAAATGAAACAGGTGTAGAAACAGCTGCTTGAGTTTGTGATGATTGCTGCTTCTCTTAGACTGTGGAGAACAGTGATCCACACAAACCCAAGCAGCTGTTTCTTCACTTGTAATGGTAAATTAGCCCGATCGACACCAGTGACCCTCACCTGTGGAGAGCTTAATCTGAATAATAATGGGTTTGTGCAGCTCTACACTGGAACACCTAAATCTCTCAATATCACTCAGAGAAATACAGAAAACTCACATCCGAAATCATCTTTCTACTTTGCCATTCGTTCTGTGTGTAAGAGATCAGGGAGTGACAGATCTCCTGTCTGAATCTAGGTTAGATCACTGCAGTGTTTTCTCATAAACTACAGGAACAGTTTCTTGTTGTGTGTTTGCAGAACACTCCAATAAAGATTTTACTAGAACCCTGTAAGAGAGCCATTGTTGCTCTGCCTGGCAGTCAAAGGGTTAAAGCCATGCTGGTGGCAATTATTGAGTGAAGGGCACTGTGGAGATGGAGCACACTGGACTGCAGTACGGCACTCCTGTCATACTCCCCATGCTGGGGGTCAGCTGTCTGTGCACCTGTAACTGAAACTAGATGAGGGAATGGAAACAAACTGGTCTGGCAGTAAAGGCTGCATGGTTTCTGTCGAAGTGCAATGACACTCACACTGGAGCGAGGGATTGAAGTGTTCCCTTGATTAAACCCATACAAAAAGTTCACCATAGCAGTTTTCCCACAATTATGCTATGCAGGTACCATGGTTAGTTTTACCAAACCTCTGTGTGCTTTACATTGCTTACCTGCTGTAAGCATAGGAAAGCACTGCAAAGCATGGGAAATCAGGTTATACTATGGGAACTGAATACTAACCATGGGAAAAGCTGGACGGTGAACTTTTATAACAGAAGATTAGTGCTGATCAGTGTCTTTGAAACCCTTTTGGAGGCGGTATGGTCCAGTTGTTTAAGAAAAGGGCTTGTAACCAGGAGATCCCTCGTTCAAATCCTGACTCACTCACAGTGTGACCCTGAGCAAGTCACTTAACCTCCTTGTGCTCCGTCTTTCGGGTGAGACGTTGTTGTAAGTGACTCTGCAGCTGATGCATAGTTCACACACCCTAGTCTCTGTAAGTTGCCTTGGATAAAGGAGTCTGCTAAATAAACCAATAGTAACAATTCATAATAAAGTTGAGCCCGGCTGTGTTGAGTACAGGAAGCAGCTGTATTTGGCTACAAATGCATCGATGAATTCCAGTGTATCTGGGTGCTTTCTTCACTCTGATAAACATATTTCAGTGTAAAAATGCTAAATCTCTACTCTAATAGAAAAAATAAACCAAAAACTAAATTCTCATTAAAAAATAAAACATTCCCCCCAATACCATTCACCGTAATCTCAAATAAAATAGAAAAACACACAGTAGGTCGTTTAGTATTCTTCCCCCAAAAACGAAAAACATATTTATATCATATTTCATTCTTCAAAGGCAGTAGCAGAAAAGTGGCCAACAGCCAAAATGTTTTTTCTTTATATATTAAAATACAAAACAAAGAGACTGGACTCTCAGAACCACTGTCAGCAGCCCCCACGCCCCTGTGTACAGCAGTGTGGTGTTTGGTGCAGGTATAACTCAAGCTGGACAGGAGACAGGAGGACCGGCGTTGCTTGCTTTTAGGACAGAACGTAGAGAAGCTCAACAGACTGATTCACTGGCTTCGCATTCCTGCCTTTCACCTCTCTCTGTTCCAAGCTGGGGGCTAGGTTGTGCAGACAGACAGACTAACTCGCTATCCTCTCATATGAATAACTGAAATAAAAATTTAGCAGTTAAAACAATATTTTCCCTTTGACTTCCAGGCACCTCATCCCCCTCCCTCCACACTGTGGCGCTAGAGACTGCATCCTGCCTCCTCTCAGCTGCGCAGTTTGCGATTGGTCTGTCTTGTCTGACATCACTCTGTGGGTGTGCCTGGGTTCAGATATACAAAGAAAACCTCCTGCCATGTGCAGCACACACTCTTCAGTACGTATGCTATCTCTCTGTGTGAGCGACTCAGGAGAACTTTCTCCCTGCGCTGAGAACAATATTTGACTCTGCTTGCAATGTATTTGGTTGCAGAAATGCCCGCGTTCATGTAACAGAATTCACAAACGAATCTCTGCATGCACATCACGCAAGAGAGAGTCTGAAATAAACAGGAACACTCTGAAGTGTTTAATTCAGTAATGCAGCATTTTGTTTTCCAGCTAATTCGAAATGAGCAAATATGTTTAGATTTTGAACCAGCTTTACATATTCCCAACCCACACAGCTTCACTCCTGAAGGAAGCAAAGGCTTCTATTAAATCAGGAAAGGCTAAAACAAAAGAAACCCTTTTAAAGTGTTATGATTTCCCTTTGATTCCAAGGTTGCCGACTTGCTGCCCGCACCGTTGACAGTGGTATGGCAGGTGTTTCTAATTTTCTGGCCAGTCCCTAGTATAATCCAAAGCCCTGTCTACTGGTTTAATCCTGAGGTGAGGAGACAGGGGATCAGAAGTCTTTGCAAATCTTTCAAACAACACTACTGCTGCATCCTATTTCCCATCTCTAGCATTGTCTCTGAAACATCTGCACAGACACAAAATACAAGCAAACAGGGCAGCAGTGATAGCGTTGCTGTGCTAATCAGAGGGACCTGGAAGCCTTGGTCAGCACTCAGGAGAGACAGGAGAAAGGCAGTCAGAGGAATGCTTCAGCCCCGTCCGTTCTCATTTGAAAAGAAAGCTTTTATTAAAAACCAGCTTCTGCTAAATTAGATAAAAAAAACAACAATACAAAAAAATACTAGTAAAACCGTTTCCAAAGCCTCCTGAACCAACTTTCATATGTGGAATGCCAAGTGAGAGCCAGCTTCTTGGTCCCTGAAGTTTCTTACTGTTTTCTGATGAATCGACCTACCCGCTGGCACACCCAGGAGACAGCAGGGGTGTGTGTGAGAGTTTGTCTGACAGTGGCTCTGAGCTCCAGTTTAAAGCAGGTTACAGATTGTACAATTTGATTTGTTTCATTTTTCAAGCATGTCTGGCTGAGGAAGGCTCTTGGTAGAGAGAGAGAGTGCGAGAGTGAATCTCTCTGCTGCTGTCACTCTCAGTGGTCGCTCGTCCTGTGGTGTGGGTCTTCAGTTTGGCGTCTCTCTCTCTTAGGAGGAGCCCCTCTTCTTCAGCTCCTCAATGAATGCTGCAGGACACAGAGAGACTTGCACTGTTATGCTGTTACATATATTTCTGTACACTGAAAAAGTGAGTGAGTGAGAGTGTGAGAGAGAGAGAGAGAGAGAGAGAGAGAGAGAGAGAGAGCTGTACCTTCAATAATCTCGTCTTTCACTTTCTGCAGTTCTTTCCTCACTTCCTCCAGGATCTCCTGCACAGACAAACAGACACATGCCGGTGTTATCACAGGGCAGCTACACCATGCTGCTGTTGGGTGTTTACAGCTGAAGGCAGCTTGTCTTCACATAGTGGCATGTGTGCAATATATATATATATATATATTTTGATCACCTTAACCTTTAAAAGTCCTCTATCAGCCTGTGCTTTACTTCTTGTTTCTTGAGAATGTACATAATGTCCCTATCAAGTTTCATCACAGTTAATAAGCGGGTTCTCTACATACAATGCACAATGTGTGATACAGGTGGGTACAGCCAGGCTCCTCTGAACACCCCCAGATTCTCACTGTCAGGAATCTCCACACCAAGTTTCAGAGAGTTGCTAAGTAGTTCTCTAGGGGTGTGTGTGTGTGCCCTGCGCTGTACCAGTGAGATACCCTGTGCCCTGCGCTGTACCTGTGAGATACACTGTGCTGTACCTGTGAGATACACTGTGCCCTGCGCTGTACCTGCTTCATTCTGTCCAGCTCCGAATCATCAGGACTTGGCCCCTCTGTGCTGTTACTGCTGGTGGTCACTGACTTCGCTCTGGGGAGAAAAAGAAAGAAAGAAAGAGAGAGGAGGGAGAGAGAGGGGTGAGGCAGTGACAGACAGAGAAGGGGAGAGAGGGATAGAGAGGAGGAGGATGGTTAGATTTCATTCCAGTAACAGCCTCATGGAGACCCAGTGCCACAGCAGCAGCCCTGCACAGCTCAGAGTAAGAGAGGAGAGGGCAGGACACTGTGGGGAGCCACTCTGGATCAGTGTGGAGGTGTGAGGGAGGGAGGGAGGGAGGGAATGACAGAGTGGGGGATATGAGGGAGGGTCTGACTGGCTGTTGATCCACAATGTCTCCCACACAGCATCTCCTTTCTCTGAACCTTGTGCACAGTGACACTGACACTCTAGCAACAGCGCTATGGCAGCAGCGACATAGTAACACCAACACCCTAGCAACAGCACTATGGTTACCTCAACTCCTTAAAAAGCAACAGGATTACCCCAACACCCTAGCAACAGCAACACAGCAACCATGACACCCATAGCAACGAAATACCCATAGCAGCAACAATGCCATGACCGCCCTAGCAACCCATAGCAACAAGTCCATGGAAAACGAATAGAGCACCACAGTGACCCACACACCCGTAGCAGCACAGAGACAGACAGAGACAGACACCCAGCGGCCGGCTGGATGATCTTGGCTTTGCCGCAGGACGGCAGGGAGCGGGGGGTTCAGACTACCTGGACAGGGGGAAGGCAGACTGGGGGGAGCTCAGGGAGTCCAGGCTCTTCGGCACAGAGTTATTCCTGAGGGAGAACAAACACACTGAGGAGTGAGAGCGAGCCAGACTACATACACACACCGAGAGAGAGAGAGACTACACACACAAGAGAGAGAGACTACACACACAAGAGAGAGAGAGAGAGAGCAGAATATCTGGTCAGAGTTAAAGACCAAAAACAAAAACAACTACTGACCAAATACAGATTGAGCGACCACACATTAGCAATCGAAAAGGGTCGACACAGAGCCACGTGGAGACCCAGAGAGAGGAGATTGTGTGAGCACTGTGAGTTAGACCACATAGAGACAGAGCTCCACTTCCTACTGCACTGCCCCAAATACAAGCTGCTCAGGGACACATTCTTACCCAAATTCACGAGGCACATCAGTGACTTCACCCACCTCTCAGAAACTGAAAAACTACAAATATTTTTAGGAGAGGTGGGGATAACATGTGCACTAGCTGCTGAATATGTGACTGCCTGCCACAGTCTAAGAGAAACAAATTAACCTGCACTGAAAATTGTCTTTTCATTGTGTCTGTTTATACACTGTACCTGTCTGTTTGTAGGTTTATTTTGCTTTGGCAAAACTTGTTTATTCCTGTCATGCCAATAAAGCTTATTGAATTGAATTGAATTGAGAGAGAGAGAGAGAGAGAGAGAGACTACACACACAAGAGACAGAGAGAGAGAGAGAGACTACACACACAAGAGAGAGAGAGAGACTACACACACAAGAGAGAGAGAGAGAGAGAGACTACACACTCACCGAGGAGAGAAACAGACATACAGATTACACACCCACCCACAGAGGAGAGAGAGATAAAGACAGACCACACACACGAGGAGAGGAGAGGACAGACAGACTACAGCAGGACCTCAGACTTGTCAGAATGAAACAGACAGAGCTCCACAGAGTATCAGAAGAACTGGAGGCCATTCAGCCCACCAGTGCTCATCCGGTTCCTAGTAGCTAATTGAACTGAAAACATGACTAGGCAGCCCATACCATCCCCTCACCACTCTCTGTGTCAAGAAGTGTCTCCTTCAGCAACATGACTAGGCAGCCCATTCCATCCCCTCACCACTCTCTGTGTGAAGTGTCTCCTTCAACAACATGACTAGGCAGCCCATTCCATCCCCTCACCACTCTCTGTGTGAAGAAGAGTCTCCTTCAACAACATGACTAGGCAGCCCATACCATCCCCTCACCACTCTCTGTGTCAAGAAGTGTCTCCTTCAGCAACATGACTAGGCAGCCCATTCCATCCCCTCTCCACTCTCTGTGTGAAGTGTCTCCTTCAACAACATGACTAGGCAGCCCATTCCATCCTCTCACCACTCTGTGTGAAGAAGTGTCTCCTTCAACAACATGACTAGGCAGCCCATTCCATCCCCTCACCACTCCCTGTGTGAAGTGTCTCCTTCAACAACATGACTAGGCAGCCCATTCCATCCCCTCACCACTCTCTGTGTGAAGAAGTGTCTCCTTCAACAACATGACTAGGCAGCCCATTCCATCCCCTCACCACTCTGTGTGAAGAAGTGTCTCCTTCTCTCTGTCCAAGTCAATCTCCACTTCATTTCCACTTGTGTCTTACTGCACTTAAAGTACTGGTTAAGGTTAACTATGTCAGCTCCTTTTAAGACTTTAAAGGCTTCCATCATGTCCCCGATTCTTCTTTGTTGCAGATCAATAGATTCAGTTGTTTCAGCCACCATGTCCTTTTGCTGCTGTGGTGAGCAGAATTGGACACAGTGTGGTCTCACCAGAGCAGTACACAACCTCATCAGAAACTCCTTGGATTTGTACTCTACACTTCTGGCTGTGTATCACACAGTTTGATACACACTCACTGCCAATACAGCGAATACAAAATGAAAAAGACACTATCAGCATCACGAGACAAAACACGCCAGTAAAACACTGTGACCAAGACACTCTGGAAAACTAAAGAATACCCCCCCCCAGATTCTCATACATTCAATAACCCGTGTTAAAAGAATGCCCGTACCAAGTTCATCTCAATCAGACCAAACTGGAGAGGGAAAGGGTTCATTTCTCCTGTGCTTTGAAGAGTATGAGCATCTCGAATCCTCACATGACCCCAATATGACAGCCACCTTGGGTCAGAGGTGAACATGAAGGCGCCGGTAGATTTGGCCTGTTTCTCCAACGCTGCAGGTTGGAAGTTGCAGCTGGAATGGTTCATGAAAATCAGCAGGGGTGGAGTGACAGACCCGTACAAGCTGCCTTACTGGGTCATTACATAACTTTTAAACTCCCCTGCCCCACCCCCCGGTCTTGAAATGGTTCAGTCCAGATGAATGTCGGCCTACAGGTGCTGTCGTGGTGTGAATATGTATTCAAAATAAAAGTGCCGCCCGAGAAACTAGCGTTAAAGGGTTAAACGTCTTTTACCTTGTTCAGATTGTAGCCGTTTGACTTCTTGCTTTTCTGTTTCAGTATTATTTTCTTACAAGTGCGTTTGTTGCTTTGTTTTGAGTTTTGAACAGTGGAATCAGGCGTGGTGTTTGGTGCACGGGATGACATCTGTACACAGGAGAAGCAGTGCTGGAATACTGGCAAATACTTCACTGTGATTGGTTGATTTCTGATACATGATTTACTATGAAAATAAACAGAACATGTGCAGACACACACAGAGTGGAGAGAGAGAGAGAGAGAGACTGAAAAAAATGACATCGCAAGTTCCGATTCTGTGAAACTTTTCCTGGGCGTTACCTGGGCATTGTCGCTGCTTTCTCCCAGGGTCTTCTTATTGAATCTGAGAGAGAGAGAGAGAGAGAGAGAGAGAGAGAGAGAGAGAGAGAGAGAGAGAGAGAGAGACACATCAGTCGCTATCAGTGTACAATGTATCTAGATAAATCAACGATAAACTTTATTACAAAGAACACCTCAAATGGAAGATGTGTGTATAAAGTTTAGTTCAATACTATGGCCGCGTCTCCCTCTTGGCATTTCAATGAAGTTCAGTCTTAGTTTCCATCCTTCACTCTGGTGTTAGCGTTTCTCAACAATGCCTCCTCCCTCCCTCTATCCATCCCTCTCCCCTTACCTGAGCTACTGAGGGGTTTAGAAGTGGGAGAATCCGAATCGTCCTGGAAAAGAGGAGAGGAGAAGAGGAGAGAAGCACGGTCACTCTGAAGAGCCAGCTCAGAACACAGCACTCCAGTCTGTACGGTACTGAATGCATATTTTACAGCAACACATGGTATGGCATGAAGCATGGGATTACATGGCAGGGTACTGTACTGTATAGCACGGTGGTAATGCATTGTATTGCATTGTTTGGGATGGTAAGGTGTTGCATTGTATTGTATCCTGTGGTATAGTGGAACTGTTTACTGAAAGAATCAAAAATTCAATGACAAGCGTTTCGATTTGGAGTCTCTCAGTGGTGTGATAAGATAAGGTGTGGTGAATGGTACTGTGAATGCTGTGGTGAATGGTGTGGCCATGTACAGTATTTCTGTGGCACTCACGTTTGCCGATTCCTCCTCTTTTTTGGGAACCACCTTCTCTCCTTTGTCAGTGGCTTTCCTCCTGACAGACAGACAGACAGACCGACCGTCAGAACAGCAGGAATCTCCAGTATGCTTCTCACATTCCACAGCTCATTCCTGTTATTACAGGTTTGCACCACAAGGTGGCAGCCTAACCCCACTCTACACTGAACGTGTGCTACAGGGCTCAGAATAACTTCATTTAAAAACAAGCACAGCTTTAGGTGTTTAATACAGGCTACACAAACAAAGCAGGTTACATTGTTTCATTTTCACTGGAGGACAGATGCAATGGAATCTGACTCTCAGAGGAGAGCTGCGTCGATGCCTCTGACTATCGGAATGAACAATTATAGTGACACTATTTTGTTTGAGTAAAATATTAATATAGCTTAAAGGCTGCCTGAACACTATGCGCGCCCTGCATGCTACAATGAGCTTTGACAGAGAATCCTAGAACACAGCCATGTAGTGTGAAGGCTGTATCTGACCGCACGCTGTTGTAATGTCTGCATTACCTCCTGGCCAAGATGGCGCTCATCTCACCCATCAGCCCCCCACCGCCTCCTCCCCCACTGCTGCCTCCTGCTGGCAGAGTGGCGCTGCGACTGCCTTCAGCCTTGGAGGCGGGGCTTTCCTCCTGGGGGGGGGGAGAACAGGGGTCAATCAATCAATCTTTATTTTATATAGCGCCTTTCATAGTGGACCACCATCATAAAACACTTTACAAGATGCAGTGACAACAAGAAAATCCATAATACTTTAAATACAGAGAAATGCATAATACATGATATAAGGGAAAAAAAAAAAAAAAAAATCCATAAAATAGTGAAAATGCATAATACATGTCTACAGGCTCCCCCTCCGTCTCTCGCTCTACAGGCCCCCTGTCTCTCGCTCTACAGCTCCCCCGTCTCTCGCCTACAGGCTCCCCGCTCTCGCTCTACAGGCTCCCCCAGTCTCTCGCTCTACAGGCTCCCCCCCAGTCTCTCGCTCTACAGGCTCCCCCCCGTCTCTCGCTCTACAGGCTCCCCCCCCGTCTCTCGCTCTACAGGCTCCCCGCTCTCGCTCTACAGGCTCCCCCCCGTCTCTCGCTCTACAGGCTCACCCCGTCTCGCTCTACAGGCTCACCCCCGTCTCTCGCTCTACAGGCTCCCCCGTCTCGCTCACAGGCTCCCCCCTCAGTCTCGCCTACAGGCCCCCTGCCCTCGCCCACAGGCTCCCCCGCCTCGCCTACAGGCTCCCCCGTCTCGCCTCTACAGGCTCCCCGTCTCTCGCTCTACAGGCTCCCCTGCCCTCGCTCTACAGGCTCCCCCCCGTCTCTCGCTCTACAGGCTCCCCCCCGTCTCTCGCTCTACAGGCTCTAGCTCCTCCTACCTTGGCCATTTTGCGCAGCTTGGCTCCTGCGAGGGCGGCGGCCAGGCCGGTGGCTCCTCCCCCGGACGAAGGAGGCGGGCCTCCAGAGGGGGGGCGGGGCGAGGAGGGAGGCGGCCTCCTGAGGCTGGGGGGGGTCCAGGAGGGGGAGGGGGGCCCGGGGGAGGGGGAGGTCCTGGAGGAGGGGGAGGGCCACCTGGGGCAGGAGGGGGGGCTGCAGGAACAGCTGAGAGAGAGAGAGAGAGAGAGAGAGAATGTTAGACATGGTCACTCTGTTACACTGGCTAGTCACTATTAGGACCAGTCTCCTGAAAATCAGAGACATGTGATGTGTCATGTGACTCCTGCAGCACTGTCTAGCTGTTTTTCTGAAGCATCGCTGCGCATCAAGCCAATGCTGATCCCCCTCTTTCTTTCAATACAGCATCCCCTCTTTCTCCTGTCCCCTTACCTTTTTATCATGTCTGCAATGCTTCTCAAAGGGGGTCGTTTAATAGATAAAAGCCGAATGCAAAGCTGAATAAGGCTGCCCCTCCTGCGCTGTGCTTCATTTCGGTGGCAGATTAAAGCAATCTGCAGGCGCGGATACGAGACGCATCCCAGCGCAGGAGACGGTCCTGATGGGACTTGGATGATGCACAGGAAGATTAAATGATCATTTATTCAGTAACAGAAATAAGACACACCTGAGCAACAGGAGTCTCACTGCCATCCCTGCTTAATGACGGAATGAGACAGGGAGGGTATGAATTCACAGCAACTATAAAACACGCTTCACTCGGGAACCACTCTGAACTGCAGGGAGCTGTGCTCTGCTCTTGTGTCACACCTCCATTACAATATGATATATCATGTAAAGAAAGCACCCTGATTCATCTAGTGGCAGTGAATCGATACACCCCCCTCTGATTCATCTAGTGGCAGTGAATCGATACACCCCCCTCTGATTCATCTAATCGTAGTGAATCGATACACCCCCCTCTGATTCATCTAGTGGCAGTGAATCGATACACCCTCCTCTGATTCATCTAGTGGCAGTGAATCGATACACCCCCCTGATTCATCTAGTGGCAGTGAATCGATACACCCTCCTCTGATTCATCTAGTGGCAGTGAATCGATACACCCCCCTCTGATTCATCTAGTGGCAGTGAATCGATACACCCTCCTCTGATTCATCTAATCGTAGTGAATCGATACACCCTCCTCTGATTCATCTAATCGTAGTGAATCGATACACCCTCCTCTGATTCATCTAATCGTAGTGAATCGATACACCCCCCTGATTCATCTAATCGTAGTGAATCGATACACCCTCCTCTGATTCATCTAATCGTAGTGAATCGATACACCCTCCTCTGATTCATCTAGTGGCAGTGAATCGATACACCCCCCTCTGATTCATCTAATCGTAGTGAATCGATACACCCCCCTGATTCATCTAGTGGCAGTGAATCGATACACCCTCCTCTGATTCATCTAATCGTAGTGAATCGATACACCCCCCTCTGATTCATCTAGTGGCAGTGAATCGATACACCCTCCTCTGATTCATCTAATCGTAGTGAATCGATACACCCCCCTCTGATTCATCTAATCGTAGTGAATCGATACACCCCGATTCATCTAGTGGCAGTGAATCGACACCCTCCTCTGATTCATCTAATCGTAGTGAATCGATACACCCCCCTCTGATTCATCTAATCGTAGTGAATCGATACACCCTCCTCTGATTCATCTAGTGGCAGTGAATCGATACACCCCCCTCTGATTCATCTAATCGTAGTGAATCGATACACCCCCCTGATTCATCTAGTGGCAGTGAATCGATACACCCTCCTCTGATTCATCTAATCGTAGTGAATCGATACACCCCCCTCTGATTCATCTAGTGGCAGTGAATCGATACACCCTCCTCTGATTCATCTAATCGTAGTGAATTGATACACCCCCCTCTGATTCATCTAATCGTAGTGAATCGATACACCCCCCTCTGATTCATCTAGTGGCAGTGAATCGATACACCCTCCTCTGATTCATCTAGTGGCAGTGAATCGACACCCCCTCTGATTCATCTAGTGGCAGTGAATCGATACACCCCCTCTGATTCATCTAGTGGCAGTGAATCGATACACCCCCCTCTGATTCATCTAGTGGCAGTGAATCGATACACCCCCCTCTGATTCATCTAGTGGCAGTGAATCGATACACCCTCCTCTGATTCATCTAGTGGCAGTGAATCGATACACCCTCCTCTGATTCCTCTAGTGGCAGTGAATCGATACACCCCCCTCTGATTCATCTAGTGGCAGTGAATCGATACACCCTCCTCTGATTCATCTACTGGCAGTGAATCGATACACCCTCCTCTGATTCCTCTAGTGGCAGTGAATCGATACACCCTCCTCTGATTCATCTACTGGCAGTGAATTGATACACCCCCCTCTCCTCTCCTCTCTCTGTGCACCCCTCCTCTCTCCTCATCACTATATACCCCTCAGAGTCGCCCCTCCTGTCACCCGCTGACAGTAAACTGGATAAGAGAGACACTAATAGACCTGACCTGGAGATCCTGTCTGAAACCCTGGAGCTGTGCCATCAACCTGCAGTACAGCATAGCACAGTACAGCATAGGGGATAGCCTGGAGCATCTATCTGCACCCAGTCTGGAGAGTATAGTGTAGTTTGCAGCCCAGTGCAGGTTTCACAGGTGTGATATTCTGACTTGGGCAGGGGGCTCATCGGTTCAGGGTAGTGATCAGGGATGTGGTTCAGGCTACGCTGGAATGGGCTTCGGAGAGGCCCAATCAAACCCAGTTACACAAAGCAGGAGTCACGGGAGAGATGAGGCCTCGCTACTTAACACTGCCCTGATTAAAAGAGTTCTAATTAACAGCAGTGCTCTCAGGAGCTCAGAGCAGTGCTGCTGTGACACACCGATCGCGTTGTCCTACATTTACAAACTGAACACTTTCACCATCTCTCAGATTTGCTTTTTTAAAACCACAATTCTTATATATTTCTTAGTTTAGAATCGGAATCTGAAACCGAGCACTTTCATTTGCTGTGCAGAGTTACACTGGGAACATCCAGTGAACAACTGATCAAACCCTCTGTTGTAAAGCTAGAAACACATCACCTGCACAAGACTCTTTGGCTGAACTAGCCTGGGCTTCGCATGTCTACGACAGGAAGCTAGAACTGCAAAAACGGAAGTCTGACAGACAGACAGACAGACGGATGTACGGACAAGCAGACAAGCATATCACCGGAATCTGATGATCTCAATAACTTCGATTAAATAATGCTAGAAGCAAGTTTCATGATAACTGGACAGGCGCTTCCCCAGATATATGTAGAAATGTCTGAAGTGTGACTGCAAACATTGTAAAAAGGTCAAGGTTCAATAATCAGGGCCCTCCCGCATGCTCCAGTGTATGAGACTCGCACCCCTGTCCCGACTCTCTCACACACACACTGGAGACCCTCCCTCTCTCCTCTAACCTGCACTGGTGCCCGTCTTCTCCCTCTCCAGCCGCTCTCTCTGCTCTGGAGCCCCTCCTCCCCAGCCGCTCTCCTCTACTCTGGAGCCCCTCCTCTCCTCTCACCTGCTCTGAGCCCTCCTCTCCTCTCACCTGCACTGGGCCCCCTCCCCCTCTCACCTGCTCTGGAGCCCCTCCTCTCCCTCTCACCTGCACTGGAGCCCCTCCTCTCCCTCTCACCTGCACTGGAGCCCCTCTCCCTCCCTCTCCCTCCCCTCCCACTCATCTGCTCTGGAGCCCCTCCTCTCCCTCTGTCTCCTCTCTCCTCTGCTCTGGAACCCCTCCTATCCCTCTCTCTCACCTGCTCTGGAGCCCCTCCTCTCTCTCCAGCTGCACTCTCTGCTCTGGAGCCCCTCCTCTCCCTCTGTCTCCTCTCTCCTCTGCTCTGGAGCCCCTCCTCTCCCTCTGTCTCCTCTCTCTTCTGCTCTGGAGTCCCTCCTCTCCCTCTGTCTCCTCTCTCTGCTCTGGAGCCCCTCCTCTCCCTCTGTCTCCTCTCTTCTCTGCTCTGGAACCCCTCCTCTCCCTCTGTCTCCTCTCACCTGCACTGGAGCTCCTCCTCTCTCTCTCCAGCTGCTCTCTCTGCTCTCGCTCAAGCTGCTCCTGACGCTGCTGCTGCTCCAACAACTGCTGCCTGAGAAGAGAAAGAGACGAGTTACTAAATAAAGAGAAGGGGACAAAGAGATGAGTTACTAAATAAAGAGAAGAAGGGGGTCTTGATGAAAGGGGACAAACAAATGTAAACAGAGACACACAGAGTAACATACACACTGTGAAGAACAGGGGTATTACACCATACAGCACTACTGTCTACCAGCTGACAAACAAAGGACTTATATATGACTCGTACAGTGCCTTTCCTTCCTTAAACAGATCCCTGCAGCACAGCCACACTGCTGCTGTTTGTATTGAAGGTTGAAAAGACTGGACCGAAAGACAATCACATTCTCCAGCTCAGAACCTGAAGATCAAATGTTTAACCCTTCAGTGTCACTGCCCATTTAAACCCTCAGACACACTCAAAAGGAAAAGCAGACCTTATTAAGTGTGTCTGTCGCCAACGCTGTGTTCAATTTGAAATGCCACACTCATTTTCACAGCCCCAGTGTGTCACAGTGCCCAAGGAGACTCTACGGTTCTGCCGCGTGCCGCTTCAGCCCTCCTGCAGCTTGTCTTGGTATTTTTTGGTCCTTCTCTATTCAACAGCGTTAGTGTGACTGTCTTCGGAGCGAGCACTGAAGTCACAGTTCATCCAGTCTGGAGAGGAAGCACTTACTGGACATGCTGGGGAGTCTCTGCACTCTGAGGAAGAGGAATCCCAGACAAGACGAAGCCACACATCAGAGAGAGAGGGAGGGAGAGGGGGAGAGGAGGAGACAGGAGAGACAGAGAGTAGAGAGAAGGGGCAGAGGAGAGAGAAGATAGAAAGGAGAGAGAAGACGACAGAGTGTAGAGAGGAGAGAGACACAGATAGCAGTGTGTTGATCCTTCAGGGAGCTCCCGTCTGTCCAGACTTGCCGTTCACACCCCTCTGGTTGAGAAACATTGGCCCCTCCCTCTGAAACACCCACTCTGGCTAGGCAGCAAATCAGATTAGAGCCAGCACAAACAATCACACCCCCTGCCACTCCCACTTTGGCTCAGCAGCAATCAGATTAGAGCTAAGCTTGCACTGATCTGGGCTCTGTGAGTCTCAAAGGGCCGGTGGACGGGGTATTAGCTGGGCTTTGAGGTGATGACGCACAGCGGGACAGGGACACACAGAGACAGCACTGTCTAGACCACAGCCAACACACACACACACACACACAGAGACAGCACTGTCTAGACCACAGCCAACACACACACACACAGATAGCACTGTCTAGACCACAGCCAACACACACACACAGCACTGTCTAGACTACAGCCAACACATCAACACACACACACACAGCACTGTCTAGACCACAGCCAACACATCAACACACACACAGCACTGTCTAGACCACAGCCAACACATCAACACACACACACACACAGCACTGTCTAGACCACAGCCAACACAACGACACACACAGCACTGTCTAGACCACAGCCAACACATCCCCACACACACACACACACACACACACAGAGCACTGTCTAGACCACAGCCAACACATCAACACACACACATCAACACACACACACACACACACACACACACACACAGATAGCACTGTCTAGACCACAGCCAACACATCATCACACACACACACACACACACACACAGCACTGTCTAGACCACAGCCAACACAACAACACACACACACACACACACACACAGCACTGTCTAGACCACAGCCAACACAACCACACACACACAGCACTGTCTAGACCACAGCCAACACATCAACACACACACACAGCACTGTCTAGACCACAGCCAACACAACAACACACACACACAGCACTGTCTAGACCACAGCCAACACAACAACACACACACACACAGCACTGTCTAGACCACAGCCAACACATCCCACACACACACAGCACTGTCTAGACCACAGCCAACACATCAAACACACACACACACACACACACACACAGCACTGTCTAGACCACAGCCAACACATCCCCACACACACACACAGCACTGTCTAGACCACAGCCAACACATCAACACACACACACAGCACTGTCTAGACCACAGTCAACACATCAACACACACAGCACTGTCTAGACCACTGCCAACACATCAAAACACACACACACACACAGCACTGTCTAGACCACAGCCAACACATCAACACACACACACACACAGCACTGTCTAGACCACAGCCAACACATCAACACACACACACAGCACTGTCTAGACCACAGCCAACACATCCACACACACACACACACACACACACACACACACACACACACACAGCACTGTCTAGACCACAGCCAACACATCAACACACACACACACACACACAGATAGCACTGTTCAGACCACGACCACTGCTCTCCAACCTCAAAACCCTGTACCTTCTCTCAGTTAACATGACTGGAGACCAGGTGAGCTGGACATAGGTATACACATGTAATGCTGGGAATGAGCTCCTCAACCTCCCCCAGGGACTGGAGTGAAGGAGCAGACTGGAGGTGTGGCTCTGTCACAGCTGGCATAGAGGCTCTCCGCTTTCAAATAGCAACAGGACTCCTGACAGCTTCACACACATTACAAGACACATCCCCACTGGAAGCTACCAGCAGCTGCTGCACTGAAAGTCACTGAGAGTGCAGATCTGGCACTCAGAGTGTCAACGACAAAGCATTCAAAACGTTTCAACCACACAGAAAAGAGACACGGTGTGACCATTCAAACACCCCTCTCCCCTCAGACTCCCTGACTTGGTACCTTCTCTGCTGCTCCAGCTCCTCTGGGGTTGGTCCATTCTGAATGCGGGGGGAGGGGAGCGTTCCTGTAGAGAAAGGGAGGGGAGGAGTGTTATAATACACCCCAAGATCTCCAGCCACGGCCCTGTCCCGGTTAAAGGATTCAGTAAATGCAGTTCTGATGGGTTTGATAGTGTCTCTCCTACCCCCTCCCACTCTCCCTCACACTCAGGGTCTCGAGAGCCTGGTTCATGTCCCCCCCGTCCCCTGTTTCACCGCTCTCAGGGTCTCCAGAGCCTGGTTCATGTCCCCCCCTCCCGTCCCCCTGTCTCACCGCTCTCCCCCGCGCTCAGGGTCTCCAGAGCCTGGTTCATGCCCCCCGTCCCCCTGTCTCACCGCTCTCCCCCACGCTCAGGGTCTCCAGAGCATGGTTCATGTCCCCCCCGTCCCCCTGTCTCTCGCTCTCCCCCCCACTCAGGGTCTCAGAGCCTGGTTCATGCCCCCCGCCCCGTCTCACCGCTCTCCCAGCGCTCAGGGTCTCCAGAGCCTGGTTCATGTCCCCCATCCCCTGTCTCACCGCTCTCCCCCGCGCTCAGGGTCTCCAGAGCCTGGCTCATGCTGTTTGCAAACACGACCGCCTCCTCCTTGTTGCTGAAGTTGAGCCCCCAGACCTGCCGCGCGTCCCGCCACTGGTGGAAGTTGGGAGTGGCCTGATTGTACTTGAGCCCCTTGATGATCGGGCAGTTTATTACAACCTGAGAGAGAGAGAGAATGAACAATTACACCAACACAACTATTTTAGTGTGTGTGTCAGAAGGCACTAGGACCTGGGGGAGTCTGGGAGGGAGCGGCTCATGCTTTACTTGTTGACAGAGGAGGAACTGGTTCTGAAACTAGGAGGAGGGGGAGAGTGACACAGAGGGGGGAGAGAAAGAGAGAGACAAAGGACAGAGACAGACTATTGTGGAATAAACAGGGATTAATTAGGCAAGAAATAAGAGAGAAAACTCAGTGAAGTAGCAAAAGGGCTTTTATACAGGAAAATATAGGACTGACAATTTACTGTCACCCGATGACCAATTAATCAAACTAGTGAGCTATTGACAGGGTGCAGTACTGAGGGAGCCCTGTGTGTGTGTGTGTGAGACAGGCAGGGTGCAGTACTGAGGGAGCCCCTGTGTGTGTGTGTGTGACAGGCAGGGTGCAGTACTGAGGGAGCCCTGTGTGTGTGTGACAGGCAGGGTACAGTACTGAGGGGAGCCCTGTGTGTGTGTGTGTGACAGGCAGGGGTGCAGTACTGAGGGGCCCTGTGTGTGTGTGTGTGTGTGACAGGCAGTGCAGTACTGAGGGAGCCCTGTGTGTGTGTGTGTGACAGGCAGGGTGCAGTACTGAGGGGAGCCCCTGTGTGTGTGACAGGCAGGGTGCAGTACTGAGGAGCCCTGTGTGTGTGTGTGTGTGTGTGACAGGCAGGGTGAAGTACTGGGGAGCCTGTGTGTGTGTGTGACAGGCAGGGTGCAGTACTGAGGAGCCCTGTGTGTGTGTGTGTGTGTGTGACAGGCAGGATGTTTGAAGGCAGGGGTGCAGGTGTGTGTGTGTGTGTGTGACAGGCAGGGTGAAGTACTGAGGGAGCCTGTGTGTGTGTGTGACAGGCAGGGTGCAGTACTGAGGGAGCCCTGTGTGTGTGTGTGTGTGACAGGCAGGGTGCAGTACTGAGGGAGCCCTGTGTGTGTGTGTGTGTGTGTGTGTGTGTGTGTGACAGGCAGGGTGCAGTACTGAGGGAGCCCTGTGTGTGTGTGACAGGCAGGGTGCAGTACTGAGGGAGCCCTGTGTGTGTGTGTGTGTGTGTGTGTGTGACAGGCAGGGTGAAGTACTGAGGGAGCCTGTGTGTGTGTGACAGGCAGGGTGCAGTACTGAGGAGCCCTGTGTGTGTGTGTGTGTGTGTGACAGGCAGGGTGCAGTACTGAGGGAGCCCTGTGTGTGTGTGTGTGTGTGTGACAGGCAGGGTGAAGTACTGAGGGAGCCTGTGTGTGTGTGTGACAGGCAGGGTGCAGTACTGAGGGAGCCCTGTGTGTGTGTGACAGGCAGGGTGCAGTACTGAGGGAGCCCTGTGTGTGTGTGTGTGACAGGCAGGGTGCAGTACTGAGGGAGCCCTGTGTGTGTGTGTGTGTGTGACAGGCAGGGTGCAGTACTGAGGGAGCCCTGTGTGTGTGTGACAGGCAGGGTGCAGTACTGAGGGAGCCCTGTGTGTGTGTGTGTGTGTGTGACAGGCAGGGTGAAGTACTGAGGGAGCCTGTGTGTGTGTGTGTGTGTGACAGGCAGGGTGCAGTACTGAGGGAGCCCTGTGTGTGTGTGTGTGTGTGTGAGTGACAGGCAGGGTGAAGTACTGAGGGAGCCTGTGTGTGTGTGTGACACTAGAATAATGTCTCTCTCTAACCACTCCCAACAGAAGCAATCCAGAGTGAGGAAGCTGCTTTAGAAACAACTAATTTCTGCCCCCTCTGCAACTGTGCTAACTAGGTGAAGAAATACTAGAAAAAACGTATGACGCCCAGCATACATGTGGAAACATGTTACCAGAAAAATGTTTCTTTAAAAATTGTCAAGCAGCACGTGATCATTGCTGCAGCACGCTCCAATGAAGCACGGAGCGGTGCTGCACCTAGAATTGCATGATAACAAGGGGAAACACAAAACAGAGGCGTGTGGACAAGGGGGTGATCCTAAACCATGAGGACAGGGGAGCGGACAACAGTCTTTGACATGAGCGACGCTGAAGTTATCACAATGTCGTTCGTATGGATCCAGACACTTGGGGAGTTGCTGAGGCTTCTAGGACCTCAAATAACCAGCAATCACACTACAATGCATCAGCTTACAGACCCGTGATGTGTGATTCAAAATATCAAGAGAGTCAACGATAAGTTTAAAAATATAACGTGATAATAAGCAGAGAGAGGGTGACAGACAGGGATGAGATTAGGCAGGGCTGACTGTACAGTGACAATCTCTGGAAAGAGTCATTCGCTACTGTAGAATTACACTTCCTTTCAAAGTTGAAGACACTTATTTTTTTTCAAGTTCAAATACTTTCACGTAGTGGTCAAACCTTTCATTATATCAGTTAACACGTCCGGCTGACCCCGTCTCTCTGTCTTCACACACTTTGGACAGGCAAGAGCACTGGCAGTGAAGCGGACACTCTCATACTGTGACAAAGGGTCAGCTGGACAAACTAACCGATTAAAAATCCGGTTTTTAGTAAAAGAAAAAAGATCACAGGACATCGTTAATACCAGAGGATGGGTTTAATTTCTAAAAAGCAGGTTTACTGGTCTCTGTACTGGTGTGTGCTTGCGCCCCACCACTCTGAAGAACTTCCCAGCGGGGCTGTGGTAGATCTGTACTGGTTTCTCTATACTGGTTTGTACAGTGGAGTCTCACCTGCTGGTCTGGCTGCATCTTGCGCCCCACCACTCTGAAGGAGTTCCCAGCGGGGCTGTGGTAGATCTGCACTCTGCTTAAGACCGGCGCCCCAGTGCCTGCTGGGAGCCACTTCTTGCTGCCATCGTCGTAGATCATGACGGTGGCACGAGCCTGGCAGATACTCGTCTCGCTGAGGAATAAACCAGGAAATCAATCAATCAATCAATCAATCAATCAATCAAGACAGGCAGTACTCGTCTCGCTGAGGAATAAACCAGACAATCAATCAATCAAATCATTAAGCAGACAGGCAGTATTCGTCTCGCTGCGAAGAGAGAGGGATCCAGCCATCAATCAGACAGACGATCAGTCACACGGTTTGCTCTTGCGCGTTGTCCTGGTAGCGTGGCTACAGTCTAATCCACCGTGCGTAATGTCGTGTCTGACAGCATCAGGCTAACTGTCCCACCCCATGCATTATTAGTTAGGATGAGCAGGTACTGCTCAGGTGTATGAATGAACAGAAGCTCTGTGTGAATTTGCTTGCAATGCTGCTGTGCTTATTCCTAATTCCACCAGCAGCATCACGCTCTGCAGGTCACAGTACAGCTCTCCCGAGGTCACATGATCACAAAGCGCCCTATAGCTGGTGTACGAGGAGAGCGCAGTCTTCTTCTGAATCCCCAATTCTGGTATGGGTGTTTGCAGTGATTCAGAGTGGGTCTGGGTGCTGTTGCTCCCTGTGGTATGGGTGTTTGCAGTGGATCTGGGTGCTGTTGCTCTCTGTGGTATGGTTTTGGCAGTGGATCTGGGTGCTGTTGCTCTCTGTGGTATGGGTGTTTGTAGTGGATCTGGGTGCTGTTGCTCTCTGTGGTATGGGTGTTTGCAGTGGATCTGGGTGCTGTTGCTCTCTGTGGTATGGGTGTTTGCAGTGGATCTGGGTGCTGTTGCTCTCTGTGGTATGGGTGTTTGCAGTGGATCTGGGTGCTGTTGCTCTCTGTGGTATGGTTTTGGCAGTGGATCTGGGTGCTGTTGCTCTCTGTGGTATGGGTGTTTGCAGTGGATCTGGGTGCTGTTGCTCTCTGTGGTATGGGTGTTTGCAGTGGATCTGGGTGCTGTTGCTCTCTGTGGTATGGGTGTTTGCAGTGGATCTGGGTGCTGTTGCTCTCTGTGGTATGGGTGTTTGCAGTGATTCAGAGTGGATCTGGGTTCCGTTGCTCCTCCAATGGAGTTCTTATTTTTCATTAAATCTGTCCGAGCTACTGAGAATCCTAAATCACATTCCCCATTCGATTCAAATCACCTTTCAACTCTGCTCTTCGGAAAGACACAGGTGAGAGTGAGGAGCAGGTAGTGTTAGCAGAGCTGAAAGGTCATTGTGTCACATGGTTTGAATGAAATGACCTGTATACAGCTGAGCTCTCTCTCCTCTATTTAGCTCTGCAGTGGAGTTCTTACACTTCAACCTCTCTACAGCTCTGCAGTGTTGACATAGTTAACTACCACATAACACAAAGCACATTTAAAAGTGTGAATATTTAATGTTTATGAAGAAAGCCGACACATCTGCACTTGATCCAGAAACACAGAGGTCACGATTCAAACCTTCAACTGCAAATCAATCTGCATGAACCAAGCGCTGTCATCACCCAGCACCTAACAATGAAGAATGCCAGCCTATCACTCCACTCTCAGCTCGTAACTTCTGTTTCCCCTTCTACTTCCACCTCTCAACCAGCGAGATCTGTAACTCGCACACATTGGCATGTACTTTAGTGATCCTATGTTAGTCTTTATTTCAGTTTCCTCCACGCTCCACTTTTAAAACAAGCTCCATTAGTAACAGACACGTTTAATGCTCCCTCCCATTTTCCAGCACACACACACACAGAGCCCGGTAAGTCCCCATCTTATAGCTGTGTGTGTTGTAATGCTATGATCAAAAGGGATACAATCTCTCTTATGTTAGGGATAGAGGACCGTGAAGCTGAGCCATGAGAGAACGGGTCAGCTGTGCAGATTAACCTCTAATAGAGACTTGGAGAAAGGAAGCAAAACAGCTAAAACAGAGATCTTTGCCCTTCCCTATTTGGAAGCAGATACAGCTCTGTGTGTGTGTGTGTGTGTGTGTGTGTGTGTGTGTGTGCGTGCATGCGTTTATTGAATGTATTGTAAACTCTAATCTGTGGGCGCTGGCTGTACTGATGTCATAAACCAACACTTGGAGAATTCAGATAAGATTATAGCAATGTGTTGCATGCGATTACTCCCCAGCCCTGCTTCAGGGATGGAAATAAGACTCCCACTGCATAGCAGCCTGCTTCATTCCTGGTGTTACTGTAATACGAGTTTATTATGACACACCAGAGCTTGTTACCTACACACTGGGGCTAATCAAGTTCGTAGTAAAATCTGGAATGGGTGAAACTGCTATGCAATAGGAGTCTTATTTCCATCCTTGATCTATCCATCTAAATATCCCACAGGTCCCACCAATATACTGTAGCTGTCTTCTCTATAAAATCCACTAAAAACCTCCTGCAACCAATGACTATCAATCTACAGGGAAGGAAATGATTTACTAGGAGTTTAGTACAAACCGGTGCTTGTTACCTATACACACTGTGGCTAATCAAGCTCTTTGTAAAACCTGGAATAGGCGAAACTGCTGTGCAATGGGAGTCTTACTTCCATCCTTGTAGTTAAATGGCAAGACAGAAATGTGCCCGGAGACACGTGTGCCCCCGACCAAGAATAGACAAATGCAGAGCGTGAGAAAACAGATTAAAGGTCTGAATCAAATCATAGATCACACAGGAAGTGAGCAAATCACATGTGCCAAGGTGCAGACTGACTGAGTGAACACAACGGAGCACCCTGAACAGGAAGTGAGCCAGCGCAAGTGAGCCTCCGTAGTGAAAGTGAGAAGCAATCACCGTACCACCAACCTCCCTCCCTGAGCCAGGCAGCACACACACCCTCCCTCCCTGAGCCAGGCAGCACACACACCCTCCCTCCCTGAGCCAGACAGCACACACACCCTCCCTCCCTGAGCCAAACAGCACTCTCACCCTCCCTCCCTGAGCCAGGCAGCACACACCCTCCCTCCCTGAGCCAGGCAGCACACACACCTCCCTCCCTGAGCCAGACAGCACTCACACCTCCCTCCCTGAGCCAGGCAGCACACACACCCTCCCTCCCTGAGCCAGACAGCACTCTCACCCTCCCTCCCTGAGCCAGGCAGCACTCACACCCTCCCTCCCTGAGCCAGGCAGCACACACACCCTCCCTCCCTGAGCCAGGCAGCACACACACCCTCCCTCCCTGAGCCAGACAGCACACACACCCTCCCTCCCTGAGCCAGGCAGCACACACACCCTCCCTCCCTGACCCAGACAGCACACACCCCCTCCCTCCCTGAGACAGGCAGCACACACACCCTCCCTCCCTCAGCCAGGCAGCACTAACACACTCCCTCCCTGAGCCAGCCTCTGTAAGATCACCGAGACAGCCTGCACTCTCTCACTCCCTGAGCCAGCCTCTGTAAGATCACCGAGACAGCCTGCACTCTCTCACTCCCTGAGCCAGCCTCTGCAAGATCACCGAGACAGCCTGCACTCCCTCCCTGAGCCAGCCTCTGTATGATCACTGAGTCAGCCTGCACTCCCTCCCTCTCTGAGCCAGCCTCTGTAAGATCACCGAGTCAGCCTGCACTCCCTCCCTCTCTGAGCCAGCCTCTGTAAGATCACCGAGACAGCCTGCACTCCCTCTCTCCCTGAGCCAGCCTCTGTAAGATCACTGAGACAGCCTGCACTCTCTCACTCCCTGAGCCAGCCTCTGTATGATCACTGAGTCAGCCTGCACTCCCTCCCTCTCTGAGCCAGCCTCTGCAAGATCACCGAGACAGCCTGCACTCTCTCACTCCCTGAGCCAGCCTCTGTAAGATCACTGAGACAGCCTGCACTCCCTCCCTCCCTAACTGAGCCAGCCTCTGTAAGATCACCGAGACAGCCTGCACTCCCTCTCTCCCTGAGCCAGCCTCTGTAAGATCACTGAATTGCATTTTCCATCCATTTATCGAGTGAGTTTATAAGTTACTCAGTAAAATTGTTACAAAAATAGTAGCGACATTAGGGTGAAAAAATGGTTTTCCATCCACTGCAAATTCTACAGAGTCAAAGATGGGAATTCCCCGTGTCGTTTCGTGATGTCATAGCCTAATTTGCATGCGTCGCTATGTTTTCAGGTTATTTGCAAGAAATATACCCACTAGATGATTTTCCAGACATTTTTTTGTACTCTCTCATTGGTCTAGCAAGTTTATTCTACCAAGTTAAGCTCTTAAAAAAACAAAATTAAAAAATGTAAAAAAATCAATAAACCTTAGCCCCGTTACATCCCGTATGGAAAAACTGAACCTGCAGTGCGTCTCAAAAATGATGTAAATAAGTGTTGCATGAGTAAAAGGTACTTACAAAGGCGAAGGTATAAAACCTGCAGCATTGTTTTCATATATTTTCACACTAGTTTAAAGGTTGCTTATTCTATTTCTGCGATTTCTGTGATTGTCAGGCAAATCAGCGCATTTTTGGCAGTGACATGATAAAATAAAATACTAATACTTCTGATTGGTTTATATTTGGGGAACCCCCAGATACAGTCCATATATGGATAGTATTCATCACATGATTTGAATTAACGTATAATATGATTCAGAAGGATTCCCCAAGTCAGGGAGCAGACTACTTGTTCATAGAAAACAAATTCATGATTTCAAAAGTACAGTTTAATAACATAATATACATTCAAACAACTCACTAGGAAATTACGTTTCTATCACTTTATCAATAGTCTAACATCAAATAAAGAAGGTCAATTTCTTTTATATTTGTGCCAAAACATTTCTTGCTCTTATGTTCTTAGCTTTTTTTTTGCCAGGATTATTAAACAAAATAGCATTAATATACTGTTTTTTTTTAATTGAAATGAATGGGTAGAAACTTTGAACTTTAACGTAAACAAGTGCAGAGACATCATCATATTCGTTCAGTAATTGTAAAAATAATCGTTTTTTATTTGCTCCACGTCTGCCAGCTTGTTTTTATCATCAGAGCGTGCGCCTTAAACAATTCAACGTCACTGGAATAGCGAGGAAGGGCGCTAGGACCAGAAATACACTCGGTACGGTTTTCCATGCAAGCGTCGAATAAAATGATTATTGCAATGCTTCGTTTGCTTTCCTGATTCTAAACTGCGTCGGCTGCAAGTGGTTCAAAATGCTGCAGCCAGAGTACCGACGCACCCTCGCCGTGGACAACACATCAATACTGAAATCACTACACTGGCTCCCTGCGAAGTTCAGGATTGATTTTAAATTCTCCTTACTACTCAGAAGGTCCTTCATGGTTTCATGCCTTCATATTAACTGGAAGTGTTGGTACTTTATGCCCCTAGCCATACCCTGAGATCAGCAAATGCTGATTTTGTGGTAGATCGTAAAAGTCTGCTGAAATCAGGAGGGGGGTCTATAGTAGAAGCTCTCTGTCTTTAGAACTCTATCCCAAATCATGTCAGGGATGCTGGCACAGTTGAAACGATATCAATTTAAAAAACATATGTGTTTGAGTTGGATCATTTTATAGCTGGATTGCTTAGTCATTGGCTTTTTCTTTTACAGCCCCTGGGATGCTTTGCATGAAGAGGACTATATAAAAGCGAGTTGTATTGTATTCTATTATTGGAAAAGTGTATGCCGTTTACCAAATTACCTGCTATAAAACAGCTAATCTCAGGTAACACTGTTCAAACACCAACCAGAACCAAAAATAAAAAAAAGCATGTGGGGGCAGGAACTGTGGGGCTCTGCTACAGGAATGGAAATACGATCACATCTGAGCTTGTTACCTATACACTGGGGCTAATCAAGCTCGTGGTAAAACCTGGACTGGGTGAGACTGCTGTGTGTGCAACAGCCAGTGAAGGACTTTGATACGATCGGAGGAGTCTGGTCTCTTATCCAGCGATGAATTGAGTCAGTCTGACCCCAGCGATTCAGAGATTCCGATACAATCTGCAGCTTCCTCTGCTTAGAGCCGCTGTGCGCGGAGCTGAGCTCTCTCTCCAAAGAGATGCACCACAGTCAGCTCCTTATAAGGACCGTCTTCAATGCACAGCTCATATCTGCAATCTGAGCGCTGAGACTAAACCACACCACCACCAGAGCCAGTCCCACAATGAGCAAGACTGCAGGAAACAGAGTCGTGCAGACGAGCATTTCAGCTAGTGCCTTCATCAGGGTTACTGAAACTAAATGAGTTTAGCAAACAAGTGTTTGGGCTCTAGTGCCTTCATCAGTGTGTGAGAGATGTTATCGGTTTCTCATCCTCTCAACAACTTGTGTTAAGGAATGTGCTTAGCAAGCTTCATAAGTGATTCTCTAGGTATATGTAATCTATATACAGACAGCGTCCACACACCCCAATACTGTCCATACATCCTGCTCAAGAAGGCCCTCAGCAAGTTTCATCACAATCGGACAAACGGTTCTGTAGAAATACGCAAAAACCCTAAATGGCACTTCCAGAGAGAGTCAGTCGGAGAGACACACCCCTCCATACTCCCTCGGAAATGCTGAACAACTTAAAGCTGAGGAAGGTTCTGAGCAAGCTTCATGACATACAGACAAGTGGTGCTCTAGATATATTGAAAACTTAGTGACGGTACAGTGAGAAGAATCATGCCAGCGTGACACAGCGATGTCTGGAGCACGGTACTGCTCTCTCTCTCTAGCGCAGCGACCCCTCCCTGACCCCTCTCAGTCCTCAGCTTCCTGTGAGTCAGGCTAATATGATGTGTTCACACAGCGCAACTTACTAACCACAGAGAGAGACAGACAAATATTATGTGTGCAATAACAGGGATGGAAATAAGACTCCATTGCATGGCAGTTTCAACCATTCCAGGTGTTACTACAAGCTTGATTAGCCACAGTGTGCATAGGTAACAAGCTCAGGGGCATATTATTAAACTCATAGCAAAAACAGAAAGGGATCAGACTGCTTTGTGTGTGCGAGAGTGTCAGTGTGTGTGCGAGTCTGTGTGTGTGTGTCTCAGTGAGAGAGTCTGTGTATGTGTGAGAGAGTGTCAGTAAGTCTGTGTCCTCACATTGTCTGAATTCACAGCCCTGGCGTGCGTGTCAGTGCATCTCTCTGCTCGACAGCCTTGTTTATCATTAGTCGCACACACACAGGTATAAACACCTCTCCTGTTCTCACAAGCCTCTCATTTTTTCCAGTGTGGAGCTCTTTGTTTTACAATGTGCTTTGATCTGCAGACACAGCAGAGAGCAGACAGCATTGTCAGAGCAACGCTGCCCCACTGACAGGAGTGGGAGCTCCCTTGCAGAAGTTCACCATGGCATTTCTGCAGTGTCCCACCCCTCCATGCGTCTCTCATGTTTATTCCATTACCATACCTCTGTGCTTTACAATGCTTGCCTATGCTTTTACTAGATACAGAGCTTGCTCTTCAGTTGAATGGTAAGCAGCAGTCTTTAACCTGCACATTAGCAGTTCAGCCCTTGCCTTCCTGTTCAGATGAATGGGTCGAGTCACGCAGAATCTACCTGCCAGGGTCCTGGGAGTGTGTTCACTGTGCGTCGATGAATCGCGATGCTGTCTTTACATATATCTTGTATCACAATACAGGTCTGCATCGTTTGTACTGTGAATAGACCTAGAAGCACAACACAGCTCACTGTGGTTCTTGAATGAATGTGTTTTATAGTTGCTATTAATACATACTCTCTTTGATCAGGACCCTCACATGCACTGTGATGCACATCCGCTGGCTCAGCCCTGACCAGTAACTCTGTGCTCCTCTCTGCTATCACGCTCTCAATGACAAAGCGATTCAGTCTTTAAAGTCATCTTTTCTTCTGCTGTAGTTTTTTTTAAACTTGACGTGGGCATGTTGACTCTACAAATGGCTTTGCTTGAAGAAACGTGATCACGAACGCAGGATCCTCACAAAGCAGGACACTTCCGGGGCGAAACTCAAAGCACTGCCCCACCCCCCTTTACCAGGGTCTGTGTGAATAGCCAGCAGTTAGAAATCTGGGACACCAAGACAGGAGGCAAGCCCTGCAAAGGGGTTAGAACAGGCCAGATCATCTACCTCCCGATCTGCATGACAGCAGAAGACAGGGAATCAACATGTCCTAACACCCCTTAGAAAGGTTTACCGTGGTATTTTGGCAGTGTTACCCTGCTTTTCCCATAGTTTATAATATGCTTTACTGTACCTCTCTATGCTTTACCATGCTTTCACTGTGCTTTACTACACTTTGCTGTGCTTTTACTGTGGGAGATTTCTATAAAAAAAGGGAGAAAAAACAGCCAAGAATACGACACAACCAACCAAACAAACTAGAATCCTTTCCTAAGAGCAGTGTGTGTGTCTCGCTGTGCTGTGCGCTGCCAATGTCCCTGCCTGCATTGTACACAATCCCCTCCCTTCTCTTTCACTCCGCAGACAGGTATAACCGCCTAGCAGCGCTATCGGGCTCACGCAATCATACAAACAAAGAAACACAAGAGGAAGACAGAGCCAGCGCTTCCCTTATTGAAAAACAACAATGAGGCTTTCTGTGCAGTTAAGCTAACAGACACCTCACACTGTCAGCACTGCAGAGCAGTCCAGGGAGGAGAACACATCGGGCAATCCTGAATACAGGAGGAAGCTTAATACTGGCTTCCCAGTGCCATCAACAGGAGCTAATCAGCTAAACAGAGGCCCCAATTGGGAGGTTTTACAGTGTGAGCGAGTCTGGGGAAGTCTCTCTGGCAGTGAAAGAGTTAACAACTAAAGACACAGAGGATAAAGAATGTAACCACAAGGGAGTTAGCACAGAGAGTCGAGCTGTGACACAACGCAGCCAACACGCATTAAACATGCATCAAACATGCATCAAACATGCAGACAACATGCAGACAACGCCCAGCAAACACGCAGCCAACGTTCAGCCACGGAGCAGCATTAAAAGCAGCCTCCTCTGAGCGACTGGCAGGCAGTGACGGGTCAGTCCATTCCACACAATCAGCTGGGAGCCTGCGATCCCCACGAAGGGTTAACAGGAAATAGCTGCAATTCCTGGTTAAGTTAGCAGTGCCTGAGCGAGGGAGGGAGGGAGGGGGAGGGAGGGAGGAAGGGAGCAGGCATGCCTGTATATGGCGTTAAGCAGGACTGCTGCCTGATCAGAAGGGCAAGTCCTGTCAGGCAGAATGACACACACCTCTCTCCCTCCCCCATTCCTCTGCACTGCTGCCATGGAAAACACCCTGCCCAATCCAAGGATGAGAGGGAAAAAAAGAACGAGGGAGCAAAGGACGACAGAAAGAACGAGGAAGATGCGTAAAGTGATAGAATGAGAAAGAATTAAAAGGCGGGAAAGAAAGTGAACAAACTAATGACACTGCAGAAAGAGCAAACTAATTCTGATCGCAACGCAGATCATGACAAATGGAGCCCACAGACAGACAGACAGACAGACAGACAGACAGACAGACGGGTCCAAGTCACTCCAACACTGGATAAGACACACTGTCACAGCACCAGTCTCTAGTTTACTGGCCGGATAAAGATGTAGGCATTATAATAACAATAATAATAATAATAATAATAATAATAATAATAATAATAATAATAATACAGCACAAACAAATAGTGAAAAAATTGATGACCATGACATACCAACAGTGTGTACAGAATACAGATTGCCACCAGGTTTCAGGACACTTTGACCTATGTGACACATCCTGTGTAATGAGCTTCTATGTGATACAGCCTGTGTAGAGAATGCGTTTCTATGCTGGTTCATGTTGTTCAAACCGGTTTCTATTGTCTTTAGATTTACTCCAGTAACTGAATCAGAGTTAGCATACCCCCGTGTTTGTATCACAATTACTGTCCCTCGTACCTTGGATACAGCAATAACTGACACAGTCTCACTGTTGGGTTTCAGAGCAACGGCGCTGCTGTTAAACCCATGAACCCTGAGCAAACCTGCAGGAATCTTTAACGTGACCAGCTGCAGGGATGGGAATAAGACTCCCATTGCATATCAGTTTGATCCATTCCTGCTTAAAATGTCAAAATTCATCCAGTTGCTTTAGCAGCTGCCAGTAACAGTAGTCTCGAGTTTCCCGGTTTAATTATGACATTTGAAACCGCTCGCTCTTTAAAAGCTGCTTCTTGTCTGTTTGCCTGTATTCTCAAATTTCACAAGCTTCACAGAAACCGCCCATCCAAAAACAAACAAACAACTACCCCAAAAATCACTATTCTACCCCCCTTCAACTCCACCCCACCCCCCACTCCAACACCAGACCACTGCCCTGACCTGTCCTTAAACACTCATCTCAACAGGCAGAGAGAGACAGAGACAGGCAGACAGCTCCACTGAACACCAGAGTCAGCAACTCACAGTTCAAAACAAGTTAAAACAACCAACAGAGAGAGAGAGAGAGAGAGACATCCAAAAAAGAGCATTAAAATACTGGATTCATCTAAAAACTAGTGACCCAAACTCACTCCATCATAAAGCCCTGCAATACCAAGAGCTCAGCCCAGAAAAGAGTCCCCTCGGCCAGCTGGTCCTGAAGCTCACTGAGCTGAGCAACACTGACATCAGTCAGCTTCAGGACATCACTGCAAAAACAATTCCAATTAGTGTCAACCAAATTACAAAACACCTGAAACACTCCTATCTGGACCATTGGGATACAAATACTAAAACACAAAACAAACTAGAGTGCTATCGGACCCTAAATAGAAATTACACCCTGGCAGATTACCTGGTAACTGTCAGAAACACAAAGCAGAGGCAGATCCTGACCAAATACCGGCTCAGTGACCACAACCTGGCCATTGAAAAAGGCCGACAGAGGCAAACCTGGCTGGCCAGGGAGAACAGGCACTGTGGTCACTGTGAGACAGGAGAGGTCGAGACAGAGATTCACTTCCTGACACAGTGTGAAAAATATAAAAACATAAGGGACATTTTCTTCCCCAAATTCTGTGATTTAGTCCCAGAATTCCCAAAAATGTGTGATACCCAGAAGCTGTCAATCCTGCTGGGGGAAGACAAACACACAGCCAGACTGGCTGGTCAATACGTGGAGACCTGTCATAGCCTGAGGGACAGACCGTGAACACGTCACACTAGAGAGGGAAAAGAGAGAGGGAGGGATTCTGTTTAATATAGAGAGGGAGGGAGGGAGGAGGGGTATTGTTTAATTGAGGGAGGAGGGGGATTCTGTTTAATAGAGGAGGAGGGGGGATTCTGTTTAATATAGAGGGGGGAAGGGGTACTGTTTGATATAGAGGGGAAGGAGGATTCTGTTTACTGTATTAATATAGAGAGGAGGGATACTGTTAGTATTAAGAAATTCTTTGTCTGTATATTTGAGTTGGTTATGCCATGTATGTGCTTTGGCAACACAATTATTTTTATTGTCATGCCAATAAAGCCAATTTGAATTGAATTGAATTGAATTGAATTGAATTGAATGAGAGAGAGAGAGAGAGAGAGAGAGAGAGAGAGAGAGAGAGAGAGAGAGAGAGAGAGAGAGAGAGGATCAACACAATAATGAAGTTTACTGGTGGATGTTTTGTTTCATGTTTGAATAATCTGTTTAAACGTTACAGGGGCAGGGTCTGTGACCTCATTAGGGAGGTTTAGTGTAGTTTGCATACCTTGTTGGGGACTTTACTGACCCTGTAAGAACTGTAGACAAGCCCACAGTGAGACAGACACACACACACACACACACGGCAGGCTTTGTCATTGCTCGTGTCAGCTTCCCTCTGACAGAGGTGAAATGATTCACTGTGTCGAGGGATGAATCAGAGCAGCGCTGTCCTGCATGGAGTCCAAATGGCTCATGAATTCACTGCTAGCAACGCACTGGAGTTCACCTTTCATTTACAACTAAATATCTTGCAATATGTTTCGCTCTTGCTGCTCTCTTATTTGTAAGTGACCTCCATTGGAAGGAGTCTGAACTTCAGCACAGCATGAAGAGAGAAGAAAGCAGGAGGCAGCAGCAGTGAAGCTAATAAGATGAGAGGATGGGATTTGAACCCCTTGGTCCGCACCGCTAGAGCCAATAAGAGACAATGGAGTTTGAAGCAGAGGTTAGAACGCCTGCACAGGGTGGGGGGGCAGTGTTAATGTTGCTAGTGCTAGCACATTGAACAGCAGGAGGTACAGTTTAAAAGCTTTGACTGTGTTACCTGTGAGTAAATTGCAGGACTGGAGGCGGCACTCTGAATACAAGCCCTGAAGCACAGAGGAGGGAACAATGAAACCATCACTGTGACTAACCATCACACAGTGAGAGTCTGGATCACTCACTGCACTGAAAGAAGCAGGGAGAAGACAGTCATCCAGAGCGACTGCACACAACAGAAGGAGGAGCAGCACAGCATCCACTGTGTACAAACCCACAGGGGCAGGGGAGAGAGAGAGAGAGAGAGAGAGAGAGAGAGAGAGAGAGAGAGAGAAGACATTCTACTAAACAGCTGGGAGCTCCCCACACACACAGAGCAGAGCTAGCACCAAGCCCTGCGAGAAACACTCACTACAGAGACACAGAGAGACAGACACACAGTCTCTGTAATGAACACAGTCTCATCTCATAGGCAGTCAGATCTCCCTTTTAAAAGTATGGTGTCAATCTGTCTCTAGAGACCTACAATATTTCATTATTATATTCTTAAACCTTCTGAAAACTAGGGTGGAACAAGACTGAAGTCACGTTTGATAAAACTAAATCTTTCAGAAACTAAAACTGAATGAAAGCATTTTTCAAGTGTTTGAAGTTGTTTTTTTTAAGGTTTAAAAAGGAAGCAGAAACAGCATCCTGCCCCATGCGGAGTTGCAGCGCTTGTGGTGAAGGTTTCAAATGCCACTGCGTTCTGTTATTGCAGCTCCTTCTGCAAGCAGCTTCCCTTTTTGAAAACAGAGGGTGGGAGAGGCTGAAACACACACCGAGCACCATCTACCAGCACTGTACACACCGTTTCTTTATGACAGTATGATTCCTCAACCAGAATACTCCCTCAAATCACACCATCATAATGTATCGATCTGTCTGTATCACAGAGAACTTACACCCCGGGGAATTACGTAATTACCCGCCCGCGTAAGTTTACGCATAAACGTATCACCACGCATAGACGCGTAATATTAAATAACATCACCGTTAACAGAGAAGGACAGGGAAAAAATGTTATATCACACGGAGGATCAACAGAACATCGGTGGATTTTGCCAGAAAATGCCACGACAAAGGGAAATTGATATTGTTTTGGTCAGCTGACCGTCTTCCTAATTTGAAAACATTAGCTTGCAGATACATCAATGCAGTAAAAAATACAGCTGATAATGAGCGCAGCAACTCGCTGTGTAATCTTGTCCTGTCAGATCGGAGGCGCTCTCTTTCGGAAGACAAACTGAAATTTCAATCTTGAAATTTAGAAAGACTTAAAAAAAAAAAAATGCCATTGTTTTTTTCTTATGCTAGTATTTCGATATCCAGTATAAGAGAAGAACCCAATATAAGTATTCAATACTGTGTTACTTTGCACATACTTGTAGAGATACCGCATCATTTTGCATAATTGTGATTTTTTTTCTGTGCATAATTGTCTGGGGCATAAGAAATGAGTTACTGTGATGCAGCTCCAGACTGCGACTAAAATGGTTGCAAATGTGACAACAAAAATGTTTGGACAACTGTTTTTTCGGGGTTAGGCCTCTCTCTTTAAAAGCACATGTCAATATTGATGAATGCAAAAAAAAATGCATTTCACATGTTTTAATAAACTGAGGTGCGAGAAGGATGGTAGCAATTTGATCGAATATAAATGCTTGTAAGTACAGAGAGGTATTGACACCAGCAGAGTATGCGAACCCGTCTTGCAACAGTTGCAATGGTGACCAAACGTGTGCGAGTACTGTTGTGTAAAGAATTCTTAAAATGAACAGCTGCACTTAAGAAACGTAGAACAATAACAGCGAAAAACAAATGAAAATACACTTGAGGTTTGTGTGTTGCACACGAGCCATTAACAAAATGCCCTGGAAACTTAAAATAAAGAAAATAATTAATGAAGGGCTGTAATAGAGCAAAAAGCTCAGCAATTAAACAAAAAAGGAAGTGAAAAGGCTACCACACCAAGCAGAAACGCGTTATCTTTGTGAACTCCAATAAAGCAACGTTCTCTTTCGCCAGTCGAATCGTAGCGTGTCTCAATAAAAGTTTTGAGTCAACACGGACAGATTTTTTTCGCCTGTTGCATCCCAGATATAACTGATCTAGTTATATTGTTTACTGTCAGGAGTTTGAGGATTTAATTGCGCAAGATTCCCCCGTTAGATGAGGTGCTGATAATCTCTTCAGACAAAGAAGCAGGCATGGCAATTAAGAGTACCATTCTCATTTGAGCAGCCCGGGCAAGCACAGTACACAGCATACCACGTTTAAACTCGAACTGCAAAATTACACCACGCCATTATCAGAGTGTAAAACAGTACGCCGTGCGAGTTTTGTACTAAAGCAGGGTCAGCTGTTGCAGAGAAAACAAAGTTAATTTCTCAAACCGACCATTTTAAGAAATGTGAAAGCAGAACGCACAAATACTTAGAACTGTAATTAGGAACTGTACTGCTGAGAATTAATTAAATTTATTGCAGCTTACTTGATACAGTAAATTTAACTCTTGTGCTAATGAAAATATAGCACTCTTCCTTTAATGCACTTTGACTTGCACTTATCTGCTCCCTGTGTTACTGTATTTAATCCTGCACTGAACCTAATCTGTAGTATCTTGTATTTCATTTGCACTTGTATCTAACCCTGATGTAACTATCAACTCTGTTATCTGCTCTTGAATTGCCCCAATATCAAATCGTACTGTGTTCTGTATTTGCTCTTATTAGGACTGAAGTCATTGTATTTTGTATCTTGCTCTTAATTGTTCTGTATGTTTTGTATACAACTGTAAGTCGCCCTGCGTAAGGGCATCTGCTAATAAATAAATAATAATAATATGACAATGTGCTTGCTGTGGTCTATTTAATATTGTAAATAGCAGAATTCAATGCAATTTAAACTTGTTGTTACTGAAAACTAAACGGTAACATGTAATCATAAGAGCTGTCTGTGTTACATGCTGTCAGATCAGGAGTCACTAACACTGAGCATGGGAGCTGCAGCATGCTGTCAGATCAGGACTTCACTAACACTGAGCATGGGAGCTGCAGCATGCTGTCAGATCAGGAGTCACTAACACTGAGCATGGGAGCTGCAGCATGCTGTCAGATCAGGAGTCACTAACACTGAGCATGGGAGCTGCAGCATGCTGTCAGATCAGGACTTCACTAACACTGAGCATGGGAGCTGCAGCATGCTGTCAGATCAGGAGTCACTAACACTGAGCATGGGAGCTGCAGCATGCTGTCAGATCAGGACTTCACTAACACTGAGCATGGGAGCTGCAGCATGCTGTCAGATCAGGACTTCACTAACACTGAGCATGGGAGCTGCAGCATGCTGTCAGATCAGGAGTCACTAACACTGAGCATGGGAGCTGCAGCATGCTGTCAGATCAGGACTTCACTAACACTGAGCATGGGAGCTGCAGCATGCTGTCAGATCAGTAGTCACTAACACTGAGCATGGGAGCTGCAGCATGCTGTCAGATCAGGACTTCACTAACACTGAGCATGGGAGCTGCAGCATGCTGTCAGATCAGGGCTCCACTAACACTGAGCATGGGAGCTGCAGCATGCTGTCAGATCAGGACTCCACTAACACTGAGCATGGGAGCTGCAGCATGCTGTCAGATCAGGACTTCACTAACACTGAGCATGGGAGCTGCAGCATGCTGTCAGATCAGGACTCCACTAACACTCAGCATGGGAGCTGCAGCATGCTGTCAGATCAGGACCTCACTAACACTCAGCATGGGAGCTGCAGCATGCTGTCAGATCAGGACCTCACTAACACTGAGCATGGGAGCTGCAGCATGCTGTTTCTCATATTACAACTGTACACAAGTAAAGGTGCGGTCACCAATTCCAGACACAAACACTTGCTAAATATTTAAAATATAAACATGCTGAGTTCATTGCAGTCATCGGCTCCATAGATTAACCACTCAGCAGAACGAGGCGACGAACAAGCGAGTACAGACACAACAAACCTGGATGTAATCGAGCAGGTCTAGCTTTTACAACAGCCCTTTAATAAAGGGGAACTGTAAAACATGTTAACTAAAGCTTCTGACACATTTTCAGCCTCTCCTTGAGCAGTATATGGTATAAAAACCATTAAAACAAATTAACATTGCATGTATTGGAGCTCTCTTCCGTCGTGCTTTGTGTGACGTCGCTCTGTAGTGGCTGTCCCGTTCCTAGATTATGCAGCCATTGTTTTGTTATGGCCACCCTTTGTTGGTTTAACGGCTCAGGCACACAAATACTTTGTTACTGTTTCTCCTTTTGTTATTTTTGCACCCGAACGTTTTGCATTCTGCCGGTGTTCGCTGGTGTGGGTGGCTGTCAACGATACGACAACAGCGACACCAGAAAGGTTCCAATATGGCGACGGCCTGCATTTCCAGAGGACAAAAAAATTGAAATACTGGCCATACGCTTGGACTTTTTAACAATGCTGGCGCAGCGAGATGCATTTGTTATGTATACAAAGCATTTCGACAGCCTTGTTATTTTGAGTACAGTTCCCCTTTAAGATTGCTCAGTTACTGGTACACCTGGTGGCTGCTTGTGGAAGCACAGGTACTTGATGAAAAGGTTGAAAAACCACTGATCTAGTGTGCCGTCAGCTAAACAAAACGTGATCACTAGACAGCTCTTACTTCTATAAAGAGACTTTGCCTGATCCAGCCTGTGTTGTCTCTGACAGGAATACAGAACTGAAGAGCAGCTCCTGAACTGACAGTGAAAGCACCTTCAGACTTCTCAAAAACACAAATATGAAACCCTTCTAATCAGGGCTAACTTACTGCCCCACCCTTCTAAAATAAATGATAAGACGCACCCCCAATGGAACCTACCAGCAGCAGCTACACTTATAAATCACTCAGAGTGTCGCTCTACACTCAGAGTGTCAACCACAAAGCATTCGAGACGTTGAAACCACAACAAGATCTACACAAACAGATTAAGTAAGTTAACATCAGCTTTTCGTCTGTTTATTTAGATTTAATCACTTGCAATATGTTTCAGTGGCTCCCTCTAATCATGCTGAAGGAAGCGAGACCCAGGGCTAGCGTGCGAGTGTGTGCAGGTTGGAGTGCGCGTGTCTCTGTGTGTGTGTGCAGGTTGGAGTGTGCGTGTCTCGGTGTGTGTGTGCAGGTTGGAGTGTGCGTGTCTCGGTGTGTCCATGTCTCGGTGTGTGTGTGTGCAGGTTGGAGTGTCCGTGTCTCTGTGTGTGTGTGCAGGTTGGAGTGTGCGTGTCTCTGTGTGTGCAGGTTGGAGTGTGCGTGTCTCTGTGTGTGTGTGCAGGTTGGAGTGTGCGTGTCTCTGTGTGTGTGTGCAGGTTGGAGTGTGCATGTCTCGGTGTGTGTGTGCAGGCTGGAGTGTGCGTGTCTCTGTGTGTGTGTGTGCAGGCTGGAGTGTGTGTGTCTCCGTGTGTGTGTGCAGGCTGGAGTGTGCGTGTGTGTGTGTGTGCAGGTTGGAGAGTGTGTGTCTCTGTGTGTGTGCGTGCAGGTTGGAGTGTGCATGTCTCGGTGTGTGTGTGTGTGAAGGTTGGAGAGTGTGTGTCTCGGTGTGTGTGTGCAGGCTGGAGTGTGCGTGTCTCCGTTTGTGTGTGCAGGCTGGAGTGTGCATGTAGGTTGGAGAGTGTGTGCCTCGTGTGTGTGTGCAGGTTGGAGTGTGCGTGTCTCCGTGTGTGTGTGTAGGTTGGAGAGTGTGTGTCTCCGTGTGTGTGTGCAGGTTGGAGAGTGTGTGTCTCGGAGTGTGTGTGTGCAGGTTGGAGTGTGCGTGTCTCGGTGTGTGTGTGTAGGTTGAAGTGTGTGTCTCGGTGTGTGTGTGAAGGTTGGAGTGTGCGTGTCTCCGTGTGTGTGTGCAGGTTGGAGTGTGCGTGTCCGTGTCTCGGTGTGTGTGTGCAGGTTGGAGTGTGTGTGTCTCGGTGTGTGTGCAGGTTGGAGTGTGCGTGTAGGTTGGAGAGTGTGTGTCTCGGTGTGTGTGTGCAGGTTGGAGTGTGTGTGCAGGTTGGAGTGTGTGTGTCTCGGTGTGTGTGTGCAGGTTGGAGTGTGTGTGCAGGTTGGAGTGTGTGTGTCTCGGTGTGTGTGTGCAGGTTGGTGTGTGTGCAGGTTGGAGTGTGTGTGTCTCGGTGTGTGTGTGCAGGTTGGAGTGTGTGTGCAGGTTGGAGTGTGTGTGTCTCGGTGTGTGTGTGCAGGTTGGAGTGTGCGTGCAGGTTGGAGTGTGTGTGTGTCGGTGTGTGTGCAGGTTGGAGTGTGCGTGTAGGTTGGAGAGTGTGTGTCTCGGTGTGTGTGAGCAGGTTGGAGTGTGGGTGCAGGTTGGAGTGTGTGTAGGCTGGAGTGTGTGTGTCTCGGTGTGTGTGCAGGTTGGAGTGTGTGTAGGCTGGAGTGTGTGTGTCTCGGTGTGTGTGCAGGTTGGGGTGTGCGTGTCTCAATGTGTGTGTGCAGGTTGGAGTGTGTGTGTAGGTTGGAGTGTGTGTGCAGGTTGGAGTGTGTGTGTGTGCAGGTTGGAGTGTGTGTGTGTGCAGGTTGGAGTGTGTGTGTGTGCAGGTTGGAGTGTGTGTGTGTGCAGGTTGGAGTGTGTGTGTGTGCAGGTTGGAGTGTGCGTGTCTCAGTGTGTGCGTATCTCAGTGTGTGTGCGTGCGAGTGGGAGTGAGATTCATTTGGCTGAACCTAACTCTGTGCTGGATGGGGTTGACACATTACACCACAATACAGAACAAATGCAGAAGTGCCTGCCTATGGGCTGCTATTGAAAAGCAGAGTTCCTGTTCACACATGCAATCAGATTAGCTACATTCAAAGCAGCAGGGCCTGGAGCGTCTACAGCTAGCAGAGCCCAGCGCTCTCAATACCCCTGTCCACTTACAGGAGCCCTGCACATGGACATGGTGTCATTTTACTGACATTCAAGTCTGTGCTACATATGGCAGGGCTTGGAGTTAGAATCCCCTGTACACCAGACAGGGACTAGTTTAGGAGATTCTAATCCCACTCTGTTTATCTGAGTGTGTGCCGGCGAGGAGAGGGACCCTCCCTGTAGTGCAGGTAGGGGTCAGCTGCCTTTAGTCCCTCTTCAGTTTATTAGTTGTGTTTTACTGTGTGTTTTCTGTCTGTGAATGTTTTGCATTATTGTAAATACATGTAAATAAACCCTGCGTGCGAGTTGAGTGTCGATCACGACCTGCAGTCTCTCTCAGATCAGGCAGGGGATACTCACACCCCTAACGGGAACAAGCACCTGATAATATCACTTTGGTTACGCTGGATAATATCACTCATTTAATATTCATGCAGCTCCCTTCCACCCCATTTAATATCACTGTGGGAAATGAAGACATTACAAGGTTTGTATGTGTGCAGCTGTGGTCAAAAGTGGTGCATCACCCTATAGAACTATTTTAGCTTCATAAAATCGAAAGAAACCTGCCGAATACTGAATTACATACCGCTTTGTAGTTTTCCCATATACTTAAAACTGACAACTTGAATAATATGGCATTTTGAAATACTGTACTGCTATTATGGCTTCCGGAAGATTATATTTAAATTGTCTCAATCCTAAAATTCTAGGTGCTGGAAAATCTTTGGCGACAGTTGTAAGTTTGTGTAAAGTACCGAGGAGCACATACAGAACGCTGCAGTGTGTGTACATTCTATTACAATGGGCTGTACAGTACAGCAAGCTACCAAAACTGTATGTAATGAACACTATTGTAGTCAATGCAGTCTCTAGTGCTATGTTGAGTTCCACAGCAAAACAGGAATAATGCTCCTTACACTGCTGTTTGTGCCCTATACTTTATTAAAAAAGCACATGAGCTCAGATGTTTTCCCCTCTCCAGATTTTAACACAAGCTTTAATAGCAACACTGCGTACAGCTAACAAGCTCAGAGCTGCATTTTTAAACTCCTAGTAAAACCTGGAATGCGTTTACACTTCCCAAACTGACATCAGAACTGGACTTTTTACTGATGCAAACAGTGGCCTTTCTTAAAGCAGCGTTCGGTCAAAGCCTGTTTTTCTGAATGAAATCAAGGTTGGCGATGTGGAAAGTTCTGTAGCCTACAACAGTAGCAAATACCAGAGTGTATAGAACTCAGCCTTTATCTGTTCCTGACAGAAACGTTTAAACTGATGAACTATTTCAGGAATGGAGCGAGGCGTCATCTAGAAGTTGTTAGTGTTGCTGTTTTCTGGCGTTTCTGCAATGCAATGCTGTGTCTGCTTAATTGTGAACAGACAGGAACCTCAGATACTGGACCGGAATACACTGTAACTGAACACTGAGGGGGGGAAAAATGTCTTCACCTCATCTGCACCAGAATGTATGACTAACCATTTTACAGTTTTTTTAATCTATACGCCACAAGCCATAAACAGAACTAACACATGTCACCCACGATTTAAGACAGACAGTAATTTCGACACACTCGTTTGCATTCCTCCAGCGCTGCAAACGTGTCTAGTGTCTCACACACGCAGGGCTGCGTGTGGGAATGAACCTGGAATCAAATTAAAATCAATGCGTTTCCACCAGCCGATGTACTGTCCTCCTCATTTTGCGATTTCTGTAAATGCAATACATTTAATAGTGTCGTGTTTGCCCTGTTTGAAGTCATGGTATCGTAGCGCATTATTACTGGTAATAGGGGCCCCAGAATCAAGCTTCGCACGCTGCCACTGCCTGGAGGGCCCTCCGAATCCCGGTCTTTGTTCCGACCCTGTTCTGAATCCTTTAACTGAACCCAGTACACCTCCATGCAGACCCTGAAGGAGTTAATGACCCCATTTTACTGTGACATGGAGGTCATGCTAATATTTATGTACCCTGCCCCATTCCAATCTGCATTTATTTATGTTTCAAGAATAGTTCTCTCAGTCTGTCTTGCTGCAGCGATACACAGTTTCAAAACACAACCCGGGCGGGTCTGCTGAAGCACCCATACGCAAGGCAACACATCCCGGGCTCGCCCTGCCTTCAGCACGCTTCAATCTCAGCACAGCCGGCGGCTACTCAAATTTTACATTGAAACCAAAAACATTTTAGAAGATCGTGCACAGCCGAGTTTGATATCTGTCGTAACGTTGTTTTGTGTATATTATTATAACTGTATTGTGTCAATGGGACACCACGGAGACACCTTGCTCCTTGTGCGCTTTTAAAAAAAAACATTACAAAGAAATTAACCTGGCTTATCACAATATCAAATAAGTACAGAATGTCTGGTGTCAAACAGTACAGCGCTTTCATACAGATTATTACGTTTTATTAATGTGATTTCGGCAGCTGATTCCGCTGCTGGACAAATCAGATTAATAGAAAATAATATTTTGCAACTACTGCAGAAAATCATCTACAGCTATAAAAAACTAAAGATAACAACTTTTAAGGTTTTTTAAAGTTACTAAAATGTACCCGCAAAATGCTGTCAAAGCTGTGAAGATGTATTGCACTTCACATGATTATGAAACTCAGTTTTGTACAGTAGTTTAGAAATGCCAAAAAGAGAATTCAAGTCACTAAAAAATCTTTGACAATTATCTACTAGCACATTTTATTATTAACCCTACACACACCACAGAAGACCTAACCAAACTGACAACGTATAAGGAGTATTTTTCAGTGTGCCGGAGTCTAGAATTTACTTTAAAATCATATTTTAAATTTCAAAACCCTGAATATTGAACAGAAAATATGCGCTGAGTGTCAATAACAGGGTAAAGGTTAAACGCATTCCATGTTTTTATTATTAACCCGTTTATCTTTGTCCTGCCGTTTGCTGCTGCAAGTCTCGACCATAGCGACATGATCGATACATTATTACAGAAACAAGCTTAGTATCGATCCGCCACGTAAGAAAACCGGCACAAGAGGAAATAAGAAAACAACTCTGTATCTGACGACATTGTACACGATATCCCGGTAGCATTAAATCTGAAACACACAGAGCATGAATATATACAACTTGAAAAACACTTTAAACACAGTCCATAAATCACCGCGGTGCTTACCTCATGTTTCCCGGCGTGCAGGCTGTCTGTTTTCGGTGTAAGAACCGGGTTTGAAGTTATTATTATAACAATTATAATATCTCTCATACCACGGCGATCCGAACTGTCCCTAATGCTGCTAGCTGCTACCTTACTGACTCGATGAAAGAGAAGGCGAGAGCGCACCGCGGCGATTTCCTGGTTTCAAAAGAAAGCAGTCAATGCGAGACCGGAGCAGGCGGGCGATGAGAAGCTCGTCTAACGCAATTCTTTAAATATCCTTCCTTCGCTCCGCGCTCCCTCGTTTCCTGCCCGTCTCTCCCGGTTTAATTAAGGCACCATCTATGCATGCTCCAGCCCCGCTTCGCTGTTGCACCTGAGGTCGTTATTTTACGGTTTGGTGTTTTTTTTAACGGGACGTCTGTGTGAGTGATTGCGTTTCCCTTTTTTGTGTTCCTGCAGCTCTCCTCCTCCTCTCCTCAATTCATTCCAAACACTCCTAGTTTTCCACAATGCACCGCCGCAATCCGCACTTCCTCTCCAGGCCCTATAGCCGTCGAACCATAAACGGGCAACGTCACAGCACACGGGTCTTAAAAGGGCAACATTCCTGCTCGGCTCATCATAGTAGAGTTTATTAGTGGGGCTTGCGAAGCAAGAGTCCCCACTTTAAATCTTCGACGTACCTCTTATTCTTTGGCACGCTACTCCTCTTACACCGTTTAAGCTAGAAACGCCGTTCAAACTTTAAAACGTGTAGACCGGTCTGGAATAGTGTGCTTGTATACAATTTTTTGATATCTTTTATACTTTTTAAACTATTAAGCTTTTTGTCCTTTTTTGGTCCCTCTTCATTCACTTTAATGGGACTTTTTTCAACATTCTAAAGCTCTCCATTGTTTAAAAACTCCCAGACTTCCATCATTCTATTTACTGTAAACGATGTAACTTTTGACACAAATCAGCTGCTTTGACCACTTTCCCAACAAGTAAGACAAAAAGTTAGAGCATATGGAATCTTCATCTACTTCTCTGCTATTCAAATCTGAAACCAGTTCAAAAATATCTTCTACCAATCAAACGGTACAGGTCTGATGAAATGTGTGATCTAAATGCCCCACACTCCAAAGTAATACGGTTGATATAGGAGTCTATCAAAGTAATCAGACCAACTATTTTACTAAATTTAACTTTGACTGTATGTAACTGCTTTGCTTTAAAAAGTAAAACTTTTTAAACTTCTTCCACTACCTCAGAAATACTTTTAAAGAGTTAATGCAAGCCCCACAACTTTACTTGTAAAGTTACCATGTGGTTATTATTATTATTATTATTATTATTATTATTATTATTTGGAAGTAACATTGGTAGTCTAGTTATTGATTAAAATGTGCATGCAGTAGATGGAAAAAAGAATCTCGTGAGAACGATTTAATATCTCGAGATATTAAATTTCGTGACCTCGAGATAATGCCTCGTGGCATAGTAAGTCGTGCGCACAAGATATATATATAGCGTGACGCATATCTGATTATTTCATTTTGGCCCGTTCCAACCCGTGTCCGTTTTTCAGGGAACACAAAAAAGATACAATGTCAAAAATACATAGCTGAAAGGACTGTGGTTTAAAATAAGCAGGCTTCCATTTAGATGTACTGTTTTTTTTTTTTTTTGGCACAGTACTCAGAAGAAGTATTTTAATTCAGAACCATACACATATTTCTGAAAATATCACTTGCCAGAAGAGACGACTGTGGACACGTGGACTGTAATACAGTACATACTTTTAAATTAACTACAAATGAAAATGCACAAAAGCAACTAAAGATCACAGATTTAAAAACAAATGCATCGTGGTATCTAAAACGGTTTAATGGTGAACAGTTTTATATAACAGTAGCTGGTCTCCTTCGCCTTGTTGTTGCTGCTCTGTGTAGCTGCACAATATAAAGACTGATTTGGCACGCGAGAAAAAAAACAAAGCGGGCTGTGAGGGATAATCAAATGCATTGTAACATTATAGAGATGGGCTTTGTATCAGAAAACTGGTGAATGGATATATATATACTGTATATGTGTGTGTGTGTGTGTGTGTGTGTGTGTGTGTGTATTTGAAAAAGGAAAACTATTTTTGTACCAAAAGGAACAAAATAAAAACGAAAAAGGACTTTTCAGGCTACAATACACACTAGAATTTTAAAAATAAACCAAAAAATGAAAGTTATAGTGCACAAAGTACAACATAAACACAAACGTATTGAGGATGTTACGGGCACAAGGGTCCTTCATCAGCTACAATGCCATAGAGTCCAGGAGTTGTTTGTTTTTCAGAATTAATTTTGAATAAAGCCAAGTGGGGCTCCATGGTAGAAACCATCTCGTGTTGTTTCTGCTTTCTGGTTGCAGATGTTCCATATGCATTCCACACACAGTGACATCATCAATAGAATGTCCATCGGTATTAAAATGTATAGCTACAGGTGACCAGGTGGATTGGATCTTCATGCCTCTGATGTGTTCTACAAAGAGATCTACTAACGTCTTCTAGTCTCTTCCAGTATACAGCAAGTTGCACTTTTTAAAGATGATGAAATACACAATTCCCTTGATAGTGCAAGTAAACTGTTCATTAGTGGTGATAGAGGGTTTTGGATCATGGATTTCCAAGCTTTTATTTGTGTGTTTACAGGTTGCACAACGAGATCTGTTACAAGGAAAAGTGCCTTTTGAAGTAAAGCAAACTTGCCAATGTTCAGGTAGTCTGGTTTGTCTTCTCTCTAAGTTGGATCTGATGAATTTCTAACATCCACCAGGGGCAGAGTGTGGGGGGAGACATGTTAATGGGTACACTTAGGGAGGAGGAGGAGGAGGAGAAGAAGAAGAAGAAGAAGAAGAAGAAGAAGAAGAAGAAGAAGAAGGAGAAGAAGAAGGAGAAGAAGAAGAAGAAGAGGAAGGAGAAGAATAAGAAGGAGAAGGAGAAGAAGAAGAAGAAGTAGAAGAAGGAGGAGAAGAAGGAGAAGAAGAAGGAGAAGGAGAAGGAGAAGAAGAAGAAGGAGAAGAAGAAGAAGAAGGAGAAGAAGAAGGAGAAGAAGAAGAAGAAGAAGGAGAAGAAGGAGAAGAAGAAGTAGAAGAAGGAGAAGAAGGAGAAGAAGAAGGAGAAGAAGGAGAAGAAGGAGAAGAAGGAGAAGAAGGAGAAGAAGAAGGAGAAGAAGAAGTAGAAGAAGGAGAAGAAGAAGGAGAAGAAGTAGAAGAAGGAGAAGAAGGAGAAGAAGAAGGAGAAGAAGGAGAAGAAGAAGAGAAGAAGGAGAAGAAGGAGAAGGAGAAGAAGAAGACCAGTGAAGGGAACTGTGATGTTTTAGATCACTACCAGGTTCTTAAATTTGCAGAGGCCTTGTGACACGTTCTGATGACTGCTGGAAACAGCTAGCAGTGGCTGCTAAATCTTTTCATGTTCGTGCAGAACCACCTTGTCACTTGCTAAAATAAAAAAAAAAAACTTGCAAAAAAACAAATCAACACGTTGATAAAAATAGCATGAGGACCAGGCCTGGCGTCTCGTAGCGTTGCATGTTTCTGGCTAGCGCCTTCTTCGATGTGAGTGCAGCTCTGACACAGACCACGATGGAGACCAGGCGAGGGTGTGAGATGAAAACCCACAACCCTGGACCCACAAACAAGGACGCTTTCTAGATCAGGGGTCCTCAAACTTTCTTGCCCTCTTTGTAGAGCAGTGGTGCACACTTGGAGTGTGTTAGGCAGTGTGAGCGAGGCCCCCTGGACACTCATTCACCAATGCAATCACTTTATTATCACCAGTGAAGGTTATTATTATTATTATTATTATTATTATTATTATTTATTTATTTATTTATTTCTTAGCAGACGCCCTTATCCACTTACAATTGTTACAAGATATCACATTACTTTTACATACAATTACCCATTTATACAGTTGGGTTTTTTACTGGAGCAATCTAGGTAAAGTACCTTGCTCAATGGTACAGCAGCAGTGTCCCCCACCTGGGATTGAACCCACAACCCTCCGGTCAAGAGTCCAGAGCCCTAACCACTACTCCACACTGCTGCCCCTGGGATTCTGGGAGTCCCCTCTTCCCAATGTTCCAGTCCTGTGCAGTACAAACAGCGTGGCTCCGCTGGGTCTCAGTGCACACAAGTTTCACATTTCATGTTACACATTTATAGCTCACCCTGGTTTGCAATGTTTTTGTAAAACACTTTTCTAAACTGAATGACCCAGATTGAAACACAACACACACACACACACACACACACACACACACACACACACACACACACACACAGACACAGACACACACACACACACACACACACACACACACACACACACACACACACACAGACACAGACACACACACACACACACACACACACACACACACACACACACACACACACACACACACACACACACACACACACACACACAGACACAGACACAGACACACACACACACACACACACACACACACACACACACACACACACACACACCTTGTGAGGCCCTGAGAAGAGGCAGACAAGCCTGTAGAGGAAGTTCTTCAACACTTGCTGTTCATTGTGGTACCGTGTTTACTTCCTGTCTGTGTTGTGTGGGACTGCATATGACTCTGCAACAGTTACAGATCTGCATATTTCTATTTTCAGCGTGTATCTCTATTAATATGCAGCAGGCCCTGATATTGATGTGATCTATATATTACATATAATTTCTATCTCTATATATATATATATTTACACACACAGCACACCCTGATATTGATGTGATACAACCAACTGAAATTAGAATGAGCTGTGCTGTTCATATTTAAGTATATATAGTACGCTCGAGTGTGCTGTGTGAGATACAAGCTGATTGTCAGCTTCACTCAGGGTCAGGGTGGTCAGTAAGCTACGCTGACCGCTCAGTGGTGGAGAGTGGAAATCAGCATGCATCGTACAGAATCCTGTAGCAGTCGTGTCTGCAGTAGGACTCCTCACACCCGAAGGCTTGCTGGGACAAGAGCATCACTGAAGCTATCCTGCATCGTGCCAAGAAACTTTACCATTATACAGCAAGACCGGTCTACAGCAAGACTCCCCACTGATATCCTATAGAAGAGACACGAATCTGAGAGAATCTGTGGTGGGAATCCCTCCCCATGATGGAACAATGTGTGACCTTGTTTATTTAGTAGGCTAAAGGCTTTCATATGTTAAAATGATGGCTGTGTAAAATGTAAATGTGTAAAATTCTAGCTTTATGGAGCCCTCAAGACACCTTCCAACACCTTGTGGAGTCAATGCTGTTACATTCCAGACATTCCGCTCTGCCTGGCCTCTTTAATAGGACCTGTCCCTAATACTGGGTCGGGCCACCGTTTGCCCTGATCGCAGTCGTAACATGGTATAGACCCTACAAGGGGCTGGAAGGTGTCTCAAAGGAGGATCCCTTCACTCATTAATATCTCAGTTGGTGCAGAGGGGGGGCAGAGTGTCGCAGGGGAGCAGGTTCATGGTTACACTCTGGTGTACCAGCTGTACTCAGAGAGCAGACGTGTTTGAGAGCTCTGCTGAGGGGTTAGTAAAGTCCCCAGGATGTGACGCCTGGAACACAAAGTGATGCAAAGCAAATCTAACCTGATTTTGTCAGAACCTCGATTCACTTTAAGAGTGTGAGACTGAGTCAGTCTGTCAGTGTGTCTGCGCTGCCACTGGAGCAGCCCTCCCTCCATCCTGTCTGTCTGTCTGTCTGTCTGTCTGTCTATCTGTATTGTTAGTGCAGGAGGGGTATGAAGGATTAATGTGCGGTGGAGCAGAGAGGATTCTGGGAGACAGTCTGCACAGCGCTGTCACAACACATCCACTTCCTCTGCACTGGATAGCGACATCCTGTACCCTTACTGACACACACACTGACACACACACACACACACACACACACACACACACACACACACACACACACACACACTGACACACACACACACACACTGACACACACACACACACACACACACACACACACACACACACACACACACACACACACACACACACACACACACACTGACACACATGCACACACACACATTGACACACACACACACACACACACACACTGACACACACTGACACACTGACACACACACTGACACACACACACACACACACTGACACACACACACACACACACACTGACACACACACACACACACTGACACACACACACACACACACACTGACACACACACACACTGACACACACACACACACACTGACACACATACACACTGAGACACAAACACTGACACACACACTGACACACACTGAGACACACACACACACACTGATACACCCTCACACACACACACACACACACTGAGACACACTGATTCACCCACTGCTAAAGACACAATCACATCTGCAAGGTATCAGCTGCAGCCTGCTTGAACACTCAGTAACTGTGCTGGATATACAAACACATTCAATGGCAAACATTTTGAGTAGTAGTCTTACTAAAATAAAGGCCATTTGAATGATCTAGCCTGTGTTACATGCATCTGTCAGGCAGCTAGAAATGAAGAGCATCACCAAGTCAAAACACCTTCACAGACTGATGAGAAATCGCTATGGTGAATCATCTCCCCCTAGAGCTTCAGTGCTGGACTACGAGTATGAGTTTCAGCACACCTCCTGCTGGTTTATCAGGGTATTTTGTGATTCCCTGTAAATCCCTGTGTCTGTCTGTGTCTGTCTTTGCACTGGGAGTACTGGGGGATGTGTTGGCTGCGGGGGTGACTCTCCTGAACCCCAGATTCCTGGAGCAGCACCCCGACTCCACCTCATAATCAGAGTTGTCGTAACCTAGTCAAACCAGACCACCAACAAGGGCTGCATGCTGCGGTTTCCACCTCAGCTTTTCCCATGGTTCTACTATCATAGTTTACCCTGGTTTGCCATGTTCATTATTATGCTTTACCAGACCTCTCTGTGCTTTACAATGCTTCCCCATGCTTTACCAGACCTCTCTGTGCTTTACAATGCTTCCCTATGCTTTACCAGACCTCTCTGTGCTTTACAATGCTTCCATATGCTTTACCAGACCTCTCTGCTTTACAATGCTTCCCTATGCTTTACCAGACCTCTCTGTGCTTTACAATGCTTCCCTATGCTTTACCAGACCTCTCTGTGCTTTACAATGCTTCCTATGCTTTACCATACCTCTCTGTGCTTTACAATGCTTCCCTATGCTTTACCAGACCTCTCTGTGCTTTACAATGCTTCCCTATGCTTTAGCAGACCTCTCTGTGCTTTACAATGCTTCCCTATGCTTTACCAGACCTCTCTGTGCTTTACAATGCTTCCCTATGCTTTACCATACATCTCTGTGCTTTACAATGCTTCCCTATGCTTTACCATACCTCTCTGTGCTTTACAATGCTTCCCTATGCTTTACCAGACCTCTCTGTGCTTTACAATGCTTCCCTATGCTTTAGCAGACCTCTCTGTGCTTTACAATGCTTCCCTATGCTTTACCAGACCTCTCTGTGCTTTACAATGCTTCCCTATGCTTTAGCAGACCTCTCTGTGCTTTACAATGCTTCCCTATGCTTTAGCAGACCTCTCTGTGCTTTACAATGCTTCCTATGCTTTTAGCAGACCTCTCTGTGCTTTACAATGCTTCCCTATGCTTTACCATACCTCTCTGTGCTTTACAATGCTTCCCTATGCTTTACCAGACCTCTCTGTGTTTTACAATGTTTCCCTGTGCTTTACCAGACCTCTCTGTGCTTTACAATGCTTCCCTCTGCTTTACCAGACCTCTCTGTGCTTTACAATGCTTCCCCATGCTTTACCAGACCTCTCTGTGCTTTTACAATGCTTCCTATGCTTTAGCAGACCTCTCTGTGCTTTACAATGCTTCCCTATGCTTTAGCAGACCTCTCTGTTTTTACAATGCTTCCCTATGCTTTAGCAGACCTCTCTGTGCTTTACAATGCTTCCCTATGCTTTACCACACCTCTCTGTGCTTTACAATGCTTCTCTATGCTTTACCACACCTCTCTGTGCTTTACAATGCTTCCCTATGCTTTACCAGACCTCTCTGTGCTTTACAATGCTTCCCTATGCTTTAGCAGACCTCTCTGTGCTTTACAATGCTTCCCTATGCTTTACCAGACCTCTCTGTGCTTTACAATGCTTCCCTCTGCTTTACCATACCTCTCTGTGCTTTACAATGCTTCCCTCTGCTTTACCAGACCTCTCTGTGCTTTACAATGCTTCCCCATGCTTTACCAGACCTCTCTGTCCTTTCAATGCTTCCCTATGCTTTACCACAACTCTCTGTGCTTTACAATGCTTCCCTATGCTTTACCACACCTCTCTGTGCTTTACAATGCTTCCCTATGCTTTACCATACCTCTCTGTGCTTTACAATGCTTCCCCATGCTTTACCACACCTTTCTGTGCTTTACAATGCTTCCCTATGCTTTACCAGACCTCTCTGTGCTTTACAATGCTTCCCCATGCTTTCCCAGACCTCTCTGTGCTTTACAATGCTTCCCATGTTTTTACCACACCTCTCTGTGCTTTACAATGCTTCCCTATGCTTTACCATACCTCTCTGTGCTTTACAATGCTTCCCCATGCTTTCCCAGACCTCTCTGTGCTTTACAATGCTTCCCCATGCTTTACCACACCTCTCTGTGCTTTACAAAGCTTCCCTATGCTTTACCACAACTCTCTGTGCTTTACAATGCTTCCCCATGCTTTACCACACATCTCTGTGCTTTACAATGCTTCCCTATGCTTTAGCAGACCTCTCTGTGCTTTACAATGCTTCCCTATGCTTTACCATACCTCTCTGTGCTTTACAATGCTTCCCGCTTTACCACACCTCTCTGTGCTTTACAATGGCCCTATGCTTTACCATACCTCTCTGTGCTTTACAATGCTTCCTATGCTTTACCACAACTCTCTGTGCTTTACAATGCTTCCCTATGCTTTACCAGACCTCTCTGTGCTTTACAATGCTTCCTGTGCTTTACCAGACCTCTCTGTGCTTTACAATGCTTCCTCTGTTTTACCACACCTCTCTGTGCTTTACAATGAAAATGCTCAACCATACCTCTCTGTGTTTTACTATGCTTGCCTATGCTTTACCAGACCTCTCTGTGCTTTACAATGCTTCCCTATGTTTTTACCATACCTCTCTGTGCTTTACAATGCTTCCCTATGCTTTCCCACACCTCTCTGTGCTTTACAAAGCTTCCCTATGCTTTACCATACCTCTATGTGCTTTACAATGCTTCCCTATGCTTTACCAAACCTCTCTGTGCTTTACAATGCTTCCCTATGCTTTAGCAGACCTCTCTGTGCTTTACAATGCTTCCCTATGCTTTAGCAGACCTCTCTGTGCTTTACAATGCTTCCCTATGCCTTACCATCCCTCTCTGTGCTTTACAATGCTTCCCTATGTTTTACCAGACCTCTCTGTGCTTTACAATGCTTCCCTATGCTTTACCAGACCTCTCTGTGCTTTACAATGCTTGTCTATGCTTTACCAGACCTCTGTGTGCTCTACAATGCTTCCCTATGCTTTACCAGACTTCGTTGTGCTTTACAATGCTTCCCTGTGCTTTCACTGTGCTTTATTATGCTTTGCTGTGCTTTTATACTTTTCTAAGGACCTGTAGGGAGTAGTCACATGATTTGAATGGAATGAGGCGAGCTGCTCAGTGCCTGTCACTTAGGATTCTCCAGACAGGCTCAAAGCCAGGAAGAGACAGATTTTGAGAAAAATGAAAATATCTCAATACTGGAGCCTGCTTCCCATATTCACTGACCTGCTTCCAGCCAGTAACTTGAGCCAGAAGACACTGCTGATGAGAAATGACCAAGGAAGGGCAAGTGTGACTGATTTCTTGAGAATAAGGCATAGAAACTAGGAACTCTCTTTAATCCAGTGTACTACCAGCTATCATATGTTAAAATAAAATTATCATAGTGTTTCTTTCAAAACTGCACATCTGAGACCTGTGAGAGGTGCAGAACAGATGAGATTCATACAAGAACAGACCACAGTTGGAGTCAATGCAGAGACGGGCACAGGCCTGTGCGCAAGGCTGCCATCTGGTGGCACTCAGCAGTACTGCACATAATATAAGCGCCACACCACTAGAGGGAGATGATTCGCTATACCTGATGGGATCTCAATGTCCAGATTTATTTAGGGCCCTATATTAACGCATGCCGTCAAAAATCACGTTGGAACCTATATATAATATAATTACATATCTTGGGATTAAGATTTGTAAAGATCAAAAAGAAAGAAGTAGGTCAAACTTTAGTCCCATTATAGAAAAAACTAAAAGAAAATATAATTCCTGGCTGGGATATATCTCTATCTGGACGAGTTTTACTATCAAAGACAGAAGGATTATCCACATCAGTTTATATATCTCTATCTGGACGAGTTTTACTATCAAAGACAGAAGGATTATCCCGATCAGTTTATGCATCACTTTCATTAGATGTACCTCAATATGTAATAAAGGAGCTTGATAAAGTTTTATATCATTTCATTTAGAAAAACAAACCTCATTATTTAAAAAAGGATATACTTTGTAACACACAAGAACAAGGCAGTCTTAATGTCTTGGGTTTTAAGACTTCAAATATTATTTTTTTAAAGTAAGTTGGATAAAGAACTATATTAAAATAAAGATAGTATTGGGAATATTTTCCCTAACTACGTCTTTCAGGGTGTTGGTGGTTTTGAATTCTTCCTGAGATGAATATAATTGTTATTAAATTTTCATAAGCAGGTACTATTAGCTTGGACATTAATATAAAACCATCATTTTTTTTTTCTCCCACATAGACACATCATTTGGAATAATAAGGATATAAGATATAAATATAAAACTTTTCAAAATTGGTATGATAATATTGTGTTGGTGAGTCAAGTACTTAAGGAAGATGGACAGCTGTTTAATTATACTGCATTTTTGACAACGTTTAAAATTTAAAAGTTTAAAAGTTTGCATAGCATTAGATACAATTCCCAGAGGGGCTCTAGTACTTTTAAGAAGCTGCAAAAGAGGGTGTAGTGGAGAATTGATGTCTACCATGTCAAACACATTAGGAATTGATTTATTCAGTTTATTCAAAGAGTGAGCATGCAATACCCAGCAATGTATAAAACTGATGTCATTTCTTTAGAGATGTTATTAAAGAAATCCTCTTGTTGTATATTCTTGTTATATTTTCATGTTTATGCAATAATAATATTAAAAAAGGTATATTTGCAGATCTCATGTATACTCAAGGAGTTCCTTCCTCAGCGCAACAAAAATGTGAAGTGACTGGCTGGTTAAAAGAGGAAGCATTACACATTTCAACCCACAACAGGGTCTATAGAAACAGATTATATTTGTTCATTTGGTTTTTTTTTAATTTTATTTAATGACTTATAATACATTTGTAAATGTGCTCAGCAAGTTTGCCCGATCACTTTGCACTTTGCCAAGCCAATACTCCCCGTGCAAGGAACCAGGGGAGACCCTCGGGGACCCCTGTGCTCCCCTGACTGTGTAACTCCCCCCTGCACACCACGCGGCCGTGCCTTTACCAGGAGAGACCCTCGGGGACCCCTGCGCTCCCCTGACTGTGTAACTCCCCCCTGCACACCACGCGGCCATGCCTTTACCAGGGGAGACCCTCGAGGACCCCTGCGCTCCCCTGACTGTGTGACTCCCCCCTGCACACCACGCAGTCCCAGTACTGCCTATTTCCTGGAGAGATCTTTGAATCGGTCAACCTCACCCCCCAGGGCTGTCTCTCAGTGTGCATGTGTCGGGTTTCAGAGTGATCGATGTTCCTCTCAGCTGTGTGGTGGTGTGAGTGACAGAGCGGGGCTCACATTGCTGTGTGGATATCGACGTGCTGCCGATCCCTATCTCTGCACTGTGCTTATCATCTCTGCTCCTGAATTAATCATCCTGCTTCCTGACACTGCCAGCTGCACACGGTCACCTTTTCACAAACACACACTGCGTTCCTCTCTCTTTTTAGACATTAAAAACAAACGTTACCCAAGTCTTTCTACCCAAGTCAAGCAGACAAGCGTTTGGGCTCTAGTGCCTTCATCAGCGTTACAGAAACTAAACTGAGTCAAGCAGATCAGCGTTTGGGCTCTAGTGCCTTCATCAATGTTATTAAAAGTAGAAACCGAGTCAAGCAGACAAGCATTTTAAACAGTTGATTAATGTGTATTTATTTTCCACTTGTTTCTAAGTGTTTGGTGGCTCCCTCTGATCAAGTTCAGAGTGTATTCCATTCTTGCGCACTCTTTTGTTGTGGTCTCGGTACGTTTGCCTCTTTGTTCCGTTTCACCTTTTTGCAATGTGAACCCAAACGTACTGCAGTTCACTTGGAAACGAACTGCTCCCAACAGGAAAGCAAATCGTGGAAGTGACGTACTTCAGCAGGGCTTGTCAAAACACAATGCAATGACAGATACACACCGACAAGAACACCAGAATGTCACATCTACACAGCACATCACAAACAAATACTATAGGGCTGATTTACAAACTGGTGCAACCCGGGGCTGTGCAATGAAATGATGCTAATAATTAATACCAGTGTTTGAGAGTTACTACTGCAGCATGCGCGTTCTTTAAGCATATAGCAAAACTGTAACAAGTCAAAGAAAAACCACAGGAACAATCTGAAACGACAATTGAATCATTATTTAGCAGTGCATTGCGTCTGGCTTATATTTGCACAATATAGACTTGCAAGGAAAACATTGTGCTGAGACAAAAATGACTTTGCCTGTGACTTTGACCTCTCAACTAGCTTATAACTCGTTACAGTGCACAGAGGGTTATGGTTACTATACAACACATTTAGGAACCCATATATGCTCTATTAAAAAATTACCTTGATTGTGACTTTTGACCTCTCCTTAAGGTTAAATGTCAAATTAGCTTATAACTCCTTACAGTATGTAGAGAGGGTCATGGTTACTATGGTGTTTAAAGTTATAAAGCATTTTGAATTAAAACTGCTCCATAAAACGAATCTGTTGCTGACACTAAAATGCTACAGCTTTCCAAAATTGGAAGCTGTAAAACTGCCTGGCAGTTCTTCTTCTTCTTCTCCTTCTCCTCATTATTATTATTTGTTTATTTAGCAGACGCCTTTATCCAAGGCGACTTACAGAGACTAGGGTGTGTGAACTATGCATCAGCTGCAGAGTCACTTACAACTACGTCTCACCCGAAAGACGGAGCACAAGGAGGTTAAGTGACTTGCTCAGGGTCACACAATGAGTCAGTGGCTGAGGTGGGATTTGAACCGGGGACCTCCTGGTTACAAGCCTGTTTCTTCAACCACTGGACCACACAGCCTCCTAAATTGGAAGCTGTAAAGCTGCCTGGCAGTTGTTCTTCTTCTCCTTCTCCTCCTCCTCCTCCTTCTCCTCCTCCTCCTCCTCCTCCTCCTCAATATTTGACTTTGCTTGAAACGTCTTCTAAACACCAGCCTCAATGCATGCTCTGTTTCTTCAGCAATGATTTGATGTTGTAAGCACCAAATAAACCAGAAGAAACCAGACAACAGCACATCATGTAGCCTATAGTATTCTCCATGTTGGGTGCGATGCAAAACCAGAGAGAACCTCCGCTCTAGCAATCAGTTTGGGAAGTGCAATGTGAAACCAATAGAACCAGCAAGCGAGTCTGAATTCACTTTAAAAGAAACTCAAGTTCCCTTTAAATTGTCTGGTGTAAAGTGAACAAGGAGTGACCTTAGAAACAAATTAGTAAATCTAAAAAAAAAGAAAATCTGAAATATAAAATCTGCTAGATCTACAGTGTATTATATCTGTGTGTGACAGTGCTGTGCACTCTGCTAGATCTACAGTGTATTATATCTGTGTGTGACAGTGCTGTGCACTCTGCTAGATCTACAGTGTATTATATCTGTGTGTGACAGTGCTGTGCACCCTGCTAGATCTACAGTGTATTATATCTGTGTGTGACAGTGCTGTGCACCCTGAAAGATCTACAGTGTATTATATCTGTGTGTGACAGTGCTGTGCACCCTGCTAGATCTACAGTGTATTATATCTGTGTGTGACAGTGCTGTGCACTCTGCTAGATCTACAGTGTATTATATCTGTGTGTGACAGTGCTGTGCACCCTGCTAGATCTACAGTGTATTATATCTGTGTGTGACAGTGCTGTGCACCCTGCTAGATCTACAGTGTATTATATCTGTGTGTGACAGTGCTGTGCACCCTGCTAGATCTACAGTGTATTATATCTGTGTGTGACAGTGCTGTGCACCCTGCTAGATCTAGTGTATTATATCTGTGTGTGACAGTGCTGTGCACCCTGCTAGATCTACAGTGTATTATATCTGTGTGTGACAGTGCTGTGCACCCTGCTAGATCTACAGTGTATTATATCTGTGTGTGACAGTGCTGTGCACCCTGCTAGATCTAGTGTATTATATCTGTGTGTGACAGTGCTGTGCACCCTGCTAGATCTACAGTGTATTATATCTGTGTGTGACAGTGCTGTGCACCCTGCTCTACAGTGTATTATATCTGTGTGAGACAGTGCTGTGCACCCTGCTAGATCTACAGTGTATTATATCTGTGTGTGACAGTGCTGTGCACCCTGCTCTACAGTGTATTATATCTATGTGTGACAGTGCTGTGCACCCTGCTAGATCTACAGTGTATTATATCTGTGTGTGACAGTGCTGTGCACTCTGCTAGATCTACAGTGTACTATATCTGTGTGTGACAGTGCTGTGCACCCTGCTCTACAGTGTATTATATCTGTGTGTGACAGTGCTGTGCACCCTGCTCTACAGTGTATTATATCTGTGTGAGACAGTGCTGTGCACCCTGCTAGATCTACAGTGTATTATATCTGTGTGTGACAGTGCTTTGTACCCTGCTAGATCTACGGTGTATTATATCTGTGTGTGACAGTGCTGTGCACCCTGCTAGATCTACAGTGTATTATATCTGTGTGTGACAGTGCTGTGCACCCTGCTAGATCTACAGTGTATTATATCTGTGTGTGACAGTGCTGTGCACCCTGCTCTACAGTGTATTATATCTGTGTGTGACAGTGCTGTGCACCCTGCTAGATCTACAGTGTATTATATCTGTGTGAGACAGTGCTGTGCACCCTGCTAGATCTACAGTGTATTATATCTGTGTGTGACAGTGCTGTGCACCCTGCTAGATCTACAGTGTATTATATCTGTGTGACAGTGCTGTGCACCCTGCTAGATCTACAGTGTATTATATCTGTGTGTGACAGTGCTGTGCACCTGCTAGATCTACAGTGTATTATATCTGTGTGTGACAGTGCTGTGCACCCTGCTAGATCTACAGTGTATTATATCTGTGTGTGACAGTGCTGTGCACCCTGCTAGATCTACAGTGTATTATATCTGTGTGTGACAGTGCTGTGCACCCTGCTAGATCTACAGTGTATTATATCTGTGTGTGACAGTGCTGTGCACCCTGCTCTACAGTGTATTATATCTGTGTGTGACAGTGCTGTGCACCCTGCTAGATCTACAGTGTATTATATCTGTGTGAGACAGTGCTGTGCACCCTGCTAGATCTACAGTGTATTATATCTGTGTGACAGTGCTGTGCACCCTGCTAGATCTACAGTGTATTATATCTGTGTGTGACAGTGCTGTGCACCCTGCTCTACAGTGTATTATATCTGTGTGTGACAGTGCTGTGCACTCTGCTAGATCTACAGTGTATTCAGTTACACTGGAAGGAGTTGGCTGGTATTTCAAGGCTGTGTTTAATGAAGGCACGAAGGTGTGCTCGCTGAGGGGTTTGTGTGTCGCTGTCTTGTCGACTCTGATGATGTATGGCTCACACCTTCATATCTACAAAATATCAACACGACCTTCCGACCCCGCAAATACGATGGCATTATCGGGGATTGTGGGAGAGGGGGTACTGGATCTCCTGTGAGAGTGTCTGTCTGGGAGTCTGGAGAGAGCACACGCAAAACACTGAGAAACACACACTGAGACACACTCACACTGAGACACACACACACACTGAGACACACACACACACTGAGAAACACACACTGAGACACACACGCTGTGATACACACACACTGAGACACACACTCTGAGACAGTCACACTGAGATACACACGCACACACACTCTGAGACAGTCACACTGAGTCACACACACACTGAGAAACACACACTGAGACACACACACGCTGTGATACACACACACTGAGACACACAGTAACACTGAGACACACACACACTGAGACACAGTCACACTGACACACCCACACACACACACTGTGAGACACACACTCTGAGACAGTCACACTGAGATAAACACGCACACACACTTTGAGACAGTCACACTGAGATACACACACACTGAGAAACACACACTGAGACACACAGTCACACTGAGACACACACTCAGACACACAGTCACACTGAGATACACACGCACACTGACTGAGACACACACACTGATACACTAAGACACAGTGTGTGTGGGTTGCAGTTAGGAATCATAAGGGGTAACACAATAACATACTCAGAGTCCCTCAGCAGCCAATTCCTTCAGCCCAGTGTAGTGCCAGAGGACATGTCTAACATGAAAAGGCATGTTTACTGTAACGTGTTTCCTTCTAGACTGCACAGTCCTCTGCAGTGAATGGAAGTGTGCCACGGGTAAGATTAATAAAGTATTCTGTTAGTGTAGAATTGGACCTGCTGATAATATTGATTCTGCTGTGGCTGCTGGGTTCTTACAACAGCAGGTACAGTCAGCACTCCCTTGTACTCTCTCTAGCCTAAACGAATCAATCCCTGAGTCAGGTCACTCAGACATGGCAAGTCAAATACCACTGAATTAACACAAGCACTTAACATGAACTGGTCGTACACACACACACACACACACATATACCAATACATATTGCCCTAAATTATTATTAAAATTATTATTGTTATTATTAAAAATACGTGATCAACCTCTAACTCAACCTTTCGAAACCACCATGATTTTTTATTACAAAAGTAAGGAATTTTTCAGGCTCTTTCAGGTATTTGATACTTTTTTTTTTTTTTTTTAAACTGATTCAAGCTTGTGAAATTTGACCCAATAATCTAAAGACAGTGGCTGTAGTCCCCCGACTACCTCTCTCTCTCCTCCACGCTGTCCGAAAAATCACGTATTTCACTTGTTCAAACAAAGTGAGTGGTGACAGCAGTGAGAGTATGAGAGCAGAGAGCTGGGATAGGGGGACGTGGGGCAGACAGAGCAGCAGACTGATCATCCAATCAGGGCCTTGAGTTCCAGGTGTTTCCGGTCCCGCTGTGGATGAAATCCTCTGCAAAGTGAGAACCTGAACCAATAAGAGCAGCACAGAAACCTGGACCAGAGGACACTTAGGACAGGGAAGGAGACAACTCTTCAGAGTGGTGAGAGGATGGAATGGGCTACCTAGTCATATTCTTAACACAGAATCACTGCAATCCTTGAAGACCCAGCTTTGCAAAGTTTTGAGATCAATCAGCTACTAGCATCAATGAATTCTATTTTGTTGGAGCTCTTGAAGAATCTTTGAAATGATGACACTGCAGCTACAAGCCAGCTGCAATAACATTCAGCACACAGCTATTACTGATCCTTCATCACCAGTGTGAAGAGACCAGTGCTGTCAGATAGGAATTTCACCTACAAGGGACTCCCAGAAATGAAATATTTCCTACGGGAGTCGGTTCCTCCTTTACAGGAGCCGCTGTAGGGGGTATATGTGCAGAACTTGTCTGTTGCCACATTCTTATTTTCCCGTGTGTATTGAATGCTGTGTTGACCCGCTTTTCCAGTTTTGCTCATCGCGCCGTCACACCTCATGATGCTAAAAAACACACTGAAGACTGAAATTGTTTAACTGAAATTAAAAAGCGTGCTGGTCAGACACGGGATTGTATCAGAGACCTTGACAATGAGGGCAGGAGCAGATAGACCAGATACCCACCCACCCCTAAATACCATAGGGGCTGTAACAGAAATACACTGCTCTGAATGAAGACAGCACTGTCACAACTTGAGTCCATTTTTTTTATTAGAAAAACCAAAAAGCCAAAACTGACGGTTTCAACATTGAAATACATGTCACTCACAGTTTAAAAAAAACAACTTCCACTGCAATAGGTTTTACCACCATCCCCCCCACCCCCTCTCCTTAATGGAAACACGTTAGACTCTACCTGCAGCTACCATGAAAGCTGTTGCATGGAAGGCTGGATCCAGACACCACATATCAAATATCAAACTAGTGATAAAAAGCTATACTTCCTGCTTCAAAAATAAAAGCACCTTTATAACTCCTCTCTCTCGTCCTGCCTCCAAAACATTCCCTCCAATAAAACAGATTAATAACCTCTGTGACAGCAGTCCCTCTGCACACAGGAAACATCTGGTGTTCTTGAGGTATTGCGTATAGTTTAGCTTTTTTTTTTTCTGTTGTACAAAATTGAACAATAAAAAAACAAGCAATCATTCACAGGTATTGAGCTTAAAAAAAAATCTGAAGGAATTTTGGAAAATGCATTCAGGCCAATTCACCCCCAGGCAGGCAGGCAGGCAGGTATTCTTCTGCAGGGCAGTTTAAGACACTATCCAGTGCAAAACGAACCCAACAGAATTGAAAGGGAACCCTTTCTAATGTTGGGAATAACCAGAGGTGTGTGCACAGTGGGTCTGTGCTCATCACAAACCAGACAGACACTATGGAGGTACTGGGAACCCCTTTGCCAGTAGAGCTTGTGTTGTAGGATATTTGAATGTTCCCCTCACAAACACTGCCTCTGGCAGGGTGTGAGGCATTCATTCAATACAGGACTGGGTTTCTAGAACACTTAACACACACGGGTCCGAGTGCTGTCTGGAGCAGTGCCGTGTCCAAAGATTACGGTTTTGAGTGCATTACAATGTGATCAATACAATCTAGTGCCCGTTTCTGCAGTTGGTATACGCTCTATAAAACGTGTTGTGTAAATGAACAGCACCCAGGGTTAGGAACCAGGAGGAAAGCTGCATTTCAGGAATACACATCAGGGTGAAAATGAGATTCTCACACATCGGAACACACACTGAAACAGACCTGCTGAAAAGGAGAGATTTCAAAATGTGTGATAATCAGGGCTCACACTGCTCTGGAAACGGAGCGCAGGATCTATTCACAAAGGCATTTAAAAAAAAAAAAAAAGCTTAATGTTAAATGAACTAACAGGAAACAACTACATCCACATTGGAGCATTTAAAATAGCCGCACCCTGTGAACCACGCGAAGATAAACCGATCACTCAGGCTGAGCTTCCTCCCGACACCCAGGACAGGGGCGATGTTGTTGTCTGTGCTTACCACTCCCATTGAAACAGCTGCTTCAGTGTGTGTGGACTGCTGCTCTCCACAAAGCTGCCCCCCCAACACAAACACACATAACGTGTTGAAATAGTGATTGGCGATGACCTGGTTTGTATTGTCGAGAAAGAGTCTGTGGAGAGCAGCAGAAAAGGGAGCAGCAGTGAATTCTTCCAATCAGTTCTACAGCCCCTCACCTGGGGGTCAGCACGCAGGTTATATAAGAGAGCTCAGTCTGAATCAGGGGTAGAAACTAACACAGGGATGGAAGAAAGACTCCCATTGCATAACAGTTTAATCCATTCCTGGTTTTACTGGGAGTGGAGCTAATCAAGTGGATAGTAAAACCCAGGTCCTATTGTAAGTGACTCTGCAGCAGCAGCAGCTGTGATGCACAGTTCACCCCCTAGTCTTGGATAAAAGCGTCTGCTAAATGACTAAATAATACAAAACTGCTCTGCAATAGGAGTCGTATTTCCATTGCTGTAACCCTGCAGGTTTGTGCGGCTGTGGGAGAGGGAAGGGAGGGGGTGAGGGGGTGTGGCGTGTGACGTGTTATTTCCCTGTGATGAGCGGGTTCCTCAGCACCACGATCACAGAGTCTCCTCTCAGGAACATCTTGGAGATGTAGCGGTCCTTGTTGACCGGCTTGGATTTCTTCTTGCCCTTCCCGCTCTTGGGCACTTCGGTCCACATCTCCTTCACATTCTCCAGGACCATGTTGCAGTGCCTGCGGGGGCCGGCAGGGGGAGACAGTGAGCACAGTATACAACACCACCGCTCAGCTCAAGTTACTACATTACTCAGCTATTGAGTTAAGGTGCTCCTCAGTTCTAGTTGCTTTTGGCCAGCAGGGTGAGCAATGCACTCAAAAACAATTCAGGGATGGAAATAAGACTCCCATTGCATTGTGGTTTGATCCATTCCTGGTTTCACTATGAGTTTACTAAGACACACCTGAACTTGTTACCTATACACCGGGGCTAAATGAGCTCATAGTAAAACCTGGAGTGAGTAAACCACCACGCAGTAGGAGTCTTATTTCCACCTCTGCAGCTTCCAGTTCTGAAATGTCAGCTCTTGTGTTCCGGTGCTTTTAAAAGCAGCTTTTCAGTTCTAGTGGTTATCGCTTATTTTAATGTTACATAAGGATCGTGTTAAACCATTCAATTAAAAACAGTTTAATACAGAATTTGATAAAAACAGAAATTTAAAAAAGAGGAGATACAAAATTGAGACTAAAACTAAAATTAATTTAAGACAAAAGAAAATTCAAAATCTTGAATTAAAACAGTAGGAGTCCCAGCTTCCCTGACTGAGAAGGGAGAGCATTCCAGAATGCAGGAGCTGCAGAGCATTCCAGAATGCAGGAGCTGCAGAGCATTCCAGAATGCAGGAGCTGCAGAGCATTCCAGAATGCAGGAGCTTTACAACCAGCAGCCTCAAGCCTGTGATCGAGGAGCGAGGTTCGGAGTACACAAGGTCAAGAATCCCTCTATAACTGAGTGCTAATCCATTCAGGGTCTTAGAAGTTAAAAACTAAATCTTAAAAATCAATTCTAAACTACACAGGGAGCAAGTGCAAAGAGGCCAAAACAGGAGGCATGTGTTTAATTTTTCTGGTTTTAGTCATGAGGCCCACGTTGCAATACCCGGCAAAAACAAGATTCATCTCTTCAGAGCTTCAAGTACCTTCAAATAAACTTCACTCCTTCATTTACTAACCCCTTTTCTGAGGTCTGCAATCACAGTGCTTTCTATGAAACACTGAGTTCGGAGCCGCTCTGCATTTCTAGTCGTCTGCCATAGACGTGTGTAACGTGGGCTACATCTGCCAAAGAGTCTGTATAGAAGTGAGAGGCAGCGCCATCTAGTGAGCAGCTACTCAGGATCAAGCCTCCTACTGCACTGAACTAGACGGCGCTCATTAATTAAAACCACCTTAACATACAGACATGGGAAATAAAAAGGAGGGGCTGGAGAGAGAGAGAGAGAGAGAGAGAGAGAGAGAGAGAGCGGAGAGAGCAGAGAGAGAGAGAGAGGAGAGAAAGAGAGAGCCCCCTACCTGTCGAAGGCCTTGACACGCCCCAGCAGCTTCTTGTTGTTGCGACAGTTGATGAGGACCTGCGTGTTGTTCTTGACGGACTGCGTGAGCACAGACAGCGGGCCCGTGTTGAACTCCTCCTCCTCCCGCTTCTGCAGCTCCTCGGGGTTCATCTCAGACTTGGGCTTGTTGAGGAGACTCCTGAAATACAGAGAGACAGAGACAGGGCGTTACAATACAGAGAGAAACAGAGAGAGCGGTCACATCTCAGACTGGGGCTTGTTCAGGAGACCCCTGAAATACAGAGAGAGAGAGAGAGAGAGAGAGAGAGTGAGTTACAATACAGAGAAAGCGGTCACATCTCAGACTGGGGCTTGTTCAGGAGACTCCTGAGAGAGAGAGAGAGAGAGAGAGAGAGAGAGAGAGAGAGAGAGAGAGAGAGAGAGAGAGAGAGAGAGAGAGAGAGTGTTACAATACAGAGAGATGGTTCATCTCAGACTGGGGCTTGACACACACACACACACACACTGGGAGGCTTGGCCCTGCTCATCTGGCTGGTTTGATTTGCAGCAGGCAAACACCATGGGAGAGAGCAAACAAGTCATTTTGGAGCAACTTGGAAATCTCTTTAGAACCAGTATATTGAACAGAAACGTGTTTTGAACAATTGAACAAAAAGATTCAAATAACTACATTATGCTACTATAAGAATCAAACGTATTGTGTTCCACTGTTTGTTACCCTCTTGGAATCTGAAGCATATTTCCCAGGTGCGGTACCCTGTACAGAGTAATGCATTTCACACGGATGTATATTTGTGGAGCACCGCACCTTGTTTTTTTTATTTATTTTTAATACTCCAGACATATTTTCTGAGTAAACGCAGCGTGTATTTAGAAATAAGCAGTGCGCCACAATGCTGGGCTCCAGATATCCATGAATCAGCGCTGACCGATTTAACACGCTCTGTACTTATGATTTCAGTACCGGCATTGCATTGACCAGCGTTGTATTCTTTACAACAGCCTCGTATGTATTATCTATACTGAGCCGGGTCGCTGTAGTTTAAACCCGTTAATAACCTGCACGGCCTACACTATGGGGAGTTTGTTTTCAATGGTCAGAAACATGTATGCCGGATTATTGAGCTTTAAAATCGCGCATGCTCAGTTCACTTTTAATATTAGAAATGGCATGAAGACGAGCCGCGCCACACTGAAGTAAACCCGGTGTTTATAACAAAGCGGGGTTTACAAACCCAGGCAAAAACTGAAAAACGCAACAGCGACGCAGCACAAAGCGAGCCTGTCCAAGACAGTACCAATTCAAACTCGCAAAAACACACCCTGAACCCTGAGGTTTTCAAAAAAAAGGGCTATACTTACATTTCTGCTGTTCTGCGATGCTGATTTTATTTCAAACTAATATTTTTGTTGAGTAAGCCGTGGATTCCCGAGTTGTCTCTCTTACAGTAGCACAGGAAGCAACGAGAACATGCGGGTCGGCGCCAAGAAATCCTTCCGGAGTACAACGTAAAGAGGGTGGGACTTCCGCTGCACGTTTTTGTTTGACGAGCTGCCAAGCCTCCCGGTTTCACCGTGACAGTCCGGATACCTGTTAACTCGAGTTATCTGTCAAATAAAACCAGGATCAGGCCATACTGATCTTTAAATAACATCAGTTAATAAGCCGCATGTATTTTTATTCTTATTGAACTATAACACTGGATTAAATCCACAGACATGTAGACCTATTGACAAAGTTATAGAAATTATCTTTCTGTGTTCTATCAATCAATGCCTCGCTGAATTATATATTAAAGTTACCTACTCTTGCTGGTTTCCTCATCAGCAGTGTAGAGAAGTTTGTGATTATCTTTTGACTTGTATTGATATGTGTTTTAAATCGATTTTCTTGTTGTATGGTAATACGTTTTCCACAGTTTGGTTTCACAGAGGCAGTTTCATGCTGGATTCATACAGAACCCTGCATTAACATGAATCAATGTGCATTAAAAAGGGGAGGAGGAAGGGAGGGAGGGGAGAGGAGGAGGGAGGGAAGGAGGATAGGGGAGAGTGGTGTGTTTCTGTGTGTTTGAAAACAGGAGAGTGGGTAGGAGGAGGAGAAAGGGGAGAGGAGAGAGAAAGCTGTGAAGGGGAGGTGTGTGTATATTGTGCTGAGTGCATTGGAGGAGAGGTGAGAGGTGGGTATGTCTGTGTGTGTGTCTCAGTGTGAGTATGTGTGGGAGGGTGTGTGTGTCAGTATCAGCGTGTGTGTGTGTATGTGTGTCTCAGTGTGTGTGTGTGTGTCAGTGTGTGTGTGGGTATGTCAGTGTGTGTGAGGGTGTCTCAGTATCAGTGTGTGTGTCAGTGTGTGGGTATGTCAGTGTGTGTGAAGGTGTCTCAGTATCAGTGTGTGTGTGTGTGAGGGTGTCTCAGTATCAGTGTGTGTGTGTGTGCGTGTTTGTGTGTCTCAGTATAAGTGTGTGTGTCTCAGTATCAGTGTCTGGGTAGTGCCACATTGTGAGGTGGCACACACTGCTCTCTTTGTTAGTGATGGGTATCAGTGTCTCTGTAGTGCAGCACTGTGCCTCATTGTGAGGTGGCACACACTGCTCTCTTTGTTAGTGATGGGTATCAGTGTCTCTGTAGTGCAGCACTGTGCCTCATTGTGAGGTGACACACACTGCTCTCTTTGTTAGTGATGGGTATCAGTGTCTCTGTAGTGCAGCACTGTGCCTCATTGTGGGTGGCACACTGCTCTCTTTGTTAGTGATGGGTATCAGTGTCTCTGTAGTGCAGCACTGTGCCTCATTGTGAGGTGGCACACACTGCTCTCTTTGTTAGTGATGGGTATCAGTGTCTGGGTCGGTGCAGCACTGTGCCTCATTGTCTTGATTGGCACACACTGCTCTCTTTGTTAGTGATGGGTATCAGTGTCTCTGTAGTGCAGCACTGTGCCTCATTGTGGTGACACACACTGCTCTCTTTGTTAGTGATGGGTATCAGTGTCTCTGTAGTGCAGCACTGTGCCTCATTGTGGTGGCACACACTGCTCTCTTTGTTAGTGATGGGTATCAGTGTCTCTGTAGTGCAGCACTGCGCCTCATTGTGGTGACACACACTGCTCTCTTTGTTAGTGATGGGTATCAGTGTCTCTGTAGTGCAGCACTGTGCCTCATTTGTGGTGGCACACACTGCTCTCTTTGTTAGTGATGGGTATCAGTGTCTCTGTAGTGCAGCACTGCGCCTCATTGTGGTGACACACACTGCTCTCTTTGTTAGTGATGGGTATCAGTGTCTGGGTAGTGCAGCACTGCGCCTCATTGTGAGGTGACACACACTGCTCTCTTTGTTAGTGATGGGTATCAGTGTCTCTGTAGTGCAGCACTGCGCCTCATTGTGAGGTGACACACACTGCTCTCTTTGTTAGTGATGGGTATCAGTGTCTGGGTCGTGCAGCACTGTGCCTCATTGTGAGGTGACACACACTGCTCTCTTTGTTAGTGATGGGTATCAGTGTCTCTGTAGTGCAGCACTGTGCCTCATTGTGAGGTGACACACACTGCTCTCTTTGTTAGTGATGGGTATCAGTGTCTCTGTGGTGCAGCACTGTGCCTCATTGAGGTGGCACACACTGCTCTCTTTGTTAGTGATGGGTATCAGTGTCTCTGTAGTGCAGCACTGTGCCTCATTGTGGTGACACACACTGCTCTCTTTGTTAGTGATGGGTATCAGTGTCTCTGTAGTGCAGCACTGTGCCTCATTGTGGTGACACACACTGCTCTCTTTGTTAGTGATGGGTATCAGTGTCTGGGTCGTGCAGCACTGTGCCTCATTGTGTGGTGGCACACACTGCTCTCTTTGTTAGTGATGGGTATCAGTGTCTCTGTAGTGCAGCACTGTGCCTCATTGTGAGGTGGCACACACTGCTCTCTTTGTTAGTGATGGGTATCAGTGTCTCTGTAGTGCAGCACTGTGCCTCATTGTGAGGTGGCACACACTGCTCTCTTTGTTAGTGATGGGTATCAGTGTCTCTGTAGTGCAGCACTGCGCCTCATTGTGAGGTGGCACACACTGCTCTCTTTGTTAGTGATGGGTATCAGTGTCTGGGTCGTGCAGCACTGTGCCTCATTGTGAGGTGGCACACACTGCTCTCTTTGTTAGTGATGGGTATCAGTGTCTCTGTAGTGCAGCACTGCGCCTCATTGTGAGATGGCACACACTGCTCTCTTTGTTAGTGATGGGTATCAGTGTCTCTGTAGTGCAGCACTGTGCCACATTGTGAGGTGGCACACACTGCTCTCTTTGTTAGTGATGGGTATCAGTGTCTCTGTAGTGCAGCACTGTGCCTCATTGTGAGGTGACACACACTGCTCTCTTTGTTAGTGATGGGTATCAGTGTCTCTGTAGTGCAGCACTGTGCCTCATTGTGAGGTGGCACACACTGCTCTCTTTGTTAGTGATGGGTATCAGTGTCTCTGTAGTGCAGCACTGTGCCTCATTGTGGTGGCACACACTGCTCTCTTTGTTAGTGATGGGTATCAGTGTCTCTGTAGTGCAGCACTGCGCCTCATTGTGGTGGCACACACTGCTCTCTTTGTTAGTGATGGGTATCAGTGTCTCTGTAGTGCAGCACTGTGCCTCATTGTGAGGTGGCACACACTGCTCTCTTTGTTAGTGATGGGTATCAGTGTCTCTGTAGTGCAGCACTGTGCCTCATTGTGAGGTGACACACACTGCTCTCTTTGTTAGTGATGGGTATCAGTGTCTCTGTGGTGCAGCACTGTGCTGTGCCTCATTGTGAGGTGACACACACTGCTCTCTTTGTTAGTGATGGGTATCAGTGTCTCTGTAGTGCAGCACTGTGCCTCATCATTGAGGTGGCACACACTGCTCTCTTTGTTAGTGATGGGTATCAGTGTCTCTGTAGTGCAGCACTGTGCCTCATTTGAGGTGGCACACTGCTCTCTTTGTTAGTGATGGGTATCAGTGTCTCTGTAGTGCAGCACTGTGCCTCATTGTGAGGTGGCAAACACTGCTCTCTTTGTTAGTGATGGGTATCAGTGTCTGGGTCGTGCAGCACTGTGCCACATTGTGAGGTGGCACACACTGCTCTCTTTGTTAGTGATGGGTATCAGTGTCTCTGTAGTGCAGCACTGTGCCTCATTGTGAGGTGGCACACACTGCTCTCTTTGTTAGTGATGGGTATCAGTGTCTGATGGGTGCAGCACTGTGCCTCATTATTAATTGGCACACACTGCTCTCTTTGTTAGTGATGGGTATCAGTGTCTCTGTAGTGCAGCACTGTGCCTCATTGTGAGGTGACACACACTGCTCTCTTTGTTAGTGATGGGTATCAGTGTCTCTGTAGTGCAGCACTGTGCCTCATTGTGAGGTGACACACACTGCTCTCTTTGTTAGTGATGGGTATCAGTGTCTCTGTAGTGCAGCACTGTGCCTCATTGTGAGGTGGCAAACACTGCTCTCTTTGTTAGTGATGGGTATCAGTGTCTGGGTCGTGCAGCACTGTGCCTCATTGTGAGGTGGCACACACTGCTCTCTTTGTTAGTGATGGGTATCAGTGTCTCTGTAGTGCAGCACTGTGCCTCATTATTGGTGGCACACACTGCTCTCTTTGTTAGTGATGGGTATCAGTGTCTCTGTAGTGCAGCACTGTGCCTCATTGTGAGGTGGCACACACTGCTCTCTTTGTTAGTGATGGGTATCAGTGTCTCTGTAGTGCAGCACTGTGCCTCATTGTGAGGTGACACACACTGCTCTCTTTGTTAGTGATGGGTATCAGTGTCTGGGTCGTGCAGCACTGTGCCTCATTGTGAGGTGACACACACTGCTCTCTTTGTTAGTGATGGGTATCAGTGTCTCTGTAGTGCAGCACTGTGCCTCATTGTGAGGTGGCACACACTGCTCTCTTTGTTAGTGATGGGTATCAGTGTCTGGGTCGTGCAGCACTGCGCCTCACTGTGAGGTGACACACACTGCTCTCTCCCTCCTCCTCCTTTTCATGTCTCTATCTCTATCCTCGCTCCCTCCTTCTCCCTCTCTACCCCTCTCTCTCTATCCTCTCTCCCTCCTCCTCCCTCTCTACCCCTCTATCCTCTCTCCTCCTCCTCCCTCCTCCTCCCTCTCTACCCGTCTATCTCTCTCTATCCTCTCTCCCTCCTCCCTCTCTACCCCTCTATCTCTCTCTATCCTCACTTCCTCCTCCTCCCTCTCTACCCCTCTATCTCTCTATCCTCTCTCCCTCCTCCTCCCTCTCTACCCCTCTATCTCTCTCTCCTCCTCCCTCCTCCTCCCTCTCTACCCCTCTATCTCTCTCTCTCTATCCTCTCTCCCTCCTCCTCCCTCTCTACCCCTCTATCTCTCTCTCTCTATCCTCTCTCCCTCCTCCCCTCTCTACCCCTCTATCTCTCTCTATCCTCTCTCCCTCCTCCTCCCTCTCTACCCCTCTATCCTCTCTCTATCCTCCTCCCTCCCTCCTCCCCTCTCTACCCCTCTATCTCTCTCTCTCTATCCTCTCTCCCTCCTCCTCCCTCTACCCCTCTATCTCTCTCTCTATCCTCTCCCTCCTCCCTCTCTACCCCTCTATCCTCTCTCTATCCTCTCTCCCTCCTCCTCCCTCTCTACCCGTCTATCTCTCTCTCTCTATCCTCTCTCCCTCCTCCCTCTCTACCCCTCTATCTCTCTCTATCCTCACTTCCTCCTCCTCCCTCTCTACCCCTCTATCTCTCTCTCTATCCTCTCTCCCTCCTCCTCCTCTCTACCCCTATCTCTCTCTCTCTATCCTCTCTCCCTCCTCCTCCCTATCTACCCCTCTATCTCTCTCTCTATCCTCTCTCCCTCCTCCTCCCTCTCTACCCCCTCTATCTCTCTATCCTCTCCCTCCTCCTCCCTCTCTACCCCTCTATCTCTCTCTATCCTCTCCCTCCTCCTCCCTCTCTACCCCTCTATCCTCTCTCTACCCTCTCTCCCTCCTCCTCCCTCTCTACCCCCTCTATCTCTCTATCCTCTCTCCCTCCTCCCTCTCTACCCCTCTATCTCTCTCTCTATCCTCTCTCCCTCCTCCTCCCTCTCTACCCCTCTATCTCAATTCAATTCAATTCAATTCAATAAGCTTTATTGGCATGACAGGAATAAACAAGTTTTGCCAAAGCAAAATAAACCTACAAACAGACAGGTACAGTGTATAAACAGACACAATGAAAAGACAATTTTCAGTGCAGGTTAATTTGTTTCTCTTAGACTGTGGCAGGCAGTCACATATTCAGCAGCTAGTGCACATGTTATCCCCACCTCTCCTAAAAAATATTTGTAGTTTTTCAGTTTCTGAGAGGTGGGTGAAGTCACTGATGTGCCTCGTTAATTTGGGTAAGAATGTGTCCCTGAGCAGCTTGTATTTGGGGCAGTGCAGTAGGAAGTGGAGCTCTGTCTCTATGTGGTCTAACTCACAGTGCTCACACAATCTCTCTCTCTGGGTCTCCACGTGGCTCTGTGTCGACCCTTTTCGATTGCTAATGTGTGGTCGCTCAATCTGTATTTGGTCAGTAGTTGTTTTTGTTTTGGTCTTTAACTCTGACCAGATATTCTGCCAGGCGTATGGTCTGTTTAAACTCTGGTAGCACTCTAATTTATGCTGTGATTTTACTTGGCTCTCCCAGTGTATCAGGTATTTGTTTTTCAGGGTGGTGGTTATTTTAGATATCATTGGGGCCTGATTAGAGCAGCTCTTCTGAGGCTCTGTGGTGCTGATCTGGTTCTCCTCACAGAGCTTCTCCATCATGTAGTTGATGGTCTTTTTGTTTGGGTAGCTCTCCTGGCTCTTCAGGGCCTTGAACTGGTAGGAGTCGGGGTTGCTTTGGTTCAGATGGCTCCAGTACCTCAAAGCTCTCTTTTGTACAGTGAGCAGTAAGGGAAGACGTCCTAGCTCAGCTCTACAAGCATTGCTTGGAGCATTTCTGTGCAACTGCAAGATGTTTTGCAGAATTCTAAATGTAAGATTTCTGTTGGACTTTTGTCCCAATTACTATATTCGCAATTTAGAGTGGGACCCCAAACTTCACTGCCATACAAAAGGATTGGTTGTATAACTTGGTCAAAGAGTTTGAGCCAGACGGTGATTGATGGCTTTAGGTTATACAGCCGTTTCTTTATTGCATGAATGGCTCTGCTGGCTTTTTGTCTCAGTGCACAGACAGCTTGGTTAAAGCTCCCTGATGCACTGATCATTAGTCCCAGGTAGGTGTAATTTGTTGTGTGCTCTAATGTTTTGCCAGTGAGGGTGAACTGGTATTTATTTCCCTGTATCCTGGCTTTTTTTGGAAAATCATAATTTTGTTTTGTTCATATTTATGTTTAAAGCCCATGTTTCACAATACTGCTCCAGCAGGTTCAAACTCTGCTGCAGCCCGTGCTCTGTGGAGATAACAGAACCAGATCGTCAGCATAGAGCAAGCATTTAATCTGATTGTCATCCAGAGTTACTCCTGGGACAGAGGACTGCTCTCAGCACTGTAGCCAACTCATCCACATAGATGTTAAAAGAGTTGGGCTCAGGTTACACCTTGTCTCACTCCCCTGCCCTGTGTGAAAAACTCTGTCCTTTTGTTCTTAATTTTGACACTGCTTTTATTTCCTGAGTACATTGATTTAATAATATCATACACCTTGCCCCTATGCCACTTTGGAGCAGTCTGAAGAAGAGACCAGGGTGCCAGATTGAGTCAAAGGCTTTTTAAAGTCGATGAAACAAGCAAACACTTTTCCTTTGCTGGTCTGATTGACGTGCTTGTTAATGATGGCCTGCAGGGTGTAAATGTGGTCTGTAGGGCGGTGCTTTGGTAAGAAGCCTATCTGGCTTTTACTCAGCACGCTGTGTTCTGTCAGAAAGTTCAGTATTTGGGTGTTAATAATACTGCAGAATACTTTCCCTAAGTTACTGTTTACACAGATACCCCTATAATTATTCGGGTCTAATCTGTCTCCATTTTTATAAATTGGTGTGATGAGCCCTTTGTTCCAGATCTCTGGGAAGCAGCCTGTGCTCAGAATGATGTTAAACAGTTTCACCAGGGCCTCTTTCAGATAGTTGTTGCTGTATTTTAACATCTCATTGCTGATGCTGTCGAGGCCACAGGCTTTCCTGGCTGAGAGGGACTTCAGTTTGTCTGTCACCTCCTGCAGGGTGATTGGGGCATCTAGAGGTGATTGATTATCTTTAATAATTCTTTCCAGGTTTGCTAATTTATCAAGTAATCCATTTTGATTTAGAGTTAGATTATTTTTTGGGATTGGTTTGTAAAGTTTTTCAAAATATTCTTTCCAAATATTTCCATTAAGGATTGCCAGTTCCTTGTTACTGTTACTGGAGTTCAGATTCTTCCCGTTTGACCAGAGTGAATTATTATCGATTGATTGTTCAAGCTGTAATAATTGTTTGCTCACGTAGGCTTGTTTTTTCTTTTTAAGTGTATGTTTGTAGTGTTTTAAAGTTTGACAGTAATTGAGTCGTAATTCTTTATTTTGTTGATCTCTATGTTTCAGATTAGATAGTTCTCTTAATTTGTTCCTCATTGCTTTACATTCCCTGTCAAACCATTTTTCTTTAGGTTTTGTTTTCTGGATCTTAGTAATTGCATTTGTTTTCCTTATTTCTGATTTGTCTGCTGCTATTAGTAACATTTTGCTGAAGTCTCTCACAGCCAGATTGACTCCATTTGCATCAGTCTGATAGCTTTTATGTAAGAAATGGTTTAACATGTGTTTGATTTCGTCACTGTTGATGATTTCCTGGTATTGTAAATGGCTGGTTTGTTTCCATTTATAAGTGGGTGGGAGTTTGTATAAATTTGCAGGTGTATTTACATTAATGTTGGGCTGTGCTGACCTTTTTAAATACACACTGTCTGGCTGTGGTCTGACAGGGTGGACTGTGGTCTGACTATGAAGCTGTTAATGAGCTGGGGGTCCATGTCAGTGATGAAATAGTCCACCACACTGCAGCCCCAAGCAGAGCTGAAGGTGAATCTTCCTAGAGAGTCTCCTCTAGTCCGGCCGTTTACAATGTACATTCCTACACTTCTGCACATCTGCAGCAGCTGTTTCCCATTCTTATTAACTACACTATCATAGCTGTTTCTGTTTAGTGTGATAGAGTCTTGGTACAAAGGAGAATTTCCAAAGATGTACTTATTTCCCTCTATTGTTATAAAATCATTTTCTCTGCCCGTTCTGGAGTTCAAGTCTCCACAGAGCAGCACATTACCCAGTGTCTGGAAGTGCAGCACCTCTGACTCCAGATTGTGGAAAACCTCCTCATTATAATAAGGGGAGTCGGAAGGCGGGATGTATGCCGCACACAGGTAGAGATCTCTGTGTGCATTTGGAAAATGCTTCCTTTCACCTTTAACCATAAATGTGAAACTCCTCTTTTACCGGGCTGATGGAATGAGAAATTTCCCCTTTATACCATACAATTATGCCGCCTGACTCTCTGCCATGTTTGATTTTCGTACTCTTTAGGGAGGGCACTTTGAGCTCCCCATACCCCCTGGGACATTGACTAGACACATCTGCACTGAGCCATGTTTCACAAAGAATAATTACATCCATGTCTTTTTTAAACTATTTACAAAATCAGGGACTGAACTCTTCATTCCAAACACTGAAGAGCACAAGCCCTGAACATTCCAACTGCTGATTTTGAGCGAGATCGTTGCTACTGATAGAACTGTTTATGGTGAGATAAGTTGTGAACACAATTGTTTATGAACCGTTCTAAAAGTTCTATTATTGTTGTTTTTTTTTTTTTTTTTATTATTATTACTACTGTTTTTTTTTTTTAGGAGAAGTGTAAATATATACTCTCAGGGTTTTTCTGATCTTGATATTCAAGGTTAATGTCAGAAGATGACTGGGAGTTGATGTATTCACACTTGTACATGCTAATACACACACCTTATAGACACATTAGCTAGTCCATTGCTCACCCTTGTTGCAGCCTATGCTGTCAGTAATCTGGAGCAGATCATGTGAAGGAGTTGCTTGATGTCACTCAGTTGGGATGTCGTTGAGTCCGCTGGACCTGAAGCTGCTGCTGCGTGGTTCTTCTGGTGGTATCTGGGGGGGCTGGGACTGTTCCCTGAGGATTGGAGGTGGGGGGGGTCTGGGGCCGAGGGGGTGCTGCTCCTGGTGAATCCATGTGCAGGCGGTGTGGGTTCTTGGGAGCCTCTCCTTCCGAGCGCTCTGTATCTCTTTGTGTGGCGGGCTAGCATTGGCTCTCTGCTGGTCCTGGCTGGGTCTCGGCCGAGGTGGCGTCCTTGATGGTTTTGCAAAGATTTTCATCCCTTGTTGGTTGAGGTGGACTTCGTCATACAGGTGTCTGTGCTGGGGCGTGGTGATGACTACATGCACACTGGGGAGGCGAGCACAGCTGTTTGAGATCTTCCTGTTAATCTCATCAATACTGTGCTCTGGCACATCTTTTCTCAGCAGCAATGTGGAGAGAATGATTTTGGCAGCAGGGAATCGCTGTGTGGCCAGTTTGACCAGTTGTTCCAGTGATTTGGGCAGATCTTCTGAATGCTGCGGCAGATCATTTGTCCCAGTGTGGATTATGATGTATTTTGGGGCTACAAACTGTGGCTTTGCTATAATCTGGAATGCTCTCTCTGTATTGGGGCATCTGATTTTAGTGATTCGCTTTCCCGGAAACAGCCGCCTTTCGTCAAGGTAGCGCCCGTTGGAGTCTATGAGAATCACCACGTCAGGCTGGGGGTGTTTGTTGCTGGTTTGGGGGTTTGAAGGTTGAGTCTGTTCTTCAGGGGATGGGGTTGGTGCCTCGTGCTCTGCATTGTCTATGTCTGTGTTGGTGTTGGTTGTTGTGTTTCTTCTCTGCTGTTGTGTGGAGTTCACAGAGCTGTTGAGAATGTCCCCTTCTGAGGGTTGGGATTGCGACTTTCCCTTTTGTGTCTCTACAGCAGCCAATGCTGTCTCTGCCTTTTCAATCTGAGGCTGAATCTGATTCTCACTCCTGGTTGGTGCTGTCGTGCTGCGTATATCTGTTTGTGCCAGCGTGTCTTTCAGACTCTGCAGTTCTCTGTGGAGGCTCCTTGTCTCACTGAGCTGTGCCTTCTTCTGCAGCTCCTCTCTGACCTTCTTCATGTCGCTCTTCAGACGATCGTTCTCTAACTGCAGCTCACTCGCTGTGCTTTCAGTTCAGCCACCACTACCTTATGTTCATTTTTTATTTCATTGATTTCGTCTTTTAGCTGTTCTATACTTTCTCCTTGGTTTAGTTTGGCTGTGACCTGATTCTCTGAATTCAGTAAACTCCCTCTCCAGGTCTGACAGGCAGTCTTTGATGGCTTTCACAGGGCTGAGCATCTTTGGTGACAGACTGGGGGTGAGCTGGGCAGTGTTCCTGGCAGGCTCTGTGCTGGGTGTGGCGTCTGCAGCACTACAGTCCGCACCCTGTCTGCCCTGCTGTGTGCAGTCAGTGCGCAGCTTCTCCTTGTCAGCCTGTTGCTTCACTGTCAGGAAAGACTGTTCAAAAGTGTCTAGGCTCGCCTCGCAGCCTTGTATCAGCACAGTGCCATTGTGGTAGATATTGCATGTAAACACGGTGATGTCAGGGTCTGTGTCTTCGGTTATCACTAATTGTCTGCCATTGCAGATGCCTTTTCTTTTAAAGTGTCTGAATGTGTTACACAGAGCATTGAACCAGGCGGCTGGCTGCTCTGTGAAGAACACCAGGTTTGTTTTGGTCCTGGTCTCTCCAGATAGGGAGAAGTCTGCCATTAGTGTCTCTGGGCTGTCTTTTAAAAGAGCATTTTTAAAGGTCTTCCTAGCCTGTACAGTCCTCAGCTCTGCTGGGTATCGTATTTCAAAGCTCTCTGGACCCACCTTTGCTAGTGGCAGTTGGTTTGGAATCTTCGATGTCACAGTTTCTGCAGCCGGCCTGCAGGGATCGGGGGTTTCCCTCCTTTTCAAACTGCCATCTTCCATCCCAGGCTTCATTCTTATACAAGATGTATTTGTTGTGTTTTTATTTTATTTTTTTAGTATTTAATAAATTTTAAAGTCAGTTTCCTTGACCCTTACTGTAGAGTAGCTGTAGAAAGCAGGCTTACCTCAGTCACCGGCAGACAGCTATCCTCCTGCTTTAGTATTTCATTGGGTGCTGATTTGTTTTCTTTCTCCTGTACACGGCACTCTTTTCCTTCTGTTGTCTTATTTGTGACGTCTTCTTAGTTAAAAGTAGTGAAATATTCTTCTTTAGATTTTTATGTATAAACCATTATCATTTTATCACAACTTATGACACAATAAACAAAATAATAAGTAGTTATAGAATCATCTCTGCTCTTGTCTCTTGTCTCTGCTCTTTCACGCCTCCTCCCTCTCTACCCCTCTCTCTCTCTCTATCCTCCTCCCTCCTCCTCCCTCTCTACCCCTCTGCCTCTCTCTCTATCTCTCTCTCTCCTCCTCCTCCCTCTCCCCTCTATCTCTCTCTATCCTCTCTCCCTCCTCCTCCCTCTCTACCCCTCTATCTCTCTCTATCCTCTCTCCCTCCTCCTCCCTCTCTACCCCTCTATCTCTCTCTTTATCTCTCCCTCCTCCTCCCTCTCTACCCCTCTATCTCTCTATCCTCCTCCTCCTCCTCCCCTAAAAACCTACCTCTCTCTCTCTCTAAAAATCTCTCCCCTCCTCCTCTCTCTCCCCTCTATCCTCTCTCTATCCTCTCTCCCTCCTCCTCCCTCTCTGAAAACCAATCTATCTCTCTCTCTATCCTCTCTCCCTCCTCCTCTCTACCCCTCTCTCTCTATCCTCTCTCCCTCCTCCTCCTCTACCCCCTCTATTTCTCTCTCTATCCTCTCTCCCTCCTCCAACCCTATCTACCCCTCTATCTCTCTCTCTATCCTCTCCTCCTCCTCCCTCTCTACCCCTCTAGTCTCTCTCTATCTCTCTCCCTCCTCCTCCTCTCTACCCCTCTATCTCTAAATCCTCTCTCCCTCCTCCTCCTCTCTACCCCTCTATCTCTCTCTTTATCCTCTCTCCTCCTCCTCCTCTCTGCCCCTCTATCTCTCTCTGTCCTCCTCCCCTCCTCCCTCTAAAATCTATCTCTCTATCCTCTCTCCTCCCTCCTCCCTCTCTGCCCCTAAAATCTCTCTCTATCCTCCTCCCTCCTCCTCCTCTCTACCCCTCTATCTCTCTCTATCCTCTCTCCTCCTCCTCCCTCTCTGCCCCTCTCTCTCTCTATCCTCTCCCTCCTCCTCCTCTCTGCCCCTATCTCTCTATCCTCTCTCCCTCCTCTCCCTCTACCCCTCTATCCTCTCTCCTCTCCCCTCTACCCCTCTATCTCTCTCTCTCCTCTCTCTCCTCCTCCTCCTCTCTACCCCTCTCTCTCTCTATCCTCTCTATCCTCCTCCCTCTCTACCCCTCTATCTCTCTCTATCCTTTCCCCCTCCTCCTCCCTCTCTTTTTCTCCTCCTCCCTCTCTACCCCTCTATCTCTCTATCCTCTCTCCCTCCTCCTCCCTCTCTACCCCTCTATCTCTCTATCCTCACTCCCTCTCCTCTCTCTCTCTGCAGGACAGCGAGGAGAACCTGCACCCCCGGACTGTGGAGAACCTCACCAAGATCTTGGCTGTGTTCATCACAGAGTACCTGGGGCTGGATCAGTGAAAGCAGAGCAGCCCAGAGTGACTGCTCACAACTCCCTTCAGAACAGAGCTGCAGACAAAAATAATGTTTGGTTTTTGTTCTGTTTTTGAAATGAAGTCGGTGTGTCAGGACCTGTGGGTGGTTGTCTGGTGTTTTCATTTCTTTGTATTTGAAAGCTGTTCTGGATAAAACCAGACAGTGTATCAGAGCTGCCCCCTGCAGGAATATGGGAGTCATTGCAGCCCAGCAATAAAGTCCTGGAGTCAGCTGTTGAAACGATCAGGAGCCAGGAGTCTGATTCATGACCCTCTCCTAACAGTAACCCTGCAGACTCACAGGGGAGACTCGTCACCCACTGTGGTGCACATCCCTGACACAATACATACAGGAGTAGAGGTTTGCAGATTTTCAAAGAACCGCTAGTCCGACTGCCTTTAGCACAAGCTATTTAAGGTATCAGAATATGGGAGTGTAAGGAGGCTGCTGTTTTTCAAGTGATTTGAAGGTCGCCTCTGAAACCATTTTCATCCCAGTCTGATCAATGAGTTTCATTGACTCAGTCCCCTATTCCCTACTGCAACTTGTAATAACAGTCTGGTGCCACAAGGGGGCAACATTAACCAGCCATTCCGAGAACAGTGTTGATCTCCCTCAATAAGAAAGCAATACAACTGCAGGGAAACCTCTGTATTCGGACCAGCTGAGGGACCGACAGTATGGGCTTAACGGGGGGGGGCCGAAGCTGGCCCTTCCACACCTGGTCTTTGTTCCAGCCCTGTTTTAATTTGTTTAATTGAACCAATTAAACCTCCATCCAGCCCCTGAAGTCGTTCATTATCTCAGTTTACCTGTTAAACCTGGAGTGGACCCTCCTGATCTCCAGTCCTTAGTTGCTAGTTTGGGCTGTGTATTGCACATGTTAACACTGTGTTACACGGTTAATATTCTGGATGTTATTTCTGCACACGGCTCTGATTTATTCTAAGTTTTCTGTATACTGTATATATCTGTTATTAAATTGAAATCAGATTTAACGAATCGTTTAACGAATCACACTGAGTTGCACGTTTACACAGGGTTTGTTTGATGCATTCCATTGCATTGCAGAGTTGAATCTGAATTTGAGACTCTGTCTGTCTGTCTGTCTGCAGCTGCATGTATTTAAAGAGTAAGTAGCATATCAAATCATATTTTCACTCCTTCTCTGTGTCTTCAATTTGAATATATTGAAATACTTTTAAACCAGGGGGAACTATGCAAAACCACCATGCAAACTTAAAGACAGACTTCTGTTTGATACGTTTGTCACTGAATTTACACTGAAGACACTGAGACAGACTTCTGGTTGATACGTTTGTCATTGAATTTACACTGAAGACACTGAGACAGACTTCTGGTTGATACGTTTGTCATTGAATTTACACTGAAGACACTGAGACAGACTTCTCGTTTGTCATTGAGTTTATTGAGTTTATTTTAGTATGTTTAAATTCAGCAGTGGGAAAGAATGCAGCAGGTAAACAAGTCTTTGTGGAGTTCATGGTCAGCACTGAGATCCCCTCACTAGATTACACGCATGTCAGTTGTGATGGTCGTGCAGAATTGTGGGTTTATAATTTCTAATTAGGGTTGCCGGTTTTGGGGTTTAACCGGTAAAACCTGATAAAACACCACAGGCACCAAAAAAATGAATCAGGCTTTGCTTTATAAACACCGGAAAAATACCACAAAGGCTGAGTCTGGTGATCTGCAAACCAGTTTGTTGACAATTTTTAAAAGTCGGAGTGCATCATTAGATACATTACACACAAGAACGGCTCAGCAGCGTAACGTGTAAGCAGTGTGTGACGTTTACATCTGTGTCGTCGCGACACTGATCGAAAGGGGTGTGGCTGAACCGTCCAAAATGTTTAAGATCAGTATTGTAAGAGAGTGTCTTGCAATTGTAATATTTTATTTAGTTATATAATGTGAAATATTTCTTTTTTTAATTTTGATCTGTAGTCCCACCACTGTAACACTGAACACTTATAATATTGTAAAATCCCTCCTAAAAGTGAAACGGCAGACGATTATACACATGAATTCCCGGACCTTTAGCAGATCCGAGGTGCTGATGTGCAAACATTGCAGACTGCAATCCATATTGTAAAGGTAAGACAGCCACACGCATCATGGAGCATATGAACTGAAAAACTCACTTCAAATATGATTGATCTCCCCCTACATATCCAAGCTGTAAAAAGAGATGCGGTACAGAATATAACTATTCAAATTAACACGAAAAATAGATTTTAAACTGATTGTTTTGTTGTTGTTGCAAAAGCTACGACTCGTTTTGCTCAAAAATAAAAATGCCATATATAACACCACCTGGAAGTTGGTTACTTATTCCCGGTTCCTTATTTGCGATGTAGTTGACAAAGCAGCGCGTCCTTTTTCTCTGTGTTTTAACTCACTTACACATCTTGCTCAATTAATATATTGCCACTATTTAAAAAATAATCGCTCCTTTAAAAAAAAAAAAAACTAAAATATTAATAACAAATCTGTAACAGCAGCATAGCGGTTCCCTATATTACCCGCTTGTTTCGCCCCATTTACCCCCCTTAGACGGCTTGCTCACTAAATTTCGGGCTATCCCTAGATAGTTTATCGTCTCCTCTTTGCAAAAACACTAAAGATTTTAGTGAGCAAGCCGTACCCCACGAGCAGCAGCACCCCATGGGGGCACGTCTTTGGATGCCCGGTGTACGAAACGTTGGGTAGCTGGCTCTTTGAGCTAAAATATATATATATACGTTTCGATATGTTGTACATATCTTTCTCAAGGGAGTGTTTGAATCAAAACATTGGAGGTATTTATAGGTTTTTGACGGCATGACAACTACTTGTTATTGTTTACATTCAAATCCATGATTTATTCTTACATGATGTAATGGTGTTCTATATATTGTGACATAATTTTTACTTCTATCTTTGAATCTGTATTAATTCTAATTAACACTACTTTATATAAACTTATATTTTTATTATATCATGCAATGCTGGCTCTGAGGATCAGTCTAGATTTGGCCTCCCCAGCATCATCAGCATGCACAACTTTTGAATGAATTTTGTTTATTTATTTAAATGTTATATATTTATTGAAGTTAATTAGTTCATTCTTTTCTGTTGAGTCCCGCTGGCATAATCGTGTTCAGTCTATTTATCCATTTACTTTCTATATATATATATATATATATATATATATATATATGAATACACCACTGTAAGGTTTAAAAGGTACTAACGGTTTGAAGATAATCTCAAAGTCAAAATACTGTCCTAATGCAAAGAGGGTGTTATAACCTATCTAGGGATAGCCCGAAATTTAGTGAGTAAAGCCGTCTAAGGGGGGTAAATGGGGCGAAACAAGCGGGTAATATAGGGAACCGCTATGCTGCTGTTACAGATTTGTTATTAATATTTTAGTTTTTTTTTTTTTAAAGAAAGGAGCGATTATGTTTTAAATAGTGGCAATATATTAATTGAGCAAGCTGTGTAAGTGATTTAAAACACATAGAAAAGGACGCTGCTTTGTCGCTACATGTAAAATAAGGAACCGGGAATAAGTAACCAACTTCCAGGTGGTATATATAACCGATAAAGTTCAAATTTTTCTAAGACTTATATTTGTTAAAAACCGGAACCCTATATATAATAAATGGGTTACATGACATAACAGCGAGTCTAAGGCTGCGTCGATATTACTGTTATTACAGCGACTGCACATAACAGCGCTACAGCATCACCGCGATGGACATTACAGCGCAGAGCGGGGTTCAGCACAGAGTCAACTCACCAGCCTCGTAAAAGCACGCAGCTGTCATGCATTCGCATTGGAGAGCTATTCATGGTAAACGACGATGAGTGCAGCTGGCGGCTGCGTTCGAGTTACTCCAAAAAAGTCTGCGTTGCAGCCGGGAGTCTGCGCCTGACGTCACGGTCCAACTTTGGGAGGTTTCCCAGCACAGTCGACTGAGCAAATTCTGTAAGCTGCTGAAGAATCGATTTATACCGTGTGTGTGTGCGCGTATACAGTGGTCGTCCAAAGTTTACAAACCCTAATTTATGGAAATGTAACATCCTAAAATGAATGTTGAATACATGTAGATGGTACAGTCCTATAAACACCCCTATTTATTTATGGTAAATATATGCAGATGGTACATTCCTATAAACACCCCTATTTAGTTATGGTAAATATATGTAGATGGTACATTCCTATAAACACCCCTATTTAGTTATGGTAAATATATGTAGATGGTACATTCCTAAAATCCCCCTATTCTTCAGTTTTCTAATATAAAAAAGTTCCAAAACAAACAACTGTCAGTTCAGCTTGTTACAGTTACGTACTGCTTTGTTTGTGTTGTGCTCTTGTAGCCCTGAATAAATATATTTTCAAAGAAACAAAAAATCACCGTTTAATGTGTGTAACAGAAGCATACACTGGGATACCTTTGACAAGCAACTGTGGATATTATCGGACAATTGCAATATACGCTGAGACCCTGAGGGTGGAAGACTCACTCAGATAAAGATGCACAATTAAATAATAATAATAATAATAATAATAATAATAATAATAATAATAATAATAAACTACGTGCCCAGCAAGTACTGTACATTAAGGGGAATTATCTGACTACAACATTGTAATTTCAAACAACAAAAGCGAACTCGCTCTGGATAAAAGGACTTGTAGTTCGGCGCTGTTATGGGCAGTCGGTGTGATGGCCGGCGCGGTCTTGGACTCTCAGTGATGTCGTGATACGTAATAAATGTATATAATACACTGGAATATGCTTTGGCTTTACAGCTGGGATTTGCTGCTCACAGGAGAATCGGAGCGAGAAGGGAGTAAACAGTTTACGCTAAACTACAGGACTGCTCTTGAGTGTTTAAGAGTCGTGCAGCTTAGCTCTTTTCACCGTCCCAATAGCTGTTTATCGATAATTGCAATCATCGCAATGCAATGCCTGCTTGGGCAGCACTGCCGCTTCCATTCTGCATGTATCTAGAGAGACCCGGTTGTGATCACATTTGCCTCCGACTCTGGGGGTGTGTGTGTGTCTGTCTGTTCCGTTGGGGTACGTCATGGTGATTTCCTTTGTCATTAAACGGTGTGTATTTAGAATCTGTGATTTGTACTTCCTGCAGATAATGAACATACTTGCATTTCATTAGGCTATATCTTGAGAAGCTCTCAAGTGGTAGAGAGGCACAGAGCAGGAGAAGGGTACAAGAACATTTCAAAGACACTGATTATCCCTCTCAGCCCAGTGAAGTCCATCATTAAGAAGTGGAAGATGCATCATACCACCCAGACACTACCCACATCTGGTCGCCCTCCCAAACTGAGCAGCCGGGCAAGCAGGAAACTGGTTCAGGATGTCACTCTGAAGCCAACAATGACCTTGAGAGATCTGCACAGTTCTGTGTCTGAGATGGGAGTCAATGTTCACACATCAACAATAAGCCGGTCCCTACACAAAGCTGGCCTGTATGGACGGGTGGCAAGAAAGAAGCCATTACTCAAAAAGCCTCATCTTAAAGCACGTATGGAGTTTGCGAAAAAGCATGTAGATGATACTGCAGACATGTGGAAAAAGGTTTTGTGGTCAGACGAGACAAAAATGTAACTTTTGGTCTAAATTAAGAACATAAGAAAGTTTACAAACGAGAGGAGGCCATTCAGCCCATCTTGCTCGTTTGGTTGTTAGTAGCTTATTGATTCCAAGCGTTACGTCTGGTGCAAGCCCAACACTGCACATCACCCAGTCAACACCATCCCAACTGTCAAGCATGGTGGTGGCAGCATCATGTTATGGGGATGCTTCTCTTCAGCAGGGACTGGGAAGCTTGTCAGGATAGAGGGGAGAATGGATGGTGCAAAGTACAGGCGAATCCTTCAAGAAAACATGTTTCAGTCAGCCAAGACTCTGGGGAGGAAATTCACATTTCAGCAGGACAATGACCCGAACCACAAAGCCAAAGCCACACTGGAGTGGTTGAAGTGGTTGTTTTTGAGTGCCCAGTCAAAGTCCAATTGAAAATTCATGGCGAGACCTGAAGATTGCAATCCATCAACAATCTCCAACAAACTTATCAGAACTGGAGCAATTTTCCCGTGAAGAATGGACAACAATTTCACCATCTTACTGTGCAAAGCTAGTAGAGACCTATCCAAAAAGACTCATAGCAGTAATTGCTGCAAAAGGTGCTTCTACCAAGTACTGATTTAAGGGGCTGAATACTTATGCAACCAGTAAATTTCATTTTGTACATTTTCTTTGCAAGTTTTGCTGACATTTAATCTCCTCCTCATATAACAGTGTTCAGTTTAACCACTACAGCTTTGAAGAAAAAAAAGTTTGTTTGAAAAACTGTGCATACATTATTTGTAATTCAGCAAAATGTGACATTATTGGTAGGGGGTGAATACTTCTGCAAACCACTGTGTGTGTGTGTGTGTGTATTATAGAGAGAGAGAGAGAGAGAGAGAGAGAGAGAGAGAGAGAGAGAGAGAGAGAGAGAGAGAGAGAGAGAGAGAGAGAGAGAGAGAGAGAGAGAGAGAGAGAGAGAGAGAGAGAGAGAGAGACTTTGACTTTGACTTTTAAGATCCTTTATTTAACATTCCAAATAAAATCCATTAAAACTCAATAAAGGTAAAACATAACAAAATTAAGATTTAGCAATATTAAAAATCCTAAAATACATCATGTTCTCCTTAAAATAGATTTTACCAATATAAAAGGATCATAAAAATCAATTAAAAAACACAGTGTTTTCTTTCTGTTAAAAACAGATTAAAAGCCAAACTTAATAAAAACACTGCAAAACAATAAAAAATAAAAATTAAAACTAGAACAAAACTGGAGCTCCCCCCTCCTCCTCACAGCACACAAGGCGTCTCCCACACACCACCTCTCCTGGAAGTCCTCCGGGTTATTATTTAGTTTAAAAATTCAAAATCCCTCTTATCCGCTGACCACCAAAACCCTGAACTGCAACACAACATCAGTCAGCCAGCGCCAGAGATACTGTTCTTTCTGGATTTTAAAATGGCCAATTTTGCCTGACCCATTATAAAATTAATTAAAACACACCTGTTTTCTTTTTTAAAACTGTAGGGAACCCCAAAGATAAAAAGCTCTTTTGTGAACTCCTCGCCTAGGCCCTGCAGGAGCTCCTGTAGGAGATGGAAGAGTGGTCCTAGCCTGACACACTCACTATACATGTGAAACACTGTTTCCTCTGCAGAGCAGAAACAGCACTCTGAGCTAATGCTAGCATCAACTCTGTGGAGAAACCTGCGGTGGACACAATACAGTGCAGGATCCTCCACTGCAGGTCCCCGCTCTCTTGGTGAGGGGCAGTTTATACAGCACCCTCCATACTGGCCTGCACCCCTCCTTTACCTCCAGACATGCCCTCCATCTTGAATCCACCAACCCCCTCAACTGGTGGGAATGTGATGCCTTCACACAAATTTGGTAGATCTTCTTACTCTCTGCTGTATGAAGAGTTAGATCTTTAACTGTGTCTAGGTTTAATAACATTCCCTCGTTTCCTACACCCTCTCTCCTTCACCTACTGCTGGACACACTAGCAGCCCTGGAAAGATGAAGTCTTGTCTCTGCCCTGTGCCGCTGGACATCTCCTCTCTCACAGCCTCCCTGAGCTCAGGGGGGGAAAGACAACTTCTCAGTTCACTGACCATTTTCTCTGCCAGTCTCTCAGGGTGCCAGCCCAGCCCGCCCAGCCAGCTGTGTAGCAGTCAGCCAGCAGGAGAGCTCAAAGTTGATAAGATGTCTCAGCCTGGTCCTCCTGCCCTCACAAAGCTGGCACAGAGCGTCATTGACTGAAAAAAGCGTACAGGAAGAGCGGATTGAAAAATAGGGGCTCCTCAACAGGACCCTGCCTGTCAGGGACCCCCTCATCTCGCCACCCGCACTGCCCTCCAGGCATCTAAAACACTCAAGTAAAAAGAAGAGAGACCTACTTTAGCTAGTCTGGCACTCTCAATTAAAACAGGTGTTTGTCTATCCCCAGCCCCCCTACTCTGCTGAGGAAAAAACAAGCTAGCCTCTTCCAATGAGCCTCCTCCCCCAGCGCACAGGAGCCTCTGAACCGCCTGCAGTCTGAAGGCTGCCACCCTGCTGGCAATGCAGACCAACCCCTGCCCCCCTTCATCAGTGGGAGATACAGGACCGCTGGCCTCAGCCAATGTCTCCCGCTCCAGAAAAACTCCAGCAGTATTCTTTGGATCTCCTGCACCATGCCCCGGGGAGGTCCAGACACACACCAGCCTGTGCCACAGCATGGAGGCCACCAGATTATTAATCACCAGGACCCTTCCCTAAAGGACAGCTGGGCCAGCAGTCCCCTCCATCTCTGCAGCCGCCCCCTCACCCTGTCCACTAGGCCCTCCCAATTTTTCTGCATATATATCTCCACTCCAAAAACACCCCAGCACTTTTATACCTGTCCTGTCCCATCTCAGCGCCTCAGGCAGGACAGGGGGTACAATCATGCCAACTGCCTGACAGGAAGGTGTCACACTTTGCCCAGTTAACTCTTGCTGTAGGGCTCCTTGGAATGTGTGCAGGCTCTGCTGTAGTGCCTTGATGTCTCCGTCACTGCACACAAACACGTTCACATCGTCTGCATAAGCGGACACCTTCACTGCGACAGAGGAGGGTGAGGGAGGGCACTGCCCAGCCAACCAGCCGCCCCTCAGCAGGTGCAGCAGGGCTCTATGGCCAGTGAATAAAGCATTCCAGACAGGGAGCAGCCCTGCCTAATACCCTGCACACTGGGAAGGGCTGACTCAGCCATTGTTAATCTTTAAAATGCTAAAAACATTCCAAATATAAAGCTGGATATAAGAAATAAAAACAGGGCCAAACCCGAAGGCTTCAGGGTTTAAAAAAGGTATGTGTATCGACCCTGTCAAGCGCTTTCTCCTGATCTAAAGAAACCAGCCCAACATTCAAATCACATGTCTTAGCCATTGATAAAAAGTCTCTCAATTAAAAAACAAATTATCAAAAATGGAGCGTCCGGTATGCAGTAAGTTTGGTCCATGTGTATTACAGCTCCTATACATTTTTTTAGTCTATTGGCCAGACATTTTGAAATAATTTTAAAATCAGAACATAAAAAGCGAAACAGGTCTCCAGTTTTTGAGTAAACACAGGTCTCCTTTTCTTGGGCAGTAGTGTGATTACTGCCCTCCTGCAGCTGAGGGGCAGTTCTTTATCTCGGAGGCTCTCTCCCAGCACCTGCAAAAGTCCTCACCAATCACAGTCCAGAAATTTTAAAAAATTCAGTGGGCAGTCCATCAATGCCAGGAGCTTTTCCATTTGAAAGCTGTGTGTAACAGCAGTGGTCAGCTCCTGATATGTTAGTGGCTTGTCTAATTGGTTCTGTTCTTCCTCGCTCGGGGTGGGCAAATCCTGGAGCAGCAGGTCTGTATCCTTCTGCTCACAAGGCTCTTTGCTGTATAGTTCAGAATAGAATTTTACTGCCTCCCTGCTGATCTCCTCCCGGCTGTACAGCTCCCTGCAAGGCGTCCGGACTTAGTGCATCTTCCGGCTGTCTGCTCTCCTCCTCCAAGCCAAAAAAAGAAACTGGAGGGGTGTCCATGTCTTTAAGCTCCATGAAGGCGAGGCACCAGCGCCCCCTTCACTCTTTCCTTCAGCAGGCTGCCCAGCATGTGTTTCTGCTCCCTCAGCGTTTGCAGGGTCTGCTCCTGGTGGTCTGTGTCAGGCTGCTCTCTAACTGGAGAATTTTTCAACTCCAGCTCTCTCACTGCTGCGTTCAGTGACCCGGTTGAATTGAGTGTGTACTGCTGGCAAAAAAGATTTTAATCTACGTTTTGCCAATGTCCCACCACTGCCTAATATTTTTATAATTTGTTTTCTTTTTCCAAATGTTCCAAAAATCATTAAATTGTTTTACAAAAGTGTGTCCTGTAATAGCTTTAAATTAAAATGCCAGTAGGAGGTGCTGTGAGAGTCAGTGGTGAGTATTACTGTAACTAACAGGCAGTGGTGGTCAGAGAGGCTACTGGGGATGATATTGGCTTTAATGAATTTATTCAAATGTGTGTGTGATGTGTAGAAAGCGGTCTAACCTGGCTCTATATATTTGTTGTAAAGCGACAATGAGACCAGGTGTACTGTCTTACATTGGGGTGCAGACACCTCAAACATCAACCAGGCCACTGAACTGAAAAACTGCAGCTAATTCACTTGAGGATTGGGATTGGGTTCCTCATTATTTCTATCCATTGTAAAATCAATAGTGCAGTTAAAATCTCCTCCCACCACCACCACATCATCATTATCAATATTTAAAAGAGCTTGCTTTAATTTATTAAAAATTAAAATCGTTCCTTCCCTTTATTTGGTGCATAAATATTAATAAAAACAAATACAGTACCACCCAACCTTGCTCTCACTTTTAATAACCTCCCCTTTTCAATTTCTTCAATATCTAAAATTGTTGCTCCTAGGCTGGGCTTAAATAAAATTGCCACTCCTGCACTGGTGCTTGAGCTGTGGCTCAGCACCTGACCCCCTCCACTCTGCCAGCGTTCTCGCCTCATTCTCCCTGTCTGAGTCGTCTCCTGCAGCAGAGACCCCCGCCCGCTTCTGCTCTAAAACTCACACAGCTGCGCTCTTTTAAAAGACTGTCTGCAGCCATTCACGTTAAAAAGAAATAAAAGCACTTTTCCATAGCGGCTAAAAAAAATAAAACTGACAGAGTAAAACAAGCAACAATAAAAAAAATTCTTAAAAGAAGTATCCATTTTAAAATTATTGTTTGGCAACATTAGCGATCTTTTTTCTTAATTATTTGAACATATTTTTAAGACGGTACCTTTTTTTGCTGGTCAAACTCCTCTAATGTTGCCTTTGGGTGTGACGATGTGTGCTGAGTGGAGGAATAATCTCAGATCTGGGAAGAAGTTTTCAATTTCAACCCCCCTTTTTCCCTTTTGTACTCTCCATAAACTGTTTAAATTCATCTAGGGTATAGATTTTTCCCCCTGTTAACGGGTTGGCTATCGGGATGTCAGAGATAAGCGAGGAGTCAGAGCTCCCCTCCATTTCCTCTGCTCCGTCCTCGCTGTCTGCTCCGCCGTCCACGGCTGCCTTCTCCTCCAGCTGACTCTCTCCACCTCTACAGCGCGCTCTCCTCTCCTCCTCCCAGCACAGCCACAGCCGTCACCGCTGCCTCTGCCTCCGCTTGCTGGGGTTCAGAGAGAAAGCTGCACCGCCCGGGTTGTAAGCCCGTCGCCGTGCCGCTCCCCCTCTCCCTCCTTATCAGGAGGGACAGACCCCCTGCCTGAGACTGCAGGCTCCCCCTCAACACAGGCTCGGGGCTCTGCTCCGTCCCCCGCTCGCTGTTAGGCAGATCTGCAACTTCTTTGTTTTTGTTTTTAAGTCTTTTTTTAGCTACCATCACAAAACCCTCATCATTTCGGTAGTTTTTTTTTTGTGACGGACCCGTGGCTGAGTCTCTTCAGCCTCGGCTGTGGTGTGGGCAGCTTCATCCCGATCGGCGGCTCCCTGGTCTCTGCAGACTCCGGCTGGCGCTGCGATGGGGAGCAGCCTCATCCTCCCGCTCACCCCCAACATCCCAGCCTCCTCCCTGCCATCAGTACCCTGCTCCTGCCTTTCCTCATCTTTGTTTTTTCGGGCAGGCTCTCCTCTGGTGTCCCTGTTCCCCACAGTTAAAACACCGCATTGTATCCGAGCTGACAAACACTCGCAGCCCGTCCCTTCCACACTGAAGCTCCAAGCAACATCAATCACCTCCCCGGGTTATTCAGCAGCAAAAAACGCCTGTCTCCGAAAAAGACAGGACGTGCTTAACATTTGTGTTCTGCACCCTAATGGTATATTTTTAATTGGGGACACCAGTTTGCCATATCGGGCAAGTTCATTTGCCAAGGTCTCGTTTTTTAAAAAATGGCGGCACATTAGACATGATTACCTTGGTAACAGGGGTTACTAAGGGGATACTTGAATAAAATCTCCTTTCACTGAAAAACCTTCCTCCACTAGTTGATTGACCAGCGATACCTCTTTTAAAAAACACGACAAACCTTTTATTCATACGGGATGCCGATATTATATTTTCACCCGACCACCTCTCCCACTGCCAGCAGGCACTCCTCCACCGACACGCCCGGCATCAGGCAAGCAGCTGACCCGTGTCGGCTGAAGCCCCAGCCCTCCAGAGTGAGATCCCATAACGGGACCCACACACACACACACACTACTCTATAAGCGGTAAAGTACAAACAAAACAACGAAACAAAGATATATAAACGAACTAAACAATTAACAAATAAATATAAATTTGCAAAAAATATAGTAGCGAAAACACTCTCCTACCGCACCAGCGTTCAACGCTACCGCCTCTCCACAAGCTCCTCCCACAATCCCACAATCAGAGAGAGAGAGAGAGAGAGAGAGAGAGAGAGAGAGAGAGAGAGAGAGAGAGAGAGAGAGAGAGAGAGAGAGAGAGAGAGAGAGAGAGAGAGAGCAACATAGGGGTCAGAATATATTACCACGCAAAAATATGTCTCGAGTTTGTGTTATATATCGTGACCCACATTATTATGTTATATATTACTATGTTATGTTTCTTACCTTCTTTATTAAGCTGTTTTTGTTTGGCTGAGATAGTTTCTTGTTTGTATAAACTACGGCTGCTGCTCTGGAAAATGCTGCATTCATAGTTATGTCTGCGCAGGAAACTGGAAAATTAAACTGACAAGATGAAATTCGAAAGGTGTTTGGCCAGGTGTTTTTCAGGTATCAGGTATCTCACTTCTCCCACTGAACGCAAATACGACTTTGTGAGGTTTTTAAAAACGTGTGTTTAAATTATTATGTTATTGGTGTGACCCTTGTTTTTTTAAGATCCTTTATTTAACATTCCAAATAAAATCCATTAAAACTCAATAAAGGTAAAACATAACAAAATTAAGATTTAGCAATATTAAAAAATCCTAAAATACATCATGTTCACCTTAAAAATAGATTTTACCAATATAAAAGGATCATAAAAAATCAATTAAAAACACAGTGTTTTCTTTCTGTTAAAAAAACAGATTAAAGCCAAAATTAATAAAAACACTGTAAAACAATAAAAATAAAATTAAAACTAGAACAAAAACTGGAGCTCCCCCCCTCCTCACTCACAGCACACAGCGTCTCCCCACACCACCTCTCCTGGAAGTCCTCCGGGTTATTATTTAGTTTAAAAAATTCAAAATCCACTCTTATCCGCTGACCACCAAAACCCTGAACTGCAACACAAAATCAGTCAGCCCGCGCCAGAGATACTGTTCTTTCTGGATTTTAAAATGGCCAATTTTGCCTGACCCATTATAAAATTAATTAAAACACACCTGTTTCTCTTTTTAAAACTGTAGGGAACCCCAAAGATAAAAGCTCTTTTGTGAACTCCTCGCCTAGGCCCTGCAGGAGCTCCTGTAGGAGATGGAAGAGTGGTCCTAGCCTGACACACTCACTATACATGTGAAACACTGTTTCCTCTGCAGAGCAGAAACAGCACTCTGAGCTAATGCTAGCATCAACTCTGTGGAGAAACCTGCCGGTGGACACAATACAGTGCAGGATCCTCCACTGCAGGTCCCCCGCTCTCTTGGTGAGGGGCAGTTTATACAGCACCCTCCATACTGGCCTGCACCCCTCCTTTACCTCCAGACATGCCCTCCATCTTGAATCCACCAACCCCCTCAACTGGTGGGAATGTGATGCCTTCACACAAATTTGGTAGATCTTCTTACTCTCTGCTGTATGAAGAGTTAGATCTTTAACTGTATCTAGGTTTAATAACATTCCCTCGTTTCCTACACCCTCCTCTCCTTCACCTACTGCTGGACACACTAGCAGCCCTGGAAAGATGAAGTCTTGTCTCTGCCCTGTGCCGCTGGACATCTCCTCTCTCACAGCCTCCCTGAGCTCGGGGGAAAGACAACTTCTCAGTTCACTGACCATTTTCTCTGCCAGTCTCTCAGAGTGCCAGCCCAGCCGCCCAGCCAGCTGTGTAGCAGTCAGCCAGCAGGAGAGCTCAAAGTTGATAAGATGTCTCAGCCTGGTCACTCCTGCCCTCACAAAGCTGGCACAGAGCGTCATTGACTGAAAGAAACGTACAGGGAAGAGCGGATTGAAAATAGGGGCTCCTCCAACAGGACCCTGCCTGTCAGGGACCCCTCATCTCTCGCCACCCTCACTGCCCTCCAGGCATCTAAAACACTCAAGTAAAAAGAAGAGAGACCTACTTTAGCTAGTCTGGCACTCTCAATTAAAAACAGGTGTTTGTCTATCCCCAGCCCCCCTACTCTGCTGAGGAAAAAACAAGCTAGCCTCTTCCAATGAGCCTCCTCCCCAGCGTACAGGAGCCTCTGAACCGCCTGCAGTCTGAAGGCTGCCACCCTGCTGGCAATGCAGACCAACCCCTGCCCCCCTTCATCAGTGGGGAGATACAGGACCGCTGGCCTCAGCCAATGTCTCCCGCTCCAGAAAAACTCCAGCAGTATTCTTTGGATCTCCTGCACCATGCCCCGGGGAGGGTCCAGACACACCAGCCTGTGCCACAGCATGGAGGCCACCAGATTATTAATCACCAGGACCCTTCCCTAAGGACAGCTGGGCCAGCAGTCCCCTCCATCTCTGCAGCCGCCCCCTCACCCTGTCCACTAGGCCCTCCCAATTTTTCTGCATATATATCTCCACTCCAAAAAAACACCCCCAGCACTTTTATACCTGTCCTGTCCCATCTCAGCGCCTCAGGCAGGACAGGGGGGGTGCAATCATGCCAACTGCCTGACAGGAAGGTGTCACACTTTGCCCAGTTAACTCTTGCTGTAGAGGCTCCTTGGAATGTGTGCAGGCTCTGCTGTAGTGCCTTGATGTCTCCGTCACTGCACACAAACACGTTCACATCGTCTGCATAAGCGGACACCTTCACTGCGACAGAGGGCGGTGAGGAGGGCACTGCCCAGCCAACCAGCCGGCCCCTCAGCAGGTGCAGCAGGGGCTCTATGGCCAGTGAATAAAGCATTCAGACAGGGAGCAGCCCTGCCTAATACCCCTGCACACTGGGAAGGGCTGACTCAGCCCATTGTTAATCTTTAAAATGCTAAAAAACATTCCAATATAAAAGCTGGATATAAGAAATAAAAACAGGGCCAAACCCGAAGGCTTCCAGGGTTTTAAAAGGTATGTGGTCGACCCTGTCAAACGCTTTCTCCTGATCTAAAGAAACCAGCCCAACATTCAAATCACATGTCTTAGCCATTGATAAAAAGTCTTGAATTAAAAACAAATTATCAAAAATGGAACGTCCCGGTATGCAGTAAGTTTGGTCCATGTGTATTACAGCTCCTATACACATTTTAGTCTATTGGCCAGACATTTTGAAATAATTTTAAAATCAGAACATAAAAGCGAAACAGGTCTCCAGTTTTTGAGTAAACACAGGTCTCCTTTCTTGGGCAGTAGTGTGATTACTGCCCTCCTGCAGCTGAGGGGCAGTTCTTTATCTCGGAGGCTCTCCCAGCACCTGCAAAAGTCCTCACCAATCACAGTCCAGAAATTTTTAAAAATTCAGTGGGCAGTCCATCAATGCCAGGAGCTTTTCCATTTGAAAGCTGTGTAACAGCAGTGGTCAGCTCCTGATATGTTAGTGGCTTGTCTAATTGGTTCTGTTCTTCCTCGCTCAGGGTGGGCAAATCCTGGAGCAGCAGGTCTATATCCTTCTGGTCACAAGGCTCTTTGCTGTATAGTTCAGAATAAATTTTACTGCCTCCCTGCTGATCTCCTCCCGGCTGTACAGCTCCCTGCCATAAAGGCGTCCGGACGCAGTGCATCTTCCGGCTGTCTGCTCTCCTCCTCTCCAAGCCAAAAAAGAAACTGGAGGGGTGTCCATGTCTTTAAGCTCCATGAAGCGAGGCGCACCAGCGCCCCTTCACTCTTTCCTTCAGCAGGCTGCCCAGCATGTGTTTCTGCTCCCTCAGCGTTTGCAGGGTCTGCTCCTGGTGGTCTGTGTCCAGGCTGCTCTCTAACTGGAGAATTTTCAACTCCAGCTCTCTCACTGCTGCGTTCAGTGACCGGTTGAATTGAGTGTGTACTGCTGGCAAAAGATTTTAATCTGCGTTTTGCCAATGTCCCACCACTGCCTAATATTTTTATAATTTGTTTTTTCTTTTTCCAAATGTTCCAAAATCATTAAATTGTTTTACAAAAAGTGTGTCCTGTAATAGCTTTAAATTAAAATGCCAGTAGGAGGTGCTGTGGAGAGTCAGTGGTGAGTATTACTGTAACTAACAGGCAGTGGTGGTCAGAGAGGCTACTGGGGATGATATTGGCTTTAATGAATTTATTCAAATGTGTGTGTGATGTGTAGAAGCGGTCTAACCTGGCTCTATATATTTGTTGTGCGCGACAATGAGACCAGGTGTATTGTCTTGCATTGGTGCAGACACCTCCAGACATCAACCAGGCCACTGAACTGAAAAACTGCAGCTAATTCACTTGAGGATTGGGGATTGGGTTCCTCATTATTTCTATCCATTGTAAAATCAATAGTGCAGTTAAAATCTCCTCCACCACCACCACCATCATCATTATCAATATTTAAAAGAGCTTGCTTTAATTTATTAAAATTAAAATCGTTCCCTTCCTTTATTTGGTGCATAAATATTAATAAAACAAATACAGTACCACCCAACCTTGCTCTCACTTTTAATAACCTCGCCTTTTCAATTTCTTCAATATCTAAAATTGTTGCTCCTAGGCTGGGCTTAAATAAAATTGCCACTCCTGCACTGGTGCTTGAGCCGTGGCTCAGCACACGGCCCCTTCCACTCTGCCAGCCACGCCGCCTCATTCTCCCTGTCTGAGTCGTCTCCTGCAGCAGCCGACCCCGCCCGCTTCTGCTCTAAAACTCACACAGCTGCGCTCTTTTAAAGACTGTCTGCAGCCATTCACGTTAAAAAGAAATAAAAACGCACTTTTCCATAGCGGCTAAAAAAATAAAACTGACAGAGTAAAACAAGCAACAATAAAAAAAATTCTTAAAAAAGTATCCATTTTAAAATTATTGTTTGGCAACATTAGCGATCTTTTTTCTTAATTATTTGAACATATTTTTAAGACGGTACCTTTTTGCTGGTCAAACTCCTCTAATGTTGCCTTTAGGTGTGACGATGTGTGCTGAGTGGAGGAATAATCTCAGATCTGGGAAGAAGTTTTCAATTTCAACCCCTTTTTCCCTTTTGTACTCTCCATAAACTGTTTAAATTCATCTAGGGTATAGATTTTTTCCCCTGTTAACGGGTTGGCTATCGGGGATGTCAGAGATAAGCGAGGAGTCAGAGAGCTCCCCTCCATTTCCTCTGCTCCGTCCCTCGCTGTCTGCTCCGCCCGTCCACGGCTGCCAGCTCCTCAGCGGCTCTCTCCACCTCTACAGCGCCCTCTCCTCTCCTCCTCCCAGCACAGCCACAGCCGTCACCGCTGCCTCTGCCTCCGGCTTGGTGGGGTTCAGAAGAAGCGCTGCTGCGCGCCGGGTTGTAAGCCCGTCGCCGTGCCGCCTCCCTCTCCCTCCATATCAGGAGGGACAGACCCCCCCCTGCCTGAGACTGCAGGCTCCCCTCCAGCACAGGCTCGGGGCTCTGCTCAAATCCCCCGCTCGCTGTTAGGCAGATCTGCAACTTCTTTGTTTTTTTGTTTTTAAGTCTTTTTTAGCTACCATCACAAAACCCTCATCATTTTCGGTAGTTTTATTTTGTGACGGACCGTGGCTGAGTCTCTTCAGCCTCGGCTGTGTGTGGGCGGCTTCATCGATCGGTGGCTCCTGGTCTCTGCAGACTCCGGCTGGCGCTGCAATGGGGAGCAGCCTCATCCTCCGCTCACCCCCAACATCCCCAGCCTCCTCCCCTGCCATCAGTACCCTGCTCCTGCCTTTCCTCATTTTTGTTTTTCTCGGGCAGGCTCTCCTCTGGTGTCCCTGTTCCCCACAGTTAAAACACCGCATTGTATCCCGAGCTGACAAACACTACGCAGCCCGTCCCTTCCACACTGAAGCTCCAAGCAACATCAATCACCTCCCCGGGTTATTCAGCAGCAAAAAACGCCTGTCTCCGAAAAAGACAGGACGTGCTTAACATTTGTATTTCTGCACCCTAATGGTATATTTTTAATTGGGGACACCAGTTTGCCATATCGGGCAAGTTCATTTGCCAAGGTCTCGCTTTTTTAAAAAATGGCGGCACATTAGACATGATTACCTTGGTAACAGGGGTTACTAAGGGGAATACTTGAATAAAATCTCCTTTCACTGAAAAACCTTCCTCCACTAGTTGATTGACCAGCGATACCTCTTTTAAAAACACGACAAACCTTTTTATTCATACGGGATGCCGATATTATATTGTCACACCCGACCACCTCTCCCACTGCCAGCAGGCACTCCTCCACCGACACGCAGGCATCGGGCAAGCAGCTGACCCCGTGTCGGCTGAGAGCCCCAGCCCTCCAGAGTGAGATCCCATAACGGGGGACCTACACACACACACACACACACACTACTCTATAAACAGTAAAGTACAAACAAAGCAACGAAACAAAGATATATAAACGAACTAAACAATTAACAATTAAATATATAAATTTGCAAAAAATATAGTAGCGAAAACACTCTCCTACCGCACCAGCGTTCAAACGCTACCGCCTCTCCACAAGCTCCTCCCACAATCCCACAATCCCAGCGAGAGAGAGAGAGAGAGAGAGAGAGAGAGAGAGAGAGAGAGAGAGAGAGAGAGAGAGAGAGAGACTTTAAGATCCTTTATTTAACATTCCAAATAAAATCCATAAAAAACTCAATAAAGGTAAAACATAACAAAATTAAGATTTAGCAATATTAAAAATCCTAAAATACATCATGTTCTCCTTAAAAATAGATTTTACCAATATAAAAGGATCATAAAAATCAATTAAAAAACACAGTGTTTTCTTTCTGTTAAAAAACAGATTAAAGCCAAAATTAATAAAAACACTGTAAAACAATAAAAAATAAAATTAAAACTAGAACAAAAACTGGAGCTCCCCCTCCTCACTCACAGCACACAAGGCGTCTCCCACACACCACCTCTCCTGGAAGTCCTCCGGGTTATTATTTAGTTTAAAACCCAAAAATCCACTCTTATCCATTTGACCACCAAAACCTGAACTGCAACACAACATCAGTCAGCCCGGCGCCAGAGATACTGTTCTTTCTGGATTTTAAAATGGCCAATTTTGCCTGACCCATTATAAAATTAATTAAACACACCTGTTTCTTTTTTTTTTAAAACTGTAGGGAACCCCAAAAGATAAAAAGCTCTTTTGTGAACTCCTCGCCTAGGCCCTGCAGGAGCTCCTGTAGGAGATGGAAGAGTGGTCCTAGCCTGACACACTCACTATACATGTGAAACACTGTTTCCTCTGCAGAGCAGAAACAGCACTCTGAGCTAATGCTAGCATCAACTCTGTGGAGAAACCTGCCGGTGGACACAATACAGTGCAGGATCCTCCACTGCAGGTCCCCTCTCTCTTGGTGAGGGGCAGTTTATACAGCACCCTCCATACTGGCCTGCACCCCTCCTTTACCTCCAGACATGCCCTCCATCTTGAATCCACCAACCCCCTCAACTGGTGGGAATGTGATGCCTTCACACAAATTTGGTAGATCTTCTTACTCTCTGCTGTATGAAGAGTTAGATCTTTAACTGTGTCTAGGTTTAATAACATTCCCTCGTTTCCTACACCCTCCTCTCCTTCACCTACTGCTGGACACACTAGCAGCCCTGGAAAGATGAAGTCTTGTCTCTGCCCTGTGCCACTGGACATCTCCTCTCTCACAGCCTCCCTGAGCTCGGGGGAAAGACAACTTCTCAGTTCACTGACCATTTTCTCTGCCAGTCTCTCGGGTGCCAGCCCAGCCGCCCAGACAGCTGTGTGGCAGTCAGCCAGCAGGAGAGCTCAAAGTTGATAAGATGTCTCAGCCTGGTCACTCCTGCCCTCACAAAGCTGGCACAGGCGTCATTGACTGAAAAAGCATTACAGGGGAAGGCGGATTGAAAATAGGGGCTCCTCCAACAGGACCCTGCTGTCAGGGACCCCTCATCCTCGCCACCCTCACTGTCCTCCAGGCATCTAAAACACTCAAGTAAAAAAGAAGAGAGACCTACTTTAGCTAGTCTGGCACTCTCAATTAAAACAGGTGTTTGTCTATCCCCAGCCCCCTACTCTGCTGAGGAAAAAACAAGCTAGCCTCTTCCAATGAGCCTCCCCCCCCAGCGTACAGGAGCCTCTGAACCGCCTGCAGTCTGAAGGCCGCCACCCTGCTGGCAATGCAGACCAACCCCTGCCCCCCTTCATCAGTGGGGAGATACAGGACCGCTGGCCTCAGCCAATGTCTCCCGCTCCAGAAAAACTCCAGCAGTATTCTTTGGATCTCCTGCACCATGCCCCGGGGAGGGTCCAGACACACCAGCCTGTGCCACAGCATGGAGGCCACCAGATTATTAATCACCAGGACCCTTCCCCTAAAGGACAGCTGGGCCAGCAGTCCCCTCCATCTCTGCAGCCGCCCCCTCACCCTGTCCACCAGGCCCTCCCAATTTTTCTGCATATATATCTCCACTCCAAAAAAAAACACCCCCAGCACTTTTATACCTGTCCTGTCCCATCTCAGCGCCTCCAGGCAGGACAGGGGGTGCAATCATGCCAACTACCTGACAGGAAGGTGTCACACTTTGCCCAGTTAACTCTTGCTGTAGAGCTCTTTGGAATGTGTGCAGGCTCTGCTGTAGTGCCTTGATGTCTCCGTCACTGCACACAAACACGTTCACATCGTCTGCATAAGCGGACACCTTCACTGCGACAGAGGAGGGTGAGGAGGGCACTGCCCAGCCAACCAGCCCGCCCCTCAGCAGGTGCAGCAGGGGCTCTATGGCCAGTGAATAAAGCATTCAGACAGGGAGCAGCCCTGCCTAATACCCTGCACACTGGGAAGGGCTGACAGCCCATTGTTAATCTTTAAAATGCTAAAAACATTCCAATATAAAAGCTGGATATAAGAAATAAAAACAGGGCCAAACCGAAGGCTTCAGGTTTTAAAAAAGGTATGTGTGGTCGACTCTGTCAAACGCTTTCTCCTGATCTAAAGAAACCAGCCCAACATTCAAATCACATGTCTTAGCCATTGATAAAAGTCTCGAATTAAAACAAATTATCAAACATGGAACGTCCCGGTATGCAGTAAGTTTGGTCCATGTGTATTACAGCTCCTATACATTTTTTAGTCTATTGGCCAGACATTTTGAAATAATTTTAAAATCAGAACATAAAAGCGATACAGGTCTCCAGTTTTTGAGTAAACACAGGTCTCCTTTCTTGGGCAGTAGTGTGATTACTGCCCTCCTGCAACTGAGGGGCAGTTCTTTATCTCGGAGGCTCTCTCCCAGCACCTGCAAAAGTCCTCACCAATCACAGTCCAGAAATTTTAAAAAATTCAGTGGGCAGTCCATCAATGCCAGGAGCTTTTCCATTTGAAAGCTGTGTAACAGCAGTGGTCAGCTCCTGATATGTTAGTGGCTTGTCTAATTGGTTCTGTTCTTCCTCGCTCAGGGTGGGCAAATCCTGGGCAACAGGTCTGTATCCTTCTGCTCACAAGGCTCTTTGCTGTATAGTTCAGAATAAATTTTACTGCCTCCCTGCTGATCTCCTCCCGGCTGTACAGCTCCCTGCCTAAGGCGTCCGGACGCCAGTGCATCTTCCGCTGTCTGCTCTCCTCCTCTCCAAGCCAAAAAAAGAAACTGGGGGGGTGTCCATGTCTTAAGCTCCATGAAGCGAGAGCGCACCAAGCGCCCCCTTCACTCTTTCCTTCAGCAGGCTGCCCAGCATGTGTTTCTGCTCCCTCAGCGTTTGCAGGGTCTGTTCCTGGTGGTCTGTGTCCAGGCTGCTCTCTAACTGGAGAATTTTCAACTCCAGCTCTCTCACTGCTGCGTTCAGTGACCCGGTTGAATTGAGTGTGTACTGCTGGCAAAAGATTTTAATCTGCGTTTGCCAATGTCCCACCACTGCCTAATATTTTTTATAATTTGTTTTTTCTTTTTCCAAATGTTCCAAAATCATTAAATTGTTTTACAAAAAAGTGTGTCCTGTAATAGCTTTAAATTAAAATGCCAGTAGGAGGTGCTGTGAGAGTCAGTGGTGAGTATTACTGTAACTAACAGGCAGTGGTGGTCAGAGAGGCTACTGGGGATGATATTGGCTTTAATGAATTTATTCAAATGTGTGTGTGATGTGCAAAGCGGTCTAACCTGGCTCTATATATTTGTTGTCTTGCGACAATGAGACCAGGTGTATTGTCTTGCATTGGGGTGCAGACACCTCCAGACATCAACCAGGCCACTGAACTGAAAAACTGCAGCTAATTCACTTGAGGATTGGGGATTGGGTTCCTCATTATTTCTATCCATTGTAAAATCAATAGTGCAGTTAAAATCTCCTCCCACCACCACCACATCATCATTATCAATATTTAAAAGAGCTTGCTTTAATTTATTAAAAATTAAAATGCGTTCCCTTCCTTTATTTGGTGCATAAATATTAATAAAAACAAATACAGTACCACCCAACCTTGCTCTCACTTTTAATAACCTCCCCTTTTCAATTTCTTCAATATCTAAATTGTTGCTCCTAGGCTGGGCTTAAATAAAATTGCCACTCCTGCACTGGTGCTTGAGCCGTGGCTCAGCACACGGCGCCCCTTCCACTCTGCCAGCCACGCCGCCTCATTCTCCCTGTCTGAGTGCGTCTCCTGCAGCAGCGCGACCCCCGCCCGCTTCTGCTCTAAAAACTCACACAGCTGCGCTCTTTTAAAAGACTGTCTGCAGCCATTCACGTTAAAAGAAATAAAAACGCACTTTTCCATAGCGGCTAAAAAAAATAAAACTGACAGAGTAAAACAAGCAACAATAAAAAAAATTCTTAAAGAAGTATCCATTTTAAAATTATTGTTTGGCAACATTAGCGATCTTTTTCTTAATTATTTGAACATATTTTTAAGGCGGTACCTTTTTGCTGGTCAAACTCCTCTAATGTTGCCTTTCGTGTGACGATGTGTGCTGAGTGGAGGAATAATCTCAGATCTGGGAAGAAGTTTTCAATTTCAACCCCCTTTTTCCCTTTGTACTCTCCATAAACTGTTTAAATTCATCTAGGGTATAGATTTTTTTCCCCCTGTTAACGGGTTGGCTATCGGGGATGTCAGAGATAAGCGAGGAGTCAGAGAGCTCCCCTCCATTTCCTCTGCTCCGTCCTCGCTGTCTGCTCACCGATCCCACGACTGCCAGCTCCTCCTTGCTCTCTCTCCACCTCTACAGCGCCGCTCTCCTCTCCTCCTCCCAGCACAGCCACAGCCGTCACGCTGCCTCTGCCTCCGCTTGCTGGGGTTCAGAGAAAAAGCTGCACCAGCGCCGGGTTGTAAGCCGTCGCCGTGCCGCCCCCCTCTCCTCCATATCAGGAGGGACAGACCCCCCTGCCTGAGACTGCAGGCTCCCCTCCAGCACAGGCTCGGGGCTCTGCTCCGTCCCCCTCGCTGTTAGGCAGATCTGCAACTTCTTTTTTTTTTTGTTTTTAAGTCTTTTTAGCTACCATCACAAAACCCTCATCATTTTCGGTAGTTTTATTTTGTGACGGACCGTGGCTGAGTCTCTTCAGCCTCGGCTGTGGTGTGGGCGGCTTCATCCCGATCGGCGGCTCCCTGGTCTCTGCAGACTCCGGCTGGCGCTGCAATGGGGGAGCAGCCTCATCCTCCCGCTCACCCCCAACATCCCCAGCCTCCTCCCTGCCATCAGTACCCTGCTCCTGCCTTTCCTCATTTTTGTTTTTTCTCGGGCAGGCTCTCCTCTGGTGTCCCTGTTCCCCACAGTTAAAACACCGCATTGTATCCGAGCTGACAAACACTACGCAGCCCGTCCCTTCCACACTGAAGCTCCAAGCAACATCAATCACCTCCCCCGGGTTATTCAGCAGCAAAAAACGCCTGTCTCGAAAAAAGACAGGACGTGCTTAACATTTGTATTTCTGCACCCTAATGGTATATTTTTAATTGGGGACACCAGTTTGCCATATCGGGCAAGTTCATTTGCCAAGGTCTCGTTTTTTAAAAATGGCGGCACATTAGACATGATTACCTTGGTAACAGGGGTTACTAAGGGGGATACTTGAATAAAATCTCCTTTCACTGAAAAACCTTCCTCCACTAGTTGATTGACCAGCGATACCTCTTTTAAAAACACGACAAACCTTTTATTCATACGGGATGCCGATATTATATTGTCACACCCGACCACCTCTCCCACTGCCAGCAGGCACTCCTCCACCGACACGCAGGCATCGGGCAAGCAGCTGACCCCGTGTCGGCGGCTGAGAGCCCCCAGCCCTCCAGAGTGAGATCCCATAACGGGACCTACACACACACACACACACACACACACACACTACTCTATAAACAGTAAAGTACAAACAAAGCAACGAAACAAAGATATATAAACGAACTAAACAATTAACAATTAAATATATAAATTTGCAAAAAATATAGTAGCGAAAACACTCTCCTACCGCACCAGCGTTTCAACGCTACTACGCCTCCACAAGCTCCTCCCACAATCCCACAATCCTCAGCGAGAGAGAGAGAGAGAGAGAGAGAGAGAGAGAGAGAGAGAGAGAGAGAGAGAGAGAGAGAGAGAGCAACATAGGGGTCAGAATATATTACCACGCAAAAATATGTCTCGAGTTTGTGTTATATATCGTGACCCACATTATTATGTTATATATTACTATGTTATGTTTCTTACCTTCTTTATTAAGCTGTTTTTGTTTGGCTGAGATAGTTTCTTGTTTGTATAAACTACGGCTGCTGCTCTGGAAAATGCTGCATTCATAGTTATGTCTGCGCAGGAAACTGGAAAATTAAACTGACAAGATGAAATTCGAAAGGTGTTTGGCCAGGTGTTTTTCAGGTATCTGGTGAATCTCACTTCTCCCACTGAACGCAAATACGACTTTGTGAGGTTTTTAAAAACGTGTGTTTAAATTATTATGTTATTGGTGTGACCCTTGTTTTTTCTAATTGTCCATATCTTTGTTTTGAATGTTGCCTCTTATTGCCCTCTTAACAGTGTAATTAGCGACATTAAACGGCACAGGCAGACACTGCGCACTGAAGGTGATGACGTAGCAAGGAGTCTAATATGAAAAAATATGGGTCACGTTCATGCTTATGAACGTGACTAATATCAGGATTTCTTTTTTTCCAGTAGGGGTGTGTTGCCATGAATAGAATGTTTGTCTCCTGAAATAAATTATTTTTAAAATGATTTAAAGGTTTTGTGTACATACAAAAACACATTTTCGTTTCTATGTAGATCAAGATATATATAATTTAATGTAGATATTGACAAATTTATTTTACAGCGATAATATATTTACAGAGAAAGAAATGTTACTTTATTCAATAAATTACAGTACCTTACACCAGCAATTAACTGGTAGGCTATGTACACGTCCTGTCTGATGTCGTCCATGCAATAGTTAATCACAGTTTTATTCTCAACCACACACAACACCGTGCAAATAAACTACATCCGGGTTTTTAATAATATTAATACTACTAATAATAACTCGTGTTGTTGAGAGAGAGAGATAATTTGTTTTTTCGTAATCACGGTTCGTGTTATTTTTGTTTTTAATATTATCCAAACAACATTAACGGCCATATTTATTAAAGAATGAGAGAAGGTCGGTATAAGGGAATGGCGAATGCAGGCTGATTGTTGCGGTTCTGCACAAAATAAATAAATCAAGGTTTACAAAGCGATTAAGATTATACCCCAAATGACTGCAGACACAAGCGAGGAGGGTAGAAGGCAAGCCGTAAACCTTAAAACAGTCAGTGTCCGCGTCACGCCCCTGGTTTGCAATCTCACAAACTTTTCTCTCCCCAGCAGTAATTACGGCGCTCTGGGGAGAGACGAGTTTGGAAAGTTTGGAAACTTATGGGCGTGACGTTTCAGTCACTTCAAAAACACACAGACACTCACAAGCTGGGAGGGGAGGAACTTAGGAAAAAAACTTCGGCTGAAAATGGCTTCCTTTCCTTTGGAGCCTGCAGCCCAGAAAGAGAGTCCTTCCGCAGAGGCAGCCGCCGCGGACCCCGGGAGCCCCCCAGACGAGGCGGCGGGGTCGCTGGACGAGGCCTCGGAGCGGCTGCTGCAGACTCTGCAGAGCTCCTCCGGGCTGAGTTTCTCCGCGGAGCAGGTTTCGTGCGTCTGCGAGGCGCTGCTGCAAGCGGGCAATGTGGAGCGCCTGGGCCGGTTCCTCTCCGCCGTCCCCCTCTCCGAGGAGCTGCTACGTGGCAACGAGACTCTGCTCAAGGCCCGGGCGCTGGTGGCTTTCCACCAGGAGGAGTTCAAGGAGCTGTACGCGCTCCTGGAAAGCCACCCCTTCCAGGCAGCCAACCACGCGTTTCTCCAGGACCTGTTCCTGCGAGCCCGCTACAAGGAGGCAGAAAGGTCCTGGGGGGCCGGTCCCTGGGCGCCGTGGACAAGTACCGTCTCCGCAAGAAGTACCCCCCTGCCCAAAACCATCTGGGACGGCGAGGAGACGGTGTACTGCTTCAAGGAGAGGTCCCGCAACGCGCTCAAGGATTGCTACAAGAGCAACAGGTACCCGACCCCGGACGAGAAGCGCAACCTGGCCAGAGTCACCGGGCTGTCCCTCACGCAGGTCAGCAACTGGTTCAAGAACCGGCGGCAGCGGGACCGCACGCCCTCGGGGGCCACCAGCAAAAGGTAAGGAGAGAAACAAAGAGAGAGAGAGAGAGAGAGGGAGCAGGGTAGGTCGCGCACCCCCTCTCTAAAATAATACACTTTGAAATTAACAAACCGATCGATACACAACAGCGATGCAAAACAGAACCCACAACAATGGCCTTTTAATGCATTATTAAAAAATACAAAATGCAACATTGCAATGCATTTTAACACCGTGTGCAAGAGCCTTTATTAAAAGAAACAGACTACAACGAACATATGGCATAAGATAAAACTACTAGGAAATAGTACACAAAATAAAACATATATATCTAAAGTTAGGAGGAATGTTTTAAGTCTGCATACACTACTATAGTTAAAACTAACAACACAAGCCAGCGGCTATTTAAATGGAAGCGCCGGAACAGAAAGTTGAACGATTCTTGTAGCCTGTTTAAAATAAACACGATTCTTATCATTACTATTATAAAAAGCAGAGCAGCTTGGATATGTATCCTTCTCTTATTAAATATATATATAAATAACCCTCTCGGTTTCAGAAACACGCGTTTCTTCCCTGCGTTTCGCGAGTAAATCCAGCTGCACTCTCCCGTGTGTATTGAACACGTTGTCTTTGTGTTTGCCTGGTAGGATAGCCACGCTGCCTGGCTGTCCTCGTCATGTTACCGCGGACGCGTCGCAAGGCTGTGTTGTTGTATTGAGATCAAACATGTTGTGAAATGTGAGCCGACAGTCCCGGTCCGGGTCATGTTTCTCTCTTCAACTTGTGAACGAGGCGAGCCGGGCCGAGAAAGCTGACACCGCGCCACCCTAGAGGGGACGTGGGGAGAGAGGGAGGGTGACTCGCTTTGAGCCGCTGGCGAGTGCGCTGCACAGCTGATGGGCTGTTACGATTTAAAGGGTATTAAATATATTACAGAGATGGGAATCAGACTCCAATTGCATAGCATTTTGATCCATTCCTGGTTTCAGTATGAGTTGTTACACACTAATCAAACTCGTAGTAAAATCTGGAATGGGTGAAACTGCTATGCAATAGGAGTCTTATTTCCATCCCTCAACTATTACTGCTAATAATACTAATACTGCTATTAATAATAAGACTGATGCTATTATTATTGTTCATAATAATAAAAGTGCTATTAAACATATCAATATTGTTAATACGATAACTGTTAATAATAACAATGATGCTATTAATATAATACAAATACAATTAAAATAAATGATTAGTTGGAATCAATTTTGCCCTCCCTAAAATATATTTCAGTTAGTTTCATGCAAAAGTGTGTGTCTGTGTGTGTGTGTCTGTGTGTGTGTGTGTGTGTTCTCTAATATTTGTGAATATGAGTTGGTCTGGAATGTACATTAGTCATGTTTCCCCCCCAAAGTGTAAGTCATTGTTAAATTCACACAGGACTTCTCTTCTGCCCAGAGTGTAATACAGCTGTGGCCAGAAGTTTTGCATCACCTAGAATTTTACGAGTTGAGACATAATTATAAAAAATAAAAATAAAATATTCTGCGTGTTCCCGGCCAAGTTTAGCAGCTGCTTATTGTAAGTGGCTTCTTATAATAGGAGTTCATTGAACACGAATTTCCTGTTTGTGCAAATTATTTTGGAGCCCTCCCACCACCGGAAGAAACATTTGAATAAAACATGGATAATGCACCACTGAACAAGAGAAAGAAAGAGTTCAGTATTCACACAAACACTGCCAACCGTTCTGAAAAAGTGGGGTACAGTAATACAGGCTATGAACAGCAAACTGTTCTTTTACATTTATAATACTTTTGATTGCAGTGTCATTGAAATTTGATTTCAGTGTTACTGTAACTTCAATAAAAGCTGACAGTAAGCATTAGGCTTAGACTCCTGATAACAAGAATTAAGACAACACATTTCATTGCTGGCCCCATGCAATTCATATTAGTGAGAGTTGACGGAGTATGTCCAGGGGTTAATGCAGCAACAAGAAGAGCCCTCTGAGTTTATCGTCCATGACAGGGTCAGCTGGACATGTTAACTGGTAGTAGAGACAGGGTGGACAGTGCATATAAACTGATAAGATGCATTGGGGCCTGTTTTAAATCTCTCCCTCTCTCTCCGCAGCGAGTCGGACGGCAATCCCAGCACAGAGGACGAGTCCAGCCGGGGGGCGGAGGAGCTCCCAACACTCCCAGTGCTCCAGGCCAGTGCGGGCCACATCCTGCTGAACGGGGGCCTCCTGGGGCCCGGGGCCCAGCCGCTTGTTCTGAACGGGGGTCCGGGGGGTGTGATCATCAACGGGTTGACCCTGGCGGAGGGGCAGACCCTCACCCTCAGCCCCGTCGACAACCCCCTGCTGCTGAACAGAGCCAGGCAGCCTGAGGCAGAGCCTCCCCTGCCCACGCTCCTGCTCACCGCCGGGGAGGGCAAAGGCACCTTCTTCAGGGAGCACAAGCCCCGCGGGCCTCCAGAACGGAGGACACCCCAAGATTGAAGTGCTACAGACGGGCATGCAGAGCCCCCCCCCCTCCTGCTCCTCCTCCTCCTCCCCCTCCCCTCCCAGCACCCTGACTGTCACCCCTACCTTCCACAGCCCAGCTGGGGAGCTCAAACCTCTGGCCCCCTGTCCCTCCGCCCAGCTCCCCCAGTCCAGCCAGGTAGTGCCGCTGCCCTCTCAGGTGAACCCCCATGGTCTGCTGTCCCTCCCGCAGGTAGTCCCCTCAATCCAGGGCATCCCCGTCTCCCAGCTCCCCCCCTCATCCTCATCCTCCTCTCCCTCCCCCTGCCCCCAGATTGTCCCGGCAGACCCAGTCAGCCCTGCGCTCCTCGCCCAGCCCCAGAGCTTCCATCTCACTGCGGGTCTCCCAGGTGAGCAGGAAGCCCCCCCTACTCCCTCCTGGGACCCCCCAGACCATCCACACCCTCCAGACACTGCCACAGACCCCCCTCGCAGATCGTCCCCTCTCCCTGCCCTCTCTTCTCCTCCACCCCCTCTACCCCCCCTCTCCCTGCCCCCTCTCTCCTCCTCCCCCTCTACTACCCTCTCCCTGCCCGCTCTCTCCTCTTCTACCTCCCCCTCTACTCCCCTCTTCCTGCCCCAGGTGGTGCCCTGCTCCCAGGCTGTCTCTCTCTCCTCCCCTGCTGGCACTCTGCAGATCCTGGCCAGCGCTCCCAGCACTCCCAGTCCTCTCCAGTTACCCGGTGGAGCCTCTGCTGGGGTGCAGCTCATTAACCCAGGCCTGTTCCAGCTGCCCTCTGGGGCTCAAGGTGAGTCTCCCTTCCCTCCTCCCTCCCTCCCTCCGTCCGTCCCTGTTTGTCTGCTTAACTCTAGTTTAATCTCAATAACACTGATGAACCCTAACTGAAATGCTCAGTTACTGCAGTTTCAATAACAACGGTAAAAGCACTAGAGCCCAAACGCTTGTCTGCCTGACTCAGTTTAGTTTCAATAACCCTGATGAAGGCACTAGAGCCCAGAGGCTTGACTCAGTTTAGTTTCATAACCCTGATGAAGGCACTAGAGCCCAGAGGCTTGACTCAGTTTAGTTTCATAACCCTGATGAAGGCACTAGAGCCCAGAGGCTTGACTCAGTTTAGTTTCATAACCCTGATGAAGGCACTGGCCTGTACGTTAGCCTCAGTCTCCTCTACCTTGCTGTTCCAGGTAACCTCCTCCTGAGTAATCCAGCAGGGGGCAGCACCTTCCTGACGGGCGTGTCCTTCCAGCCTGGCAAGCTCATCCTGACTGCCACCTTCCCTGCTGGCATGCTGCTCCCCTCCCCTGCCTTGCCCCTCAAACAGGAGCCCAGCTCCGGGGGTCTCCTTCTCACCCCGGTCCTCTCCCCGAGCTCAGCCCCGGTCTCTGGGGTGATCTCTCTGACTCCCTCCTCCTCTTACTCCAGCCCCACCTCCTCTGTCTCGGCGTTTCAGACAGACGGCTCCGTCACCTTCATAAACTCTGCCAGCCTGTATCCTACCGGAGCTCCCTGCACGCTCCCCCCTCCCAGCCCTGTCGCTGGACTGGGAGCTCCCCTCACCCCAGTAAGCACCAGCAGCCACCACCACCACCTCCCAGTCTCGAACTCTCAGCTCCCCCAGGTAGTATGGAGCCTGCCCAGCTCTTCCCCCTCCTCCCAGCTGCCCCAGGTAGTGTGGAGCCTGCCCAGCTCTCCCCCTCCTCCCAGCTCCCCCAGGTAGTGTGGAGCCTGCCCAGCTCTTCCCCCTCCTCCCAGCTCCCCAGGTAGTGTGGAGCCTGCCCAGCTCTTCCCCCTCCTCCCAGCTGCCCCAGGTAGTGTGGAGCCTGCCCAGCTCTCCCCCCTCCTCCCAGCCTGGCGCTGCTGCTCTGCTGGAGCTGAGGAAGGGGGATCACTTGGGTGAGGGTGAGGGAGAGCCCAGGGGTCTGCTGAGCCTGGCCGGGGGGGAGGATCTACTCCTGGGGGGCAGGGGGGGGGGCGGGGGTGCAGAGGAGCCTGAAGACATGGAGTGTGATGCCAAGGTGCTGACTCAGCTGCAGCCTGTCCCCGTCGACGTGGATCTGGGGCTGTAGGAGGGAGGCGTCTCCACCCAGACTGGACTGTATCTGGGATTAGCCGACTCTTTGAAGTGCAGTTTCCATTGAGAGGGTCCCTGGGGTGGGGACTGAACAGATATTCCTTCGTCAGGAGATTGGCGAGTTCTTCAGTTACTGTTCTCAATGGGAGTGCAGTCCGGAATAACATTGGATAAACTCCAGGCAGACCTGGGTATGTGAACTAAAGAAACGCCTCTATGGTGATGGGATTGTAATCCAGATTAAGCGTGAGTATCTGAGATGAACGGGAACAGCCAGCACTAGTGCTGTACGAACCGATTAATAGGATGAAGCTCTCCAATGAAATCAGGTGCTGACAGTTAGGTGAGGGTCACTGGTGTCAATCGGGCTCATACCATTCAGAGGGAAGAAACAGCTGCTTGGGTTTGTGATGATCACTGCTTTTCTTACTCTGTGGAGAACAGAAATCCACACAGACCCAAGCAGCTGTTTCTTCACTCGTTTCACTTGGAATGGTAAATTAGCCCGATCAACACCAGCGACCCTCACCTGTAGAAATCGATCTCAGTAATCCAACAATCGGTTCATGCAGCACTAGCCACAACACTGTACGTGACTATTGAAAAGGACCTGGCCATGCGAACTGAAGAGGATGCATCCTGTACGGATTTGATTCCTGATTTACAGCGTTTAATCTGAGATTAACAAAACCTGTTTCACTAGAGTCTCCATCTCCGCAGACCTGGGTAACAATCCAAAGAGGACTCTCTATCACAGGGGATTTCAGCACAGATTTACTGTGTGCATCTCAAGTGAGTAAAACCTTTTCACTACAGTCCCTTCCAAAAGGACATATAAACTGGACAGCGGGGAGCTGAGCAGAGTAGGAGCTGCCACCACACTATAAAGGACAGCCTCCATTGAAAAGGGTCATGGGAGTATAAATGAAAGATGTTTCTTTACACAATACGATTATGAGATTAGCATCAGATGATCTGAGATTAGAAAAGCCTGTTTCACTACAGTCTCCATCTCTGCAGATATGGGTTGTAATCTAGTCCGCATCGCGATGGGATTTTAATCTGGGTTAACAGCGAGTATACGAGATTAGCAAGGCCTCTTTGAAAGGGACCTGGTATATAAAATAAAAATGATTTATCTTGTATGGGTTTAGAGTGGATAATCTGAGATTAGAAAAACCTGTTTCACTACAGTCCCATTGAAAAGGACCTGGAAGCATAAACTGGAGAGGAGTGGTTGTCTATCCGGATGGACAGTGAATATGAGCGAGCGCTGCTGCCACAGGACAGTCTCCATTGACAAAGGTCCCTTTCAATAGATATGAGCTAAAGAGGTCCCTTTACACAATAGGATTACGGTCCGGATTAACATTGGATAATCTGGGATTAGCACTACAGAGCCCACCTGTGACAATCCGGGGTTTAACCCAGTCCGGATTAACACTGGGTACTCGCTGGACTCCCCCACTACTACTCAGAGCGCTTGCTTTTTTTGCTCACAAAATATGTTGATGCCCCTGAACAGATACTCGACCCCTCTTCAGATTCACGCAAGATATTTTAATGAGCGAGCAAGACGGCTAGCATACCGTCCCACAAGGTCAATGGGAGAGACTGGGTTGGGACGTTTCCGATTCATTTTACTCACGGCAAGCGTGCAGCGGGACACGGTCTCGCTGCATTGTTTGGTTGAATCTCCCATTTAAAGGAGTCTCTGTCTTTGCGTCTGTCCGTGTGTGTGTGTGGCTGCTGTCAGTTGCAAAGCGTTTGTTGACTAACCATGGAAAAGTCTGTTATGCAAATTACATTAGAGAAGCAGACTGAATGTGTGTGTGTGTGTGTGTGTGTGTGTGTGTGTGTGTGTGCGTGCTCAGTGTGTTTTCACAGTTCAGTTCTTGGTCACAGTGGGCAAACTTGGAGATTTAGTACGGAGCTGGGTACTAAGTTGCAGACTAGCTAATACGGTACTATCTCAGGATCATCCCCAGCTGCTTTATAATTTAGTACCAATTGCAATGAAGAAATATGGAACAAAGTGGGGACAAGCTGATCCCCAGCTATGGTACAGAGCTCAGGGTTAAGGTCTTTATTGTAGTGTGCTACCAAACAGGAACTGAAGGGGGGGCTCAGCTAATTATATTTTAAGAGTGTTTGTTATCTTTACGAGATCGAAATCTTTTTTTTTTTTAAGAAACTGAACATCTTAATTATTGTTTTTTAATTAACATTTGATGTACAGAAATGTCTACACACGAATGTAAATACTAAAGGCTGAATTGCATAAGAATATTTTTCCATTTTCTTAAACCAAATTCACATGTATAATCTAATTTTCCTAAAACACCACCAAAATTAATGAAGCTGCGTTAGAGGATAAACAGAACTTATAAAAGCTTAATTTCTCAGTATATCCATACGAAGGTAATCGTAGCCAGTAGTCGTGTGCAAAATTATACAATAGAGCAACAACCTTTATTCATAGAGTGTGTAAAACATCTCATTGAAACTGTGGAGGACGACTGAAAGGGTTCCACAGCAATTCTGCAGGCAGCGCACGCTGCGTGGAGTACACCTGCAAGCAGGTTTGATGCTGTCTTCCCTGAGAGGCGACCAGGTACAGCAGCACATTAAATACTGTGGAAGAGGCTGACCGCAGAGACACTGGAAAGTCGTACTGGAATTATTTATTTTATAAAACAGGCCTACGTTAAGTTGACTAAGGATGAAACTGGTTTTGTTGCAAACGTTTCCGTTGTGTTTTTTTTTCCCCGAAGATTTCAAATAATTTCATATCATGTTTGGTTATGAATAGCTCAGTTTCATAAAGTTGGCAGTACATTTTGGGATTTTTCATATTTGTTCCAGTTCGTACGACAGCACAAGTCTTTAGCCTCCAGAAATTGCTGGACTAACTTAGTAACGTGTTTTAAAGCCTGGTCACACGGGTGACTCTCGACAGCAACAAGAGGAACATGTTTGTTTCCCGCGTGTTGCCTTTCAGTTGGAGGTGGTCACACGCGAGACAAGCTGGCAACACACAGAGAGCAACGCAATGCAACCCAATCACAATGCCCGCTTTTGACATGAGACGTAGACATGCTGTGGAGGAATACTACAATATTAAAATGTACTAATTACATTAACAAACCTGTAGTTCCTTCTTAATTAAATAAAAAATATGTACATTAGTAGAATTATATAGTTAGTAGGTCTACATATTTAATATGCCAAACCTAATAAATATATCGGTATAATTATCCTAAACAAGGTTTTCCAGAGCATGATAGCAGACCTGATATTTTTAAATTTTCTCCATTTCATTTGCTGTTAAAATGAAAGATGTTATGATAGGGGGTTAATGTAGGAATGACAGCCATGCTGCATACACGGCAAATTAACTTAAAATAAAACATTTTAAAGAATGTGGTACACAGATTTTATTATTGTAAGAATTTTATTCATGCTTAAATGTGTTATTGTAGTCGTGGACATTAACATTCGCTTATCCACACACACACTGTACCGTCGGCGCTGCTTTATCGGGACGACTCAAGAGAAGGAAAAATCTCCCAAATAAACGGCTGTCCCAGTTAGAGAGAGGCAGTTGAGACAACCCGAGTCACACTTTTGATTCTTAATGACAAGAATGAAATCACATCGCATTATGATTACATATTAAATACATCCTTTAAAATATGAGTCTGTTTTTTTAAAATCCTAAACAAAATTAATCACACCTGCGATGTTAACATGCCAACTTTCTTTGCAACAGCAGCCTGAGAAACCACAGAGACTCCAGCAGCTTCTTCAAGAGTTCAACGTGGTTTACACAATTAACATGTCACAGTGTAATCACCTACTCACTGCACTGTGCTACACGAACCTGTGTTGCTCTGAAAAGCAATCTCCCTTCATCATTTGAAAATACTGTATCCCAATTAAACAAAGTGACGTCACAATTAAACAACATAAATAGCATATGTATAGCTTACATATGACATGCAGGAATGGGAATGTACCAAATCCACTGTCTGTCTGACTTAGACGCTGTCTATATCTTTATTATCATGTGACACTACTATCAAATATGATTGGCTGGTATTGAAAATGTCGCCTGAAAAAACATCGTCCTAAAGTGGGAGCCGCATCGCGGGGGTGTTGCCCAGGGTGGTCACACCAAGTGACAAACCGGCAGTATCTGTCCCCCATTTTATTTAGTCGCCCGTGTGACCAGGCCTTTAGTATCCTAGAGGTTAGCAGCGGTTACTTTGGGTTTGTTGCAGTTGAGAAAGTTTAATACCCAGCTGGGGACTCTTGAGCTGCTTAGTTCGTTGCAATTGGTATTAACTTGCTTACTGGTTTAGTTCCATCCTCCCTACTAACCACGGGATCATCCCCAGATAGGACACTCCTTTTAGTCTGTTGCAATTGACCCAGTGATTCAATCGTGCTCTCCTTTATCCTGCCCGTCTCTCTCAGCTGTCCACACGTTTACTACAATAGGACTTGAGAGTAGCAAACACTACCTGTAAATATCAACAGCACTCTATGCAAAGACACTTCCAACTAGCTTTCTAGGGATTTTTGTATTCAATTATTATTATTATTATTATTATTATTATTATTATTCTGTTTGTAAGTGAAACTGAATATTCCTGTAAATACCAGTGCCTTCCACACCCCCTGTCCCGTGAAGTGGGGTGCACTGTTTACTCTCTGTTACGTTTCTATAAAGAAAGGGGGATGATGGGGAGGAGGAGGTGGGGGTCAAACGAATTCATTTCAAACAGAGGCTGGACCAAGGCTTTCAAATCCACAGATCCCTGGAATTCACTACTTTGTTTTATTTACATTTCTATTGGGGAGAAAATGGGGATCAATTTGATTGATAATCCATAGCCCTGGATTTTATGTTTAATCGAGAGCAATTAAAAAAAAAAAAAAAAAAAAAAAAAGCAAGCTGTGTTTCAGGCAAAAAAGAGGCGGGCGCGGATGTGAAAGCCTTCGCCAGCGCTCCTGTAAGGGGCAGACAGACAGCGGTGTTTCTATGTAACCTTGATGTTCTGCTGAGATGATGGAGAGGGTCATGGTCTTGCAACACGCAGGCCACTGTATTAGAAACCCCCACCATCATAGCGGGTTCAAGTTCATCTCATGTGTGCTCTCCTAAGGGAAATGGCTAACCACACCACCCCCAAAATGATCAAATAAAACTCCCAAGCTCAAATTTCAAATATACTGCTCACAAAAAGTTAAGCATATTCTTGGAATGCCAAATATTCAAATGAAACAGTTTGTGTATTGCCCCTGCTCCAAGGCCATTGCCCTGCCGACCACAATGGGCACACCTGCCCTGGATCGCTGTTCAATGAAGCCACCTGAGACAGAACTGCAGTTTCTCTGTTTCTACCTGCAGATCATTGACTGTGAAGTCAGTGCTGTAGCTGGATACAAGGGCTGCTCACACCTGTCTGACTCCACAAATCGAAAGCGTTGGGTGAAGGAGGCTCTCTGGAGATGATCGCATGCGAGTGGTCACCTTATTGGAAAGCTGTTGGGCATTGCGCAGTCTGTGGTCAGCAGATTGTGGATGAAGTACAGACAGACTGGTCAGACAGCCAATAGACCTCGAAGTGGGCAGCAAAAAGTGACCAATGGCAGACACGATAGAAGACTCATCAATTCAGGTCTGAGACATCACACTAGAAATGCCACAACTCTGTCAAGATGCTGGCTCCAATGTATCGATCTAGACAGTCAGAAATCACCGACACAGCCATGGCATGTATCCTTTTCCTTTGATGAACCACCACCATCAGACTCCACATCTGGGGTCAAATTGGACCAATGCCTTGTGATCTGATGAATCAAAGTTTCATCTTGACTTCATCTTGTGAGAGCTTCACTCTCACAGCAACGTGGTACCTCCTGATAGGTATGGAGGAGGGGCGGTTATAGTGTGGGCTGGGGTCACCAAGCCTGGATGGAGAGTCTCGGGACAGGCCTAGCTTGACCCAGTAGTTGTCCCATTTGCACAGCGGCATTGACAAGGCTTCATGGATGACAGCGCCAGACTGATTTCCTTCAGCAGCACCAAATCAATCGTTTACTATGGCCTTCGATGACCCCCGACCTAAACCCTACAGACGCCTCTGGTGCACCCTGGGAAGACGCCTGTGAGCCCCACCTTACACCCCCAGCAACATCCAGGAGCTGGCCTTGCTCCTGCAGGTAGAGTGGAACCGCATCCCGAGGAAGACACTGGCAAGCTGATCAGAAGTGTGCGTCATTGCTGCGAGAGGGGGTCCAGCTGCTATTAACTGATGTGTGAAATGATGCATCACCCCCCACTGTTATTGTCAGGAGAAGTGATCCCAATGAGTGATGTCATATTCCTTTCAGTGAATTCACTACAAAACATTAGTGATTACATGTGTGCCATCTTTGGTTTTTGTGAGCAGTATATATTGAAACATGAAGACAGCATCTCGAATACAGCGTTATTTGACTGTCGTAGCTAACGTTCTATCTCAGATCTGTACATGGAAACTCTGGGTTTCAGTGCATGGCTCACACTGTTGTCCTGAACGAGTGGTTTGCATTTTGTCCTTTTGAGGGGGTCGCAGACGATGGGAGCTAAGAGGCACAGGCAAGCTTCTCGCTCCTTCCTTTCACCTTCCTCTGCAGGTCTGGAGGGAGAGAGAGAGAGAGATGGGCCCGGGACTGAGACCCACAGACAGGGTGTGTTCAGGTGTATGATTCCTCTCTCTCACTCTTTCTCTCTGCATATAGAGCTGTGCCTGCCTGCCTGTTTTTATACTTTGCTGCGCTCCCCATCCTCACCTCCCCCCCGACAGCACCGTGATACCAAAGATCAGCCGGCCAGCTTCTGTTTCTGAACAAAGGGAAAGAGGTGCAATGTGAATATTTTTATGTCTTCCATTTTTGTACTCAAAGGTTGTTTTATTTTTCTAAACCATTTTACTGTATTATTATTATTATTATAATAAAATAAAAATAAACGCTACCAGACGCAGCCTTGCCTGTCTTTGCCTGTCTCTCGACACAAGACCGATCCATTTATCTGTGTGATCTCACCGATATCAGTGACTCTGTCCAGTTGACCTAAAGTTAATTAATGCTTTTCTGTGGACCTCATTTCACTATGAAGGGAGAATGTGAGAGGGGAGGATAGTATGAGAGAGGAGTGAGGGGATATTGTGAGAGTGAGAGTGAGTGGGATAGTGTAAGATCCCCCAACTGCAAAGAAAATCTAATTTGAGGATTTGCAAATGCTATTATCGCACCAAGCTCCACTCCAGGCTCACTGCAGGCGCTGTTATGCAAAGCTGGATTTGACTGTGAAATCACAGCATTGTCAGTCCGTTCAGCACCCTGCAAAGTGCCCTGTGCTGGAGTGGGTGAGGGGAGGATAGTGTGAGAGAGAGTAGGAGTGAGAGAGGAAGGCAGTTTGCAGGGTGCTGAATGGACTGACAATGCTGTGACTTCACAGTCAAATCCAGCTTTGCATAACAGCGCCTGGAGTGGAGCGCTGGGACAGGGAGAATGCACCCACCCCCTCCTCACCGGATCAGGTTACCCGGGGGGTGAAACCAGACCCCAGGCTCATCCCGCCGCTCGCCAGAGATCCAATAAACAGCCGGCAGGGAAGGCAGGTGAGGAGATCAGTGAGCAAGAACCGAAGAGGAGCGACGGGCCTGAACCAGAAACCAGGAACGAGGGAGGAAGCCTGGGACACGCTGCTATACCTGACCGCCTGCCAGTCTGCCTGCCTGTCTGTCTCCCTCTGTGTGCCTGCTTGTCTGTCTGTCTCTCTGTCTGTCTCCCTCTGTGTGCCTGCCTGCCTGCCTGCCTGTACTTCACAGTTCCAGTTCAGAGGGGCCAGCAGGTTTGATCTGGTCGGATCGGGCTTGTTTCTCTTCTTGTCTCTGGGACTCTGAGCTGCAGTCTCACCTCAGCTTTTTCAAGCCGTCAACTACAGTTCAAAACTACCTTTTCTGTGGATCAAAGAAGAAACCGAAGAAACCAATCAGCTGTCCATCCCACCCTGTACCCTGGAGGCCGTGATGTACCCCCCGGTGTTCACTCCGGAACAGGTGGCCTGCGTGTGCGAGGTGCTGCAGAGAGGGGGCAGCATGGAGCGACTGGGGCACTTTCTGTGCTCCCTGCCGCCCTGTGATTGGCTGCAGCATGACGAGAGTGTGCTGAAGGCGCGGGCTCTGCTGGCATTTCACTGCGGGGAGTTCGGGGAGCTGTTCCGCCTGCTGCAGAGCCGGCCCTTCTCCCCCCACAGCCACCCCGCCCTGCAGCAGCTGTGGCTCCGAGCGCACTACCTGCAGGCAGAGAGGCTGAGGGGCCGGCCGCTGGGGGCCGTCGGCAAGTACCGCGTGCGCAGGAAGCACCCCCTGCCCCTCACCATCTGGGACGGGGAGGAGACCAGCTACTGCTTCAAGGTACCAGCTCACTCACTCACTCTCTATCACTCTCACACTCTCCCTATCCCTTTCTCTATCACCCTCTCTCCCTCTCTTTCTGTCCATCCCTTTCTCTATCGTTCTATCACTCTGTTTCTGTCTCATACATAAACTCCTCCCTTCTTTTCTCTGTCCCTCTTTTTCTCAGCCTCTTCTCCCTCTCTCCAGTTTCTAACAAATGACTGCTGTTGTCTTCATTTATTATTTAATTTAACTTTAAATATAAAAGTGTGTCTTCAGTGTCTCCGGTGTTGTCTGATACCCGGCTGTGTAGGAACAATTCAATAATTGATAATTTAATGTTTATCTGGGTTGATTAGTTCACTTATTAATTGACGTGTTACAAAGATCGAGGATGTACTAAGAACACACATTCACATGCAGACACAAGGAAAGTTTAATCTATAGTAGTATTTTATTAAGTACACAAATATTAAACAGGAATCAGAAAAGTCAGAAAGTAAATCTCTTGGTCTGTAAGCACAAACACAATTCAAAACTCTCACTACACTCATGGTGACTAGCAGGCAATTGAAATATGACACCGCCTGTCTCCTCACACACAAGCTGCAGCTCGAGCAGGCTGTGACGTAGCTGTAGCTGGCTCACACACACACACGCCCCCATAAGAGCACACAGCCTCAACTGAGACGATGCAGACAATCTTAGAATAGATCACATTATTAATGGTATATAGATTAAGGATATGGCAAGTTTACTTTTAAAGAAATTCTTCATACAACAATATGAGGTAGGTCACTTATAGTTACTTCATCAAGTTTCACTAAAAGTTATTTCACACGCAGGGTGTGCAAATAATTAACAATTCTATGTTAATGTGTTACAATTAATTAGTTCCATGAAAGGAAAGTGCAACACGAATTATAATTAGGGCTTCTGATTTTCCGTTTTAACCGATAAAACCAGATAAAACACCCCCGATACAAAAAAAATTGAAATCGGTGGATAGCCAATAAACACCGGGAAACACTGTAAAAACTGTGGAAATGGTTAATCTATTCACATTGACTTTACCCTTTTCACATTTAAAAATAAAACCTACTACAAAACAAAAATAATAATAAGTACATTTCTCAGTGCTGCTGGGCAATGTCTCGCCTTCCTGACTTGCATCTATCATTGATTTGTTCTCAATTCTTTAAACCCACCCCAACTACTGAATGACAGAACATTCCTACATTTCTATTGGAGACTCCGCTTGCGAGATTGAAAATGAGATTACACTCAGGATGGAGGCTTCTTAGCGGGATTTCAATCTGTATTACAGTTAAGATACGGAGGATTTAAAACAGAGTTGTGGTGAAACGTACAAAAATGCGCCCAGACAAAAACCCCAGAAGAATGTGCTCGTGACCGTAGGGATTTCATTGTGCAAGACAGCAAAGGAAAGAAGGTACAACTTAAGTGTGCAAGTACTGTCGAGTTACTACTATACTTATTTTGACAGAAAAAAAAAACCTCAAGCATTTTGGAATTAACCGAAAACACCAATTTCATACAGTATATCAAAAATGAAAAGCCCCGAAAAAAACGATTTACATAAAACACGGAAATAGCTAAAAATAAGCACCAAAAAATACAATTAATAAAACCAGAAAAACAGAAGCCCTACTTATACTCAACAGTTTTTGAAACTTAGACTTTTGAGTCCGCTGGTTTGGAAACTCAGTCTGTTGAAGTGTCCAGTACAAAAAGCTCTCCTCTCAGCAACAAAGTCTTCAATCCCACGTTGGATCAAACTCGGCAACAAAGCTTTCAATCCTCGATAGAATCAACAAACGGCTGCACAAAGTCTTCAGTCCTCGGTATAGGATCCACAACAGCGCCCGTCCCCTCTGTTTTTATCTTTTAGCAACGCAGGTAGCAGGGCACATTTTCTTTTGGATACTGTGGTTGTAGGTGTACAGCAGACCCAGACGGGTTTGTCTGATAACAGTCACGGTAAGTTTTACAGCAGTCCTCCAGCCGGGCCTCAGTCTCGTTGCTTGTGGTCGTTGACTCGCTTGCAGCTTGCTTCCTCATCTTGGGTCTTGGTTCAGTTTTTAGACAGAGTCCCGGAGTTGCAGCTTCGCTTAGCAGAGTGACAGCACCTTGTTTAGCATTTGATGTGGAGCGCCAAATGTTCAGTTTGGCTTGTATATTTATAGTCTTTTTCACTCTGCTAGATAGCCACATTCATGAGATCATTTGTGTATCTTGCTTTTTTTTAAACTCACAGTCCTTTGATGTTTTAATGTCCTGTTCCACTGGGACATCACTAGTTTATGTCTTCCTTGCGTCAAAATGATTGGTGTTGCACGTGTGAATTATCTGTACATAATTCAACTGTCCGCTCAGCCTAATCCAGTCCAGGCACCGGTCCTCTAATCAGTAGGTCACATAGTTCAGTGTTTGCAAGTCAGAGGCCCCCTTCTCAAGACACAGCAGTTTGCCCTGTTTCTCAAGACACAGCAGTTTGCCCTGTTTCTCAAGACACACAGTTTCATTAATGAATCCAGTTACATCTCTATTACACGTTCATGTATTATTATCATATTGTTGAATACGAGTCGGCTGTGTGTGTGTGTCTGCTGCTCTGGATCACAGCACTGCGCTGGCAGGACTGTCCAGTGATCCCCAGCCCAGAGCAATGCTGCACACTGAAACTGCTGCTTTTGGTTTTGTGAGATTATTTAACAGAGTTTCTAAAACAGCTGCTGATCACAAACCAGATGAGAGAGAGGGAGGAGAGCGAGAGAGCGAGCCAGCAGAGCCAAGTCTGAACATGTCAACATGCAAACACATGCAAACAGCTGTGCAGTCTAGCACCACGACCGGGACACGTGTTTCCTCTGCTACCACACTCAGACCCCTTACTCACTACAGCCCTGGTGTCAATAATACAGCTCTGGACAAAAGTGTTGATTCATCTAGAATTTTAGGATTGAACCAGAATAATAATAATAATAATAATAATAATAATAATAATAATAAATGTATGAACATAATTTAGATCTGTTATTTAACATCATGTAATCAAAGAAACTACCAAAAGCCATGATCCTAACATGTTAGATTTTGAAATGCCACATTTTTCAATTTTTGTCAGTTTTTCGTTAAGTATATGGAAAACTACAAAGCGGTATGTAAATCAATATGCTATCATAACATTATTCAACAGGTTTCATTCAACTTTATGAAGCAAAATGTGTTAATTCTAAAGAGTGATGCTAAACTTTTGGCCATACTTTGAACCTCCAGTGTATATAAATTCTATATATAATACAGTTATTATTATTATTATTATTATTATATTATATTATGATGGTTCTCTCTCACCTGCTCCCTCTCCTTCTTTCCCCTCCCTCTCTCCCCTACTCCCTCTCCCCTTCCTCTCTTCCCTTCCCCGTCCCTCCCTCCCTCCCTCCCAGGAGAGATCACGCAATGTCCTGAGGGAGTGCTACTCTCTGAACCCCTACCCCTCCCCGAGAGAGAAGCGCGAGCTGGCCGGAGTCACGGGGCTGACCGCCACACAGGTCAGCAACTGGTTCAAGAACCGGCGGCAGAGAGACCGGGCCGCCAACGGCAGAGACAGGTGAGGAGCCCTAATAAAGAGAGAGCGGGACACTGACAGAGACAGGTGAGGAGCCCTAATAAAGAGAGAGCGGGACAGGGACAGGTGAGGACCCCTAACAATGAGAGAGCGGGACACTGACAGGGCAGGTGAGGAGCCCTAACAAAGAGAGAGCGGGACACTGACAGGGCAGGTGAGGAGCCCTAATAAAGAGAGAGCGGGACACTGACAGGGACAGGTGAGGAGCCCTAACAAAGAGAGAGGGACACTGACAGGGGCAGGTGAGGAGCCCTAACAAAGAGAGAGCGGGACACTGACAGACAGGTGAGGAGCCCTAATAAAGAGAGAGCGGGACACTGACAGGGGCAGGTGAGGAGCCTAACAAAGAGAGCGGGACACTGACAGGGACAGGTGAGGAGCCGTAACAAAGAGAGAGCGGGACACTGACAGGGACAGGTGAGGAGCTCTAATAAAGAGAGAGCGGGACACTGACAGGGACAGGTGAGGAGCCCTAATAAAGAGAGAGCGGGACACTGACAGGGACAGGTGAGGAGCCCTAACAAAGAGAGAGCGGGACACTGACAGGGACAGGTGAGGAGCCCTAATAAAGAGAGAGCGGGACACTGACAGGGGACAGGTGAGGAGCCCTAATAAAGAGAGAGCGGGACACTGACAGGGACAGGTGAGGAGCCCTAACAAAGAGAGAGCTGGACACTGACAGGGCAGGTGAGGAGCCCTAATAAAGAGAGAGCAGGACACTGACAGGGACAGGTGAAGAGCCCTAACAAAGAGAGAGCGGGACACTGACAGGGACAGGTGAGGAGCCCTAACAAAGAGAGAGCGGGACACTGACAGGGACAGGTGAAGAGCCCTAACAAAGAGAGAGCGGGACACTGACAGGGACAGGTGAAGAGCCCTAACAAAGAGAGAGCGGGACACTGACAGGGACAGGTGAAGAGCCCCTAACAAAGAGAGAGCGGGACACTGACAGGGACAGGTGAGGCCTAATAAAGAGAGAGAGCGGGACACTGACAGGGACAGGTGAAGAGCCCTAACAAAGAGAGAGCGGGACACTGACAGGGACAGGTGAAGAGCCCTAACAAAGAGAGAGCGGGACACTGACAGGGGCAGGTGAGGAGCCCTAATAAAGAGATAGCGGGACACTGACAGGGACAGGTGAGGAGCCCTAATAAAGAGATAGCGGGACACTGACAGGGACAGGTGAGGAGCTCTAATAAAAGAGAGCGGGACACTGACAGGGGCAGGTGAGGAGCTCTAATAAAAGAGAGCGGGACACTGACAGGGGCAGGTGAGGAGCCCTAATAAAGAGAGAGCGGGACACTGACAGGGACAGGTGAGGAGCCGTAACAATGAGAGAGCGGGACACTGACAGGGACAGGTGAGGAGCCGTAACAATGAGAGAGCGGGACACTGACAGGGACAGGTGAGGAGCCCTAATAAAGAGATAGCGGGACACTGACAGGGACAGGTGAGGGCCCTAATAAAGAGAGAGCGGGACACTGACAGGGACAGGTGAGGAGCCTAATAAAGAGAGGCGGGACACTGACAGGGACAGGTGAGGAGCCCTAATAAAGAGATAGCGGGACACTGACAGGGACAGGTGAGGAGCCCTAATAAAGAGAGAGCGGGACACTGACAGGGACAGGTGAGGAGCCCTAATAAAGAGAGAGCGGGACACTGACAGGGGCAGGTGAGGAGCTCTAATAAAGAGAGAGCGGGACACTGACAGGGCAGGTGAGGAGCCCTAATAAAGAGAGAGCGGGACACTGACAGGGGCAGGTGAGGAGCCCTAATAAAGAGAGAGCGGGACACTGACAGGGGCAGGTGAGGAGCCCTAACAAAGAGAGAGCGGGACACTGACAGGGACAGGTGAGGAGCCCTAATAAAGAGAAGCAGGGACACTGACAGGGGCAGGTGAGGAGCCCTAATAAAAGAGAGAGGGACACTGACAGGGCAGGTGAGGAGCCCTAATAAAGAGAGGCGGGACACTGACAGGGACAGGTGAGCCCTAATAAAGAGAGAGCGGGACACTGACAGGGGCAGGTGAGGAGCCCTAATAAAGAGAGAGCGGGACACTGACAGGGGCAGGTGAGGAGTGCTGCTGCACCTCCTAGTGGTCACTTTTCAAACTGCATCACTTCAGGATTTCAGCTCTCGGGGTGGGGGTTGTTTATGTTTTGTTGGACTAGGTAGTAAATAATGATCTACTGGAGAATGACAGAGAACACACACAGTAGCATAGCAGATGTTATATTGAGGCACACTGTCTGTCTCCCTGTCTGCCTGTCTGTCTGCCTGTCTGTCTATCTCACTGTTCATACACTCTATTAGTTTCCAGCTCCATTAGTTTTCTGTTCTAGATAGGTGACCGATTGTGACATCATTTGCTTAACTTCACAGCTGAAGATAATCACTTTGCTTCTTGTAAAGCCCTTGACGTCACCCTTATAGAAGAGTCTCATAGTAAGAGCACAGTGTAAGCATGGTAAAGCAGTAGAAACTCAATAAGCAGTGTCCAGGAGTAACGCATTACATGTAACTCATTACTGTAATCTCATTGCATGTAACTCATTACTGTAATCTCATTACTGTAATCTCATTACATGTAACTCATTACTGTAATCTCATTACATTTTTCAGGACCTTGGAACTGTAATGGTTCTATTAATGGAATGTGGTAATGCGTTACATTTAATGTGACATAATAACATAGTTTTAGTTACATTTTATAAAAGGTTTACAGCTAATGCATGAAACCAGAAAGCGCTTCAGCAGTACAAGTCAAATCTTACATGTCACTTGAACAGCACCTTGCTAGAAAAGAGAGGCAGAGAAGGGAACAAGGGGGTTCGATAGCTGGATTAATGTAAACTGTGCCTGAGAAGTAGCTATTTGTAACTGTAACGTGTTTTTCAAAGTAATAAATCAATGTAACTGCCAACTTGTAAGTGTACTTTTTAAAAGTACCTTCCCCTGCTCTGTCTGTGTGGTATGGCTGGTGTGTTCAGTGTGTTTCTTCCCCTGCTCTGTCTGTGTGGTATGGCTGGTGTGTTCAGTGTGTTTCTTCCCCTGCTCTGTCTGTGTGGTATGGCTGGTGTGTTCAGTGTGTTTCTTCCCGTGCTCTGTCTGTGTGGTATCTGGGTGTTCTGTGTGGTATGTCTGCTGGTGTGTTCAGCTCTGTGTTTCTGGTGTGTCCTGTGTTTCTTCCTGCTCTGTCTCTCTGTGTGGTATGGCTGGTGTGTTCAGTGTGTTTCTTCCCCCTGTGTGGTATGTCTGGTGTGTTCAGTGTTTCTTGGTTGTCTGTGTGTTCTGGTGTGTTTCTTCCCCTGCTCTGTCTGTGTGGTATGGCTGGTGTGTTCAGTGTGTTTCTTCCCCTGTCTCTGTGTCTGTGTGTATGTTTCTTCTGGTGTGTTCAGTGTGTTTCTTCCCCTGCTCTGTCTGTGTGGTATGGCTGGTGTGTTCAGTGTGTTTCTTCCTGTGCTCTGTGTGGTATGGCTGGTGTGTTCAGTGTGTTTCTGTCTGTGTGGTATGGCTGGTGTGTTCAGTGTGTTTCTTCCTCTGCTCTGTCTGTGTGTGTTCAGTGGTTTCTTCCTGTGCTCTGTCTGTGTGGCTGGTGTGTTGTGTTTCTTCCCCTGCTCTGTCTGTGTGGCTGGTGTGTTCAGTGTGTTTCTTCCTGTGCTCTGTCTGTGTGATATGGCTGGTGTGTTCAGTGTGTTTGTTTGTCTGTGTGATATTGGTGTGTTCAGTGTGTTGCTCTGTCTGTGTGGTATGGCTGGTGTGTTCAGTGTGTTTCTTCCAGTGTGTTTCTTCCCTGTCTGTGTGGTATGGCTGGTGTGTTCAGTGTGTTTCTTCCTCTGCTCTGTCTGTGTGGTACGGCTGGTGTGTTCAGTGTGTTTCTTCCTGTGCTCTGTCTGTGTGGTATGGCTGGTGTGTTCAGTGTGTTTCTTCCTGTGCTCTGTCTGTGTGGTATGGCTGGTGTGTTCAGTGTTTCTTCCCTGTCTGTCTGTGTGTTCATCTTTCTTGGCTGGTGTGTTCCTGTGTTTCTTCCCTGCTCTGTCTGTGTGGTATGGCTGGTGTGTTCAGTGTGTTTATCTGTGTCTGTATGGTGGTTCATGGTATGGCTGGTGTGTTCAGTGTGTTTCTTCCCCTGCTCTCTGTGTGGTATGGTATGGCTGGTGTGTTCAGTGTGTTTCTTCCTGTGCTCTGTCTGTGTGGTATGGCTGGTGTGTTCAGTGTGTTTCTTCCCCTGCTCTGTCTGTGTGGTATGGCTGGTGTGTTCAGTGTGTTTCTTCCTGTGCTCTGTCTGTGTGGTATGGCTGGTGTGTTCAGTGTGTTTCTTCCTGTGCTCTGTCTGTGTGGTACGGCTGGTGTGTTCAGTGTGTTTCTTCCCCTGTCTGTGTGGTTTGGCTGGTGTGTTCAGTGTGTTTCTTCCCCTGCTCTGTCTGTGTGGTATGGCTGGTGTGTTCAGTGTGTTTCTTCCCCTGCTCTGTCTGTGTGGTATGGCTGGTGTGTTCAGTGTGTTTCTTCCCCTGCTCTGTCTGTGTGGTATGGCTGGTGTGTTCAGTGGGTTTCTTCGTGTCACTCCTCCATGCTGTGTTTCCTGATCCTCATCTCTCTGTCTTGCAGGGAGGGGGGTGAGAGAGTGGCGCGCACGCTGGGCTCCCCTGGGAGGGAGGGGTACCCCAGCTCAGACGAGGAGCTCCCTCGCCACCCGCCTCTCCTGGGGGGGTGCTGACGGGGGGGAGGGGCACGGCCACACAGCGCTCACGGGATGAAGGGGCTGGAAGGAAGAAGGAAACACTTCATTTGACTAACGTTTGGAGTCTTTCACAAAGTCTTTTTCTAGTCAAAGCGTTTATTTACATTGTTAGTAGAGGGTGCTGACACTAGTACTCGGAATTGCCTTTAAGAAGTATTTAGCGTCCAATACTAAACAAATCCATTCATTAACGTGTTCATTTCAAAACAAGAAAAGCTGTCCTTCCCTCAGTTTACAATTCAGCACCAATCAACGGCAAGTAACTGAGTTCTTTAAAAGCCGACAGGAAGCCAATTTTCCTCTCATCCAGGGTGCTGACATTTTCACTGCCACACTATTCTTCCAATCGCCTTTTAAAACATTGAAATCAACACAATAATTAACAGATTTGTTTAATACCTGCCGATAAATGCTTCTTAAAAGCGATTAGGAGTACGAGCATCAGCACACTCATTTTCAAACAGACGTGACAAATTACGAGCTGATCCTAATTCCATTCTTGCAGTCGCCCAGTTTATCGTTGTGCATTTCTTATTTTCACTTGTTTCAGCATAATACCCAGTACAGAGTGTACACTGATATAGCAAGTCCAGCATTTCAAATCTGCTTGATTTGTAGTCTTTAACTAGTAGTTTTCTCTTTATTCGGATGCAGAGACAGAACGACTAATTAACATTTAAAGGGAGGTAGAGGTATGGAAAATAAAAACCGGAAAGTTCAAGCCCCAGTTATACTTTATAATACATGTGCAGCACAGTACAGCCTAATTCAGCATCACCTGGGACCGGAGAATTGTGCCGGATTATATATAATGTGTGCAGAGGTACTGGAAAATCTAATACTGTACCTAAACAAAATAAAAGTAGAAATGACCAACTACTGGCACGCTTTTAAAACGGTTCCGGATTGTAGAGGGGATCACTCCGTTCATTTCAATAGGGGTGTGATTGGTCTGTAGAGGGGCTGGATTAGACAGGGTTTGCTGTGAGTGTTTTTACAGTCTGGAAAGGGCAGGATCTGTTGAAATGCTAACATATCTTAAAGCATCATGACAAAGTGAACCTTTCTTTATCAGAATTGAGGATGAGGAAAACCTATAGAGATGTATCCAGAATCAATCAGGGGCATAAAAAAAAGTGAGTTTGTTTGTTTGTAAAAAAAAAAGTCATTGACCATCCAGTGTGCTGTGGAGAACAATAATAAAACAACGATGAAAACACACTGACTTGCTTTAGATTCCTCTGTGCTGCAATATACTGGACTCTATCAAATTGGTAGTCTTTAAACCCTAGTCTCCAATACTAGAGGAATTTAGTTTCACTCATTATTATTGATGAAACAACCGTGAATACAATGGACTTCACAATCAGATGAAGGCACCTGAACACTTTCTACAGGAAGGTCTAAGGTTCCTGGTAGCTGACTGATCTCTAAACTTTGTCAAGTCTTGTCTTAAAGGACCCCAGTGATTCAGCATGACTAGGTAACCCCTTCCATCCCCTCACCACTCTCTGTGTGAAGAAGTGTCTCCTTCAACAACATGACTAGGCAGCCCATTCCATCCCCTCACCACTCTCTGTGTGAAGAAGTGTCTCCTTCCCTCTGCCCTACTCCCTCTTCACTTCCACACTGTGTCCTGTTATCCTGGTTTCTGTGCTGTGTTCACAGTAATGGTTTGGGTTAACTATGTCAACTCCTTTTAGGATTGTAAAGTCTTCACTCATGTCTCCCCCAGTGCAGCAGCAATAATCTGATCACCAGTCCCTCTGTTTTCTTCTTGGCTTTAGTGACAGAGCAAAGGTACAGCTGGACGGGTTCATAAATAACTACAGAATGCTGCGGCTTGCTTCAGCATCCATTACTTTGTAATGATCCTTTACTTATGAATATCTCTCAGTTGAGATGAGGATTGGGGGCTGTGTAGACGTGCATTAGATGTATCGTGCCTTAACCAGCAGGCTAAATAATAGAGGTACCCGACTCTGTGACCTGTGCATTATTGAATGGAAATGTGGAACTTGGCTGTTTGAGGCATTGCGTTACTAAAACACACGTGCTCTGTGCCTGTACCCTCAATCCCTGTCTGCTCTATACTGCCGTATTAACATCAAGCCAGCCTGCCTGAGGTGTAACTGCAGTGTACAGAAATGGAAAGAGAAGACTAATCACTGCAGTAAATATATACAAAATCATAACATCTATATTAAGAAAGCTAAACACACGCCAAAAAAAGGGCATAATACCACAGTAATGACGTCAAAAAGTGATAATTCCTCTAGAGGAACATATACTTGAACTTTGACCCATTCTTCTCCTCGAGACCATCAATTCAAACACAAAATGTCTCGACAGCACCCTCAGTACAGAAATGTTCATTAATGATCAACAAAATGAGAATACGTTAAAAAGAAAAAGGAAAACAAAGCTGGTACATTCATCTCTCAGAGAAACTAAACGGATAACGCCATAGAACGTCCGTACAGCACTGAAAAACACTTAAAAAAAACCAAAAACATGTGTTATAATAAATAATAGATGGCCCTCTTCGGTGAGTTACAGGAAAACAATTCATCTCGGGTTTCTGTGACAGTTTATAAACTCGACCTTCGCTCTCGTAATTTATAACGTCACAAAACCCTTGGATGAAATTATTTTCCTGTAACTCACTGAATATATATATATTATATATATATATATATATATATATATATATATATATCTCCATGGTTTTGTGACGTCATAAATTAATTATATACAAATACATATATAGATAGATAGATAGATATCAAATTATTTATTGTTCTATAACTTTCATTTATGTATGTATTTACCAAAAATAACAAACCAATTCAAATTGTACTGCACTTATTTTCTCATAAAAATATTTGTTTTATTATTATTATTATTATTATTATTATTATTATTATTTTACTAATACATTTATGTAGAAAAAGAGGTTTTGTTGACTCTTGTCTAACTGAACACCGAGATCAACTGTCTTCCATATCAGGCCGATATTTAACCAAATGTCCAAACCTTTCCCCACGCGGTGTCTCTGTAATAAGAAGGGCATTATGGAATAGCACAGAGATTGTATTTGGATATCCTTGTCTGAGTGCGACTCAGATCCAGCGCGCATGAATAAACATTAATCGAATCAGCCCTGGAAAGTTTATTACCGCGCTTGAGAACAGCGCGCTCGCTCCCATGATGTTAGGTACGGGATGTGTTCTTACATTCACAGGGTATTGTATATCAAACCTGCATTTTGTGTTATATTAAACAGGCATTTTCTCAGAAAACAGCGAATACCCCTTATGAACGTTTACCCTGGTAGACAGCACAGTGATTCAACAGTTCTGCCCCATGCTTTACCATGCTTTCACTGTGCTTTATTACACTTTGCTATATTTATTTCTACTATGAGACACTCTGATAAGGGCCAACTTTATACAACACGCGTGGACAGATCTAGCATCGACAATCTTTTTCTTCCCTAGTGGAATAACCACAGTACTCTGTGAAAGCGCATGCTGTGACCGCTAATAAACTCTATGCGCGTATTTGCGGGATTATACGGTAACAAAACATCTGCGGTTCGAAGGGGGCGTGGCAGTGTTAGCTGCGTGCTTGAGCGAACACGCATGCGTAAAATACAAGCGTGAACTGCATTACTGAAGACAAGAAGCACAGGGGAGAAGTTTGCCCCGAACTTCGACTGGCAGGCAGGTCTGTCTATTAGGCAGATAATAAAACACCTCTCTGCGAAAACCCGCCTCCTGAGTTACATCACAAAGGAAACACGCCTTCTAAGGGCAAAAGCTGCCTGTTTCCACGCCCTCACATTCAAACTGAAAACTGCGCGCCAAGGTTTTGCAGCAGAACAGATTTGAAATGAAAAAGGTAGGATGTTTTATTCATCTTCTCAAAATACAACGTTTTTAGCACAACGTACGCACATAAAGGCATTAAAATATGTTGAGTTACGCCTTCAATATGAATATGAATATCTTCTTCTGTTAAGTTGTATTATATAACGGTTTTTTTTAAGTGTAGATATCATTTCAAATATTAATGATGCTTAATCTCTTTGTACGTTTTGTTTGTCTCGTATTTTTTGTTGTTCAAACAGTGATATTTTAATTATTCACTTTATGTGCAGCATAGTATTTATGCTGTACTGTGTAAAAATAATGTAATTGTATGTAAAAAATAATTGTCACAGTGATCCACAACATTCAGTTACTCATAATTTATAATTGATTTGCTGTTAAAAATGATAATACAAAATATAATAAACTTACCAGACATGTCAGCTGGTTATGCTAATGTCCAATATGTCCTATCTTAAGCAAATATTGTAACAGAATAACAAGGTTGGTGGTCCAGTGGTTAAAGAAAAAGACTTGTAACCAGGAGGTCCCCGGTTCAAATCCCACCTCAGCCACTGACTCATTGTGTGACCCTGAGCAAGTCACTTAACCTCCTTGTGCTCCGTCTTTCGGGTGAGACGTAATTGTAAGTGACTGCAGCTGATGCATAGTTCACACACCCTAGTCTCTGTAAGTCGCCTTGGATAAAGGCGTCTGCTAAATAATTTTTTTTTTTTTTATTTTTTTTTTTACTCTAAACTAAATAATTAATTTACCAGCTGGTAAGACTACTGTAGTTAAAACACAGAGGCCTGGAAGGCAGGTTTACATTGGGTGTTTATAATGGACACATGCCTGGCAGGCTGGTTTATAATGGGCACATGCCTGGCAGGCTGGTTTATATTGGGCACATGCCTGGCAGGCTGGTTTATATTGGGCACATGCCTGGCAGGCTGGTTTATAATGGGCACATGCCTGGCAGGCTGGTTTATAATGGGCACATGCCTGGCAGGCTGGTTTATAATGGGCACATGCCTGGCAGGCTGGTTTATATTGGGTGTTTATATTGGGCACATGCCTGGCAGGCTGGTTTATAATGGGCACTTGCCTGGCAGGCTGGTTTATAATGGGCACTTGCCTGGCAGGCTGGTTTATATTGGGCACATGCCTGGCATGCTGGTTTATATTGGGCACATGGCTGGCAGGCTGGTTTATAATGGGCACATGCCTGGCAGGCTGGTTTATAATGGGCACTTGCCTGGCAGGCTGGTTTATAATGGGCACATGCCTGGCAGGCTGGTTTATATTGGGCACATGCCCTGGCAGGCTGGTTTATATTGGGTGTTTGGGCACTTGCCTGGCAGGCTGGTTTATATGGACACATGCCTGGCAGGCTGGTTTTATATTGGGCACATGCCTGGCAGGCTGGTTTATAAGGGGCACATGCCTGGCAGGCTGGTTTATAATGGACACATGCCTGGCAGGCTGGTTTATAATGGACACATGCCTGGCAGGCTGGTTTATAATATTGGGCACATGCCTGGCAGGCTGGTTTATAATGGGCACATGCCTGGCTGGCAGGCTGGTTTATATATGGGCACATGCCTGGCAGGCTGGTTTATAATGGGCACTTGCCTGGCAGGCTGGTTTATATTGGGCACATGCCTGGCAGGCTGGTTTATATTGGGCACATGCCTGGCAGGCTGGTTTATAATGGGCACTTGCCTGGCAGGCTGGTTTATATTGGGCACATGCCTGGCAGGCTGGTTTATATTGGGCACATGCCTGGCAGGCTGGTTTATAATGGGCACATGCCTGGCAGGCTGGTTTATATTGGGCACATGCCTGGCAGGCTGGTTTATATTGGGCACATGCCTGGCAGGCTGGTTTATAATGGGCACAGGGCTGGCCGGCTGGTTTATAATGGGCACATGCCTGGCAGGCTGGTTTATAATGGGCACATGCCTGGCAGGCTGGTTTATATTGGGTGTTTATATTGGGCACATGCCTGGCAGGCTGGTTTATAATGGGCACTTGCCTGGCAGGCTGGTTTATAATGGGCTGGTTTATATTGCCTGCCAGGCTGGTTTATATTGGGCACATGCCTGGCAGGCTGGTTTATATTGGGCACATGCCTGGCAGGCTGGTTTATAATGGGCACTTGCCTGGCAGGCTGGTTTATATTGGGCACATGCCTGGCAGGCTGGTTTATATTGGGCACATGGCTGGCAGGCTGGTTTATAATGGGCACATGCCTGGCAGGCTGGTTTATAATGGGCACTTGCCTGGCAGGCTGGTTTATAATGGGCACATGCCTGGCAGGCTGGTTTATAATGGGCACATGCCTGGCAGGCTGGTTTATAATGGGCACATGCCTGGCAGGCTGGTTTATAATGGGCACATGCCTGGCAGGCTGGTTTATAATGGACACATGCCTGGCAGGCTGGTTTTATTATGGGGCACATGCCTGGGCAGGCTGGTTTATATTGGGCACATGCCTGGCAGGCTGGTTTATATTGGGCACATGGCTGGCAGGCTGGTTTATAATGGGCACATGGCTGGCAGGCTGATTAAAAAATTGTGATTGTTTATAAAAAAAAAAAAATTGTGATTGAAAAAAAAAAAATTATCATAATTTCATTCTGATATTTTTTTCTCAGAGAAATGCCTCCCAGAAAGCGTAAGAAGTGTACTTTCGGTCACTGGTAAGTATGAATTATTGTTTGTGAATAAATAATTATATTTTATCAAATTACTGAATAGTTTATGTATAGAGCCACTATCGTAGTTTGTAGAAAATGTTATATGGCCCTAATGTGTTGGTATGACTGTCAGTAAAAGTATCTGATTTTTTTTTCTAACAACTTATAACACTTTAAAATGTACACTCCACAATAATGTCTTCAGTGTTGCTGCTCATGGACGGCACTTTGGCGCATACATTTTAAAGTGTTATAAGTTGTTAGAAAGGATGTTAACAATGAAAGAGAAAATATCAGATACTTTACTGAGAGTCATACCAACACATTAGGATCTGTGTCAGGATGTTAACAATGAAAGAGAAAAAATCAGATACTTTACTGATGCAGCTGGACTAACACATTAGACCATATACCAACACATTAGACCATATAACAAAACATTAGACCATATACCAACATTTTCTACAACCTACGATAGTGGCTCTTTAAAGCAAGTAACGTAGTGTTATTTACAAGTAAGGTGTTGTATTTTTTTTCCTTCAGTGAAAAATCATGCTGAAAAAGCTCATGCTACATCAGCAACCCCTGCTGCTTGTTGAGAAAGCGACACTGCTTCCCTTCTGCCACAGGCATGCCCTCCTTCCTCCAGCACAGTCGCTGTGTCACTTCAGCATCCACCTGTATCACTGGCTGTGCCTCGCCCAGCTGTAATGCCCGACAGCATGGATACACCACAAGTATTTGCTGAAGTTGAGAGCCTTCTCCCTCTTTCTTTCAACAAGAGAAAGAAAAGGTAATATAACATAAATAAACAGATTAATGTGATATTGGAACATTCCATAATTTAAGTATTCTCAAGTTCATTCCAAAGGCTTAATGCAGAATTAAATTAACCTTTTTATGGTTTCATTAAATTTACATTTGTGTATCAATTTTGCAATGTTGGCCATATTTTGTATCTTATTATTCTTATACCTTTCCCCCAAAGATACAATGTGACAGCAGAGGAGATCAGGAGAAGGGTAGGTCCACCTGAGAATATGTCAGCCAATTCCCTGGTTGCATATCTAAGGGTAGATAAAAATAAAGAGTGAGCTTAAAAATAAGATTGAAGAGACAGTTGGCATTAGTCCTGGCCCAACAACCACTGTAACTTCCCTGTGTTCCAAACTGACTGAGGGTACATTAGTAAATGTCCAGTGCAATGTCAACACACTAAAACATTGATATATTTTATCAATCAGTATTATAACACATGGTACAATATACAGACCACTGCATTCAACAGCTTCAAAATACCTTATCTCAATATTATAGTGTGAGTAGCCTTGTTTTTAAAACCTAACAATCTAATTATGTTTCCATTCTAAGTTGTCTTGCATTCAGGCACCAGCTTAAGTCAAATGTAACATGCAAACAGTAAACATTATATTTATCATTAAATAAATCCATTATTTGTGAATATAGAAAAATGTAATGTCAGTCTTATTGTACTTTAAAAGTTGATTGTTACAATAATAGTAACACTTTTCTGTCTTCTGGAGAAGCCTGTGATTTTGGTGTGGGCATGGGCAAGTTGGCAGTAAGGATGATTCCTTTTGACAGGATTGCAGTTTTGGAGGGCTCGATCACAACCAAAGATGTTGCCATTGAAAGCTTCATGAATTTAAGTATGTTTCTTTACAGTTTTACACTAGTGATGAAAAACGCAGGTGTAGTATAACCAAAACGTTAAATTACATCAAATCTGTAACAAAAAAAATACACTATGAATATGAAATATAGAAAAAGTAAAATCAGACCAAAATATTTCCCATGTACAAAACAATAAAGTTAGAAAGAGGGGTCAACCAGAGAAAGATATGATTGCAATCAAATGTGCGAAATTGTAAAAAGACTTAATTAAACTATATATTTTACCTCTCCAGTTTGTTATGCATGGCACTCATTTTGTATCATATTAAATATAGAAGGCAGGATTTGCACTCTGCCTTTACCCGCTATGCCACTTGTGAGCCCCAAATTATTATTTTTAAAGTGTAAAGGTACACATTAAAACTTCTAAATAGACTTGCAGATTTTCTCAGGATGATTTTTTCTGCTGGGCGTCTCAATATTTTTTGTTTTTATTTACATACCATTACAAGATAAAATGTTAGGAGCTAAAAACAATCCTCATTAAATATTGGGTAAAATCAGCATCTGAGGCTAAAAGCAGCTTACATAAAACCACATGACTGGTTTATTGAGTATTGCAGTGTGAATTGTATTATTCATTTAAAAAAAAAAAAAATATATATATATATTTTTTTTTATTTATTTATTTATTTATTTATTTTTTTTTTTCTCGATGGCATCAAGAATACAACAGACCAAATTAAAGAAAGTGCTACGGACTTTGACATGGCCACTCATGGACTGGGCTTTCAAATGCTTGATGTCTACAGTTCTGTACTTCAAAAATGTGCTGATTCCCAGATAGAAAAACTGCAGAATGTGTAGTTTTAGATGACACTGAAAATAAGGCATCCTTTGCATATATGTTCATTATTTTAAAAAATGTTCAAAACATTAAGAACATTTCTAAGCAAAGAAAACCTAAAATAGCATTTTCTGTAAGGCATTTTCTTTTCTTTTCTATACAACCTCTTAAATATATATTTAAAAATGTACCATAAAAATACATAAATAAAGGTACTGTACAACATCTCATATCTATAGTTTCTTGTTTTATTTGTTTATGATTTAAATATTAGCAGTATTAAAATGTAAAACTGCACATACATGCTTCAGCAGACATACAGAGCAATACAAAGTACTGGACCCAATTGTGGAAAAAAGTGCTGTACAGAAGAACCCTCCTCCCCACTTCTCAGCTGTAATGACACCTTGACATGTTCCCCCTTTGAAAGAAATTGAGTTCAGGCTTAGATTTTTATGTTAACAATTTGCTTTTACACTACTCGCTACTTAAAGATTGCACTTTCTATTTACTATAAATCATATTTTTACAACTTCTATTTACAAAGTGTTACAATAATGCATATTTAAGTTGTATTTAAGTATTCTGATTAAGAGAGAAAAGGGAGACATACCATATCAAATATCGACCAACTTGGCCAGAATACAATCATCAGCAATTAGAACTATGCAACATATATTTTATTTTTGATAACATGCTGCCACTATAAATATAAATAGCTATTTCACTTTACTTGAAGAGACCTTTGAGGTCCTTAACAGTTGTAATTAACCTCTATACTTTGTCCAGTTTTGTGTGCATTCTGTAATTCAAAAATAAAGGCGTGGGCTCATAACAGCACACGCTCAGCCGATTTTAGTATCTGATTCTTTGCTCTGCTACCAATTATTCTTTTTCTAAAGGAACAGACTTTGAATTTGGAATCAGGTCTATGGGTATATAAAGCTCGATTAAGGGTTCTTTGAGCTGATATGAATGCATGTCTATAGCATGGCTTCTTGCTCTTTCAATGCGTTTTCTGTAAGCATGTAGCCTTATAATTTTATTGTATTGCTGGCCATGCTATACTGTCCAAATGCTAGTTTGTGTGCACGCTTTACTGCAGCATTCAACTCTGGAGATTCCTTATAATCACTGCTGTCACACCACCCTTCATGTCTGAAATCATCTTTACACACAGCTGTTTTTTATTGTGTGATTGACAATTTGCTGTGGTATTCGCAAAGCAGTCAGTTACCTCTTGGTTAGGGTTCTGTGTACCAATTAACTCAGAAAGTCTTAGACAGACACATATTTCTCCAAGACTATTGGCAAGACAGGTACACTGTTGGTTTTGCACATGTACTACTCCAAAACTACCAGCACAATGTACAATTAAATGTTTTCCATCCCACCATAGCAATGCTGTTCAGTTAGTGAACTGGCTAATTCTTTTCGAATTCCATCAATATCAATCCCCTGTTCTTTGCACATCATTTCTGCAAACTCAATATGCTTGCACAAATTACCCTTTCAGAAACGGGCGCATTCACATTTCATGCTAATTAAATCCACAGCATAACATTTTGCTTTATCTGCTTCTGAAGGCACTGTGCAATGGCCACCTGATTTGTAAACAAAATTATTTTGAAGGCCTTTGTTCTTCATACGTAATGCAGATTCTGCAGTATCCTGTGTTTTGGAATCAGAAATCCTCTGAGCACCATGAAGACCTTCCAGATATCTGCACCATATACAAGACAGAATACAATTAGTAGAGCAGTATTCTATTATTCACATGCTAAAAAAGTTATGGGTTGTGTAAATTATATACATGACAAAAATGCATTTACCTGTGGTACACTATCTCCTTATTTGTACAGATACTGAAATAAATGTACACAACAACTTTATGTTCTAGAAAATTACAAATATAAAGTATAATGTATTTATTTTTGAAATTCAACACTCATTTGCAACACTAGACCACATAAAAATGCTAGTATTGGAAATGTTACACAAACCTGTAGTAAGTGACCACCTTGGTATTAAGTAGTAGAAGTAGTTCATCAGCTCGTCTGTTTGCATAGCCATGAAAAAACTGATACTTCATGCTGAAAAAATCAATTTTTTTCCCTTTATCAGCAATTCAACTTGGCTGACCGCAACAACTCCCCGCCTCCTCAGGAGGGATGAGACAAAGCATGCGCCCGACACGAGCACTGTCAAAGCCATATGCTATTTTTCGAGACTACAAGCCCAGAGCTCCCACCCCCAGCGAACACATCGTTTGGAGGAGTCGATGCAGCTGGAAATGCCAACGCCCCTGAACCTGCAGGCGCCAGGTCAATTGTGCGCCACCTCTCAGAACTCCTGGCCAAAGCTGGCAATGGCATAGGCAGGATTCGAGACAAGTCTGTCTCTTGCCTATAGTGCTGCAACTTATGTTTTTGTTTTAATCACTATTTTTACATAATGCATACCTCTCAACAAGGTTGTTCGTTTCACTGTCTTGGTGGTAAACTCTCCGTCCAAAATTGGCCCACATGTCTGCATTTCAAACCAATGGTCCTGTAGATACTGTGAAATTACTGAACTGCCAGTTTCTCTGTCTATTTTGACAATCCGCCTTTGACATCTTTTCAAACTCGGCAGCCTAAAATGAATGAAAATAAATAAAAAATGTTAACAGAAAGACATGCATACCAAATAATTTTTTTTTCAACAAATACACGTTTGTCAATATACAAATTCTATTAAAAAGATGGGTAGTTTAATTATGGTAAATGGATTATCCATGAATGAGCAACAGTATGTCATTATTGTGGTGAGAAGGAAATTAAAAACAAACTTTGAACTCATCAATAAAGATCAGCACCTTATGACATTTGCTAACGTGGAAGAAAGAAAGAAAAAGAAACTTACTGTACTGCATTGTTTTAAGGCAATCATAGACCTAATCACTTCATTTTTGAAGACAGATTCTGACTGCATCCTCCATCACGTCGGACAATCCATCTGTACCGCCTTTAAAAACAAAAAACTAAACATTGATAATTATCACTGTCTAAGTCTGTGTTAGAAAGTACTATAGCACATGGTCTGTTTTTGTTTGCTTTCAAAATTGTAACTATTGTACACTGATTTTTTTAAAACTTATTGTATATTAGTTTTTAATTAGTTTTGAATTTGCTATGTATCATGGATTGTGTAAATTACATAATAATAATGATCATTATAATAAATCAAGTATAATCAAATCTAAGTATGAAGACACATGTAAAATGCAATTGGAATGAACAGTTTTCTGACTCTGCTACTTTGTTTCACTTTTGTTAGATCACATTAAGGAACAATGTTTTCATTTTTTCAATTATTCCCTTCCTGTAACCTTCAGACTTAGGAGATACCAAATTTCTACCATAAAATCTTTTTTTTTATTTTATAATGCACACAAGTTTGCATTCTGTCATTTTGCCAAAAGCTGGTCTGGGAGGAGGCAGATATTTTTCTGAATATATAAAGCAGGGGTAGGCACCCTGGTCCTGAGTGCCACAGACCAGTGATTCCCAACCCTGGTCCTGGAGGACCCCCTACCCTGCTGGTTTTTGTTCCAACTGAGCTTGCAATTACTTAATTGAACTTATAATTTGCCTAATCAGAGCCTTTTAATTATTTTAAACAGTTGGGGTTCCAAGTTAGGCATAAAATTGTATAAGGAACTTGAATTCTCCAACTTTTTATAAGTTACATGATTTAAAAAGTCCAGTTTAAACTATTACTTAAATTAAGGGTTCAATTAAGTAATTGAGAGCTTGTTGGAACAAAAACCAGCAAGGTAGGTGGTCCTCCAGGACCGGGGTTGGGAAGCACTGCCACAAACACTTCAGTTTTTTGTTTACCCCAAGACCCTTAATAAATTCATTGACTCACTGATTAGCTTAATTTATCAGAATTACCATTTGTTCCAGGGATTTAATAATTGATGATTAAGAGATACCTACAAACTCTGCAGGATTGTGGCACTCCAGGACCAGGGTCGCCTACCCCTGATATAAGGCTTTAAGACCTTGTATGTGAATTCTACATTATGGATATAAATACTCACTCTCAAGTACTTTTATACTAAGTGTAATTGAAATCAGTAGGTTATCTGTAGATGTATTTAAGTAATTAGACATTGAGGGTCGATTGCACTGTACCAGTTAGTCCACTTGATTCATCTAACTAGTGCAGGACTGGCTAACCCTGGTCCTTGAGAGCCACAGGGTCTTCCGGTTTTTGTTTTAACCGAGCCCTTGATAACTTAATTGACATTATTAATTGGTCTTAATTGGTCAAAATTCCCATGGGTGCCAGTTGATTAGTGTTTGATGATTTAGAGAGATCTATAAAACCTGCAGGATTGTGGCTCTCCAGTACCAGGGTTGGCCACCCCTGAACTAGTGGAATGAGGAGCTTTAGTCCATGTGCTTGGACTACAGTTAGTACTGTACACCTCTATCCTGAAAAATTTGCGGCCGCCCCAAAAGGTTAGCATTGAAATTCTGTTCAATATTTTTCCATGCCATTGTACGTAATACAACATTCTCGTCTTCTTTGCTGGTGCTGTCAACTTCATTAATGTAGTTTTTAATTAGGTGTACTAAATACATCTTTTCCTCTATTGAAAATTTTGGAACTCTTTTAGATGACATTTATTCTACTGAAGGGTTTTTAAACTGTTAAAAGTTTGATGTGACTTATCTTCTGCATTGCTTCTGATATTGGTCCACATGGGCGGTCTAACGTGTTCTGCATGTTCACATCAGCTGAACCAGTTCACATGATTAACTATTTGGTTTTGGTACGGTGCAATCAGGTCTAATTTGCAGCATTTGCTAGATGGCATTTTAGTCCACTTGGTATGGACCAAAGTCATTGCTACACTGCAATCAACCCGGAATGACCCCTAACCGAAAGTGGTTTTGGTTTTTTACCTGAAGTACATGGAACCAGCACAGCAACACCTTTGCATGAGGAAACACTGTGTGTACTGCATTGATTTCTTTCATGTCCCTATCTACCATGACACATCTGCAAAGAGAAATATAAAAAGGAAGTAGTACTTAATCTGTCTATCACTTTGTAAATTAAGAGAGCTGCATACAAAGCTGATTGTACCGCTACAAGGCTGCCAAATCGGGTAGCGTGAGATGGGGGGAGTGGTTGATTGCTGCCATACTTGTAGTTTTACTGGATGGGCTGCTAATTTTTTTATTTATTTATTTTTTTTTAAACAAAATTCTACATAATAAGATAACTATATAAACCAGATTAAACTTGGTTTTAAATATCACATTTTATGTTCATAATAATTTTTATATCAAACGACACATTACCACCCCAAACATTCTACAGTATAAGCTGTAAATTATGCAATCATGAAATACCATTGCCATGTAAGTTACTCATTAATCTGTTTATCCTTTGCATTTCATACATAAACTTCAACTATGAATTTTAAAACATACCTTGGCTGAAACTCTCCAACAGCTTCCTGAACTTTTTTCAGACACAGTGACAAGATGTCACTGGATTCCTCACTCACAATAAAAAATGCTACAGGTATTCCTCGGCCTTGGTTGCTCTTCACTAGCACAGCATAAAATGCAAAACCATACTGAGTTGCGCCCATGTGTAGAATTGTTGCTCACAAATGTAAAAGAAATGTACGCTCCACATCTAGTGGCACGAGTTATTGAAGGTGCTCCTGAGGATTTACCTTTTGGTTTATTTGACCTTTCACATCGCCACTGAAAGTGATTTTCCCATCTTTTTTTGATAGCTACAAATGTGCCAGTTCCATTCTCCTTAAGACATGTCAAGTGATTTTGCATAAAATCTCTCTTGAATCTCTTTTTTTACAATATGTATCGTTCTCTCTGCACACGCAAGGCCAGACTCCTTGGCGCAGAGAGAGTCTTCAAGTGATGAGATCCAGAAACGTTCCATTATCTCACTAAAAGGAAGAAAAAAAAAAAGTTAAACAATTTCTCAGTGATGCGTGTCATTCCGTAACAAATCACTCAGAAAAGTTGGATTTCGACCCACATTTAAAGGAACCTTCTGACGTACATCATCAATTCACCTCCTAAGAATAAAACATAGAGAATAGCCTTATGCAAACATTAACACAGTGCCCATCAAATGCCACCAGACATATGTGCCCATTATAAACCAGCCTGCCAGGCATGTGCCCAATATAAACACCCAATATAAACCAGCCTGCCAGGCATGTGCCCATTATAAACCAACCTGCCAGGCATGTGCCCATTATAAACCAGCCAGCCAGGCAAGTGCCCATTATAAACCAGCCTGCCAGGCATGTGCCCATTATAAACCAGCCTGCCAGGCATGTGCCTATTATAAACCAGCCTGCCAGGCAAGTGCCCATTATAAACCAGCCTGCCAGGCAAGTGCCCAATATAAACCAGCCTGCCAGGCATGTGCCCATTATAAACCAGCCTGCCAGGCATGTGCCCATTATAAACACCCAATGTAAACCTGCCTGCCAGGCCTCTGTGTTTTAACTACAGTAGTCTTACCAGCTGGTAAATTAATAATTTAGTTTAGAGTAACCAACCTTGTTATTCTGTTACCAATATTTGCTTAAGATAGGACATTAGCATAACTTCCGCTGACATGCCTGGTAAGTTTATTATATTTTGTATTATCATTTTTAACAGCAAATTAATTATAAATTATGAGTAACTGAATGTTGTGGATCACTGTGAACAACTTGCACACACAGTACAGCATAAATACTATGCTGCACATAAAGTGAATAATTAAAATATACGTTTGAACAACAAAACGAGTCAAAGGTAGAGATTAAGCATCACTAATATTTGAAATGATAGCTACACTTAAAAAAAAAAAAAAAAACCGTTATATAATACAACTTAACAGAAGAAGATATGCATATTCATATTTAAGGCGTAACTCAACATATTTTAATGCCTTTGTGTGCGTACATTGTGCTAAAAACTGTGTATTTTGAGAAGATGAATAAAACATCCTACCTTTTTCATTACAAATCTATTCTGCTGCAAAACCTTGGCGCGCAGTTTTCAGTTTGAATGTGAGGGCGTGGAAACAGGCAGCTTTTGCCCTTAGAAGGCGTGTTTCCTTTGTGATGTAACTGAGGAGGCGGGTTTTCGCGGAGAGGTGTTTTATTATCTGCCTAATAGGCAGACCTGCCTGCCAGTCGAAGTTCGGGGCAAACTTCTACCCTGTGCAGACAAGAAACGTATATTGAATCAAACAACCATGGAGACACAACCTGGAGGAATAAGGTAAGATTCGGGAAGAAATCGACTGGACAAAGATAGCAGCACTCTCTTCTCAACATGTCTCCTGTCTGTCACAGGAGTGTAAATATACAACATGTTACTCTCAGCGCTACAGACACGTTGCGAGTTTATATTCACGAGCATCGCGCAATGGAGATGTGTTGTTTAATTTTTTTTTACAGAAATGCGGGTATGACTGATGGATTTGAATGAAATAACATTAACAAAGATATCTAATGGAGATACGGGTTTAGTATTATTAATGCACGGAACTGTGCTGAGGCTGCTGGCTCGCGTTCTCCTCAGTGTGATGGTACTATCTGACCATGCGCGTACCATTGCATCCCTTTAAATTTACAAAGTTGTTTGCAGAGCTGAACTAGCAGTACAGAAAAAGCCGGGACGCAGTACCGGGGAATGCTGCAGTAAACGCACTCCAAACTCTTGAGAGTGCTTCACTGTACTTCTCTCTTTATTCAGAGGAGGGTTAAACTCAAGCAGGCCCGTAATCGGACCATTTCTTACTAGAATCCTTCGTATTTTTTTTGTTTTGTTTATAGTATACAAACCTGGGGTGCAATGATCCTCCAGCACCACGATTTGCTCGTCTCTCCTACCCCCCAGTCTTTAAAGTTTATAGAACAGTCCCGCGAACTCTTTCTGTGAACAAATTATAATGGAATTAATTTAGAAAGAACGTCACACATCACTCGCAACACACCCGAGAATGTTTTTAAAATATAACATGGGAACCATTCTTAATCGTATTACCCGTTAGTTAAGGGCATTCGTCTCTCAGGTAAATAACATTAATACGACTATATTTAAAACATATCTGTGTGTGATAAATTATGTTATGTGTTTATTTTCTGTATGTTGATGTCCTATTTCATGCTGTGCGTTTTTCCCTGGATATTTCATGAAGTGACAGGCTGGTTATTACGATGCCCTAAATTAACAACAACAATACTAGTGAGAGCACGCTGGCGTCAAATCTCTAGATTAAGAATTGAGACGTCAGTTTTGCAACTTCTTTTTTTTAATTTGCAGATTATAATCACGGTTGAAAAAAAGTATAGTTTATTAGCGCTGAGTCGAGGGAGAGGGAGGGTGTGAAGTTTGGTGTTAAACAAACCACACACACGAGTTGGCAGGCTCGTTTAAATGGCTAGATATTTGCCCGGTAAACACAAACGAGCGTGCGTGCAAAACGCCGTGTCGCTGTCTGGCTATATGAATGGGAACTCGCTGTGCAAGGGCTGTGTGTGCTGTTTATAATATAATCCATGTGTCTACTGCTGGCCTGCATTGTACACACTGTACCCTTATAACAGCAATCCCAAATAACACCTTTTTGTATTTTGTATATACTACTATTCGTTTGGTTTAATATATATATATATATATATATATATAATATATATATATATATATTTTTTCAGTCCACTGTTTTGGTCTGTACTCATGCCGCGCACGGAGTTGAAGCGGCGCGGGTGCCCTCATGTTGTTTTCAGTTTGTGTTCAGGACGCCATGTTTGAAGAACATTCCGTCCCGGCTGCGGTCGTGTGTGTGTCAGTGTGTGTGTGTGTTGTATCTAACCCCGGTCTCTCCCTCTCCCCTCGTCTCTGCCTGTCTGTGTGTGTTCACAGTGTGTGTGTGTGTGTGTGTTGTGTGTGTCTCTCCCTCCCTCCTCTCTGTGTGTGTGTGTGTGTGTGTGTGTGTGTGTGTGTGTGTGTGTGTGTGTGTGTTGTATCTAACCTGGTCCCTCTCCCTCGTCTCTGCCTGTCTGTGTGTATTCACAGTGTGTGTGTGTGTGTGTGTGTGTGTGTGTGTGTGTGTGTGTGTGTGTGTGTGTGTGTTGTATCTAACCCCGGTCTCTCCCTCTCCCCTCGTCTCTGCCTGTCTGTGTGTATTCACAGTGTGTGTGTGTGTGTGTGTGTGTGTGTGTGTGTGTGTGTATCTAACCCCGGTCTCCCCTCCCCTCGTCCCTGCCGTCTGTGCCTGTGTGTGTGTGTGTGTGTGTGTGTGTGTGTGTGTGTGAGGTGAAAGTTAAAAGGCTTGTTTCTTCAGATCGGGTTACGCTGCACACACTGGACTCTATTCATCAATGTGCTGGGTTTTGACATTTCCTGTTCATCATTACTCATAATTTTTTTTTTTTTTCTTTTACAAAAACCGAGATTCGTAAAGCCCTTTCTGATTAATCAATTGATGGATTTTCTTTAGGTAAAAAAAGCCAAGACGACAGACTAAGAAGATTTATAGCAGGATAAAAAATAAATGCAGCCGACCGCCCGACTTGTTGAAGCGTGCTGCTCATCTGTGAAAGTGTGTTAGCTGCTTTTAAAATGTATTTTAAAAGTGTAATTTTATAGAGTGCCTTTCATACCACAGTAATACGATGTAATCCACAGTACAACAAAATAATCAACTGAAAAAAACAGGAGATGAGTAAGAATGATCACACAACGTTGCAAAAATAAGTAAATACAATCAATAAAGACAATTCTGTTTGTCGGGTTAAAAAGACAGTGAAATCAGTTTGTGTAGAACTAACTGAAGTCCTATCCATTTTAGAAAATATTTCATTTTGATATTTACTGTTGCATAATGAAATGTATCAAGGGCTTAGATGGCTTACTGCATTTTTTTTGAAGTAGCGAAGGCTGAATTCTCATTGTTTGCTGGTTTATTTTTTCACTGGTGTTACAATGAGGCAGAACAACACAGTTCAGTGAGAAAGTATTTAGGGTGGATCCTCATGGTAAAATCCAACAGAGAAGTTCCTTTTAAATGTTATTAAAACAATCATTTCGAACTACCAATAGGCTGAGTTAATTTGTAAGCAAACTAGTAAAACCTGAGCTTTTTAGCAGTTCCTCAAACTTTCAGTACTTCTAAAAAAAAAAAAAGACACGATGGGTTGATGCGTCACAAACGTTCGCTACAGTTTTAGTTTACTCACCAATTTAATGTGAAGGAGAAGCTTGAATTTGGGACAGTGCTGTATCGAGTTCACAGTGCCGTATTGTATTGTTTGTTGGATTGTATTGTCTCAGTGTTGTATTGGATTTTATTTTCTCAGTGCTGTATTGTATTGTGTCTGTGTTGTATTGTCTCACAGTGTTGTAGTCTATTGTGTCTCAGTGTTGTGTTGTATTGCGTCTCACAGTGTTGTTTTGTGTTTGTGTTGCAGCTGGACCTGGTTGGGCAGAGTGTGTTTGATTTCATCCACCCCTGTGACCAGGAGGAGTTGAGAGATATCCTGACACCCAGACAGCGTGAGAGAGGGGATCGGAGGGGAGGGGAGAAGACGCTGTGAGGGTTAGGGTTAGGGTCTGTGTGTGTATTGACAGGGTTATGTATTGACAGGTCTGTGTGTCTTGACAGATCTGTATGTAGTGACAGGTGTCTGTGCGTGTCTCTGTGTGTTGACAGGTCTGTGTGTGTGTATTGGCAGGTCTCTGTGTGTTGACAGGTCTGTGTGTGTGTGTATTGACAGGTCTCTGTATGTATTGGCAGGTGTTGGTAAGAAGCAGTCACAGGATGTTCACACTGAGAGGAGTTTCTTCCTGAGGATGAAGAGCACCCTGACCAGCAGGGGGCGCACCCTCAGCGGCAAATCAGCAGCATGGAAGGTAGTGACACCCCTGACCCCTAACCTCACACTGACCCCTAACTACACTGTGCCTGTCTCTGACCAGCAGAGGGCACTCTCAGCTATCAGGTGAGCAGGATGCAAAGTACTGACCCCACTAAGACTGACCATAAAGCCAGTACCAGATTGTATTTATCATCCATTCGTTCTGAATACTTTAAACCCACCCCAACTACTGAGTGGCAGCAACTTCCTACATTTCTATTGTAGAATTGCACATGCTTGCGAGATTTAAAACGAGATTACAGTTAGAAACTGAGGATTGTTCTTGCTTCTGAGATTTAAAGCTATATTGCCGTTAGATAGTGAGGATGTACACGCTTGTGGAATTTAAAACAATTGCAAATTGTGGTGAAATATCTAAAAAACAAAATGCCAAGACACACAAACTTCAGAAGAATGTGTCCGTGGCCATGAGGATATCGTTGTGGAAGACAGCAAAGGAAAGAAGGGACAAGCGTGCAGGTACTGTCCACTTATTACACATAGTGTGACAGAAAAACAGCCCAGAATTTTGGAAAGTAACTGGAAAGAATAATTTCATACAGTATATACAAAGCGAAAGCCCCCCCAAAAAAACGATTTCGGGGGATCTACATAAAACTCGAATAGCAGAACACAGTAAAATTAAATTATTAAACACAGAAAAACAGAAAGCCAAATTATGAAGCACTGTTGAATGGGTTAAATATGACAATAGGTCATTTTTTTTTTAACCCCTCTTGTCTGTCTATCAAAACAAATAACCCACCTCTCTCACTCTTGCTCTCTCTCGCTCTCTCTCGCTCTCTCTCTCTCTCTCGCTCTTTCTCTCTCTCTCTCTCCAGGTGCTGCAGTGTTCGGGACACATCCACACGTACAGCTCTGCGGAGCCCCCCCGTCACCTGCCTCACTGTGCTGTGTGAGCCCATCCCCGACCCCTCACGCATCGACTTCCCCCTGGACAGGAGCGCCTTCCTGAGCCAGCACAGCATGGACCTGTGCTTCACTCAGTGTGACGAGAGGTGAGCTGAACCACAACCACAAACCCCAACACCAGCAGAGAGGAGCAGAGAGGAGGGAGAGTGTACTGTGCAGCAAGCAGAGAGGAACGAGAGAGAGGAGGGAGAGTGTACTGTGCAGCAAGCAGAGAGGAGGGAGAGAGAGGAGGGAGAGTGTACTGTGCAGCAAGCAGAGAGGAGGAGAGAGAGGAGGAGAGTGTACTGTGCAGCAAGCAGAGAGGAGGGAGAGAGAGGAGGGAGAGTGCACTGTGCAGAGAACGAGAGAAGGAGGGAGGAGAGTGTACTGTGCATAAACAGAGGAAGGAGGAAGAGTGTACTGTGCAACAAACAGAGAGGAACGAAGAGGAAGGAGAATCTACTATTCAACAAACTGGAAAGGAAGGAATAGAAAGGAAGGAGAAGTCTAACAAACAGAGAAGGAATAAGAAGGAGGAGAATACTATTCCTAACTCATCAAGAAGGAAGGGAGGAAAGTCATACTGTCTAACAGAGAAGGAAACAAAGAAGGAAGGGAAGAATCATACTAATCTATAAAACAGAAGGAAGGAGAAATCCTAATGTCCTAACTCATCTAGAAGGAAGGGAAGAGAAAGGAGGAGAAGTCTCTGTCTAACTCGCTCAGAAAGGATGGGAAGTGCTCTACAACAAATAGAAGAATAGGAAGGAAGGAGGAGTGTACTAATATACAACTCAACAAGAAGGAGGAGAAGGAGAAGGAAGGGAAGAGTGTACTAGTGATGCAAGAAAGCTGGAAGGGACTCAAGGAGGAGGAGGAAGTGTACTAATGCTCAGCAAGAGCAAGAGGAGGAAGGAAGTGTACTATTATGTGAGAAGGAACTCCTAAAGAGAGGAGGAGAGGTGTACTATGTCTAATAAACAAGGAAGAGGAATAAGAGGAGGAGGAGTGCACCTATTCTAGCTCATGAAGGAAGGAATGAGAGGAAGAGGAGAATCTACTAATGCAATAAACAGTGGACTCTGCGAGAGGAAAGGAGTCATGTTAATGTCTAACTCATCATGAAGGAAGGAAGAAGTCAATGCCTGTCCTATAACTCGCTCTCAGGAAAGGAGGCTCGAAGAAGGAGGGAAAGAAGTCACTAATGTCTACAACAGAGGAGGAGAAGGAAGGAAGGAAGGTCATGCTAATAAAGCAAGGAAGATGAAGGAGGAGGGAGTGTCACCCTGTGTAAACAGAGAGAAGGAGCTGAAGGAGGGAGGAATACTAAATACAACTCAAGAAATGAAGGAAGAACAAGAAGGAAGGAAGAGAATACCTGTCTACTCATGGAGGAAACAAGAGAGAAGGAGGAAGGAAGTCATACTAATCCCTGTCTAAGGAAAGGCCTGAAGGAGGAAGGAGAGTCACTAATCCTGTCATCTCAAAGAGGCTCTCGAGAGAGTCAATACTGATGGTTTTCTCAGGAGGAATACTAATGTCTAATAAGGAGTATGAAGGGAGGAAAGTCTACTAATCTAACTCATAGAGAAAGAACAAAGGAAGGAAGAGTGTACTGTCCCCAACAAACAGAAGGAAGGAAGGGGATCATGCCCTGTCTAACAAGCTCTTTGAGAGTCTGTCTAACTCGCTCGAGGAAGGAACTGAAAGAGAATACAACTCATCTCAGAAAATATCTATGTTTT
>CM072668.1:28669113-28786613 GCA_036884735.1 Huso huso
TAAACTATAATAAGATCCAAAATGGAAAATTACCTATATGGTAACAATATCCTGGGAGACAGTCAGCATGGTTTTAGGAAAGGGAGATCATGTCTAACTAACCTACTTGACTTTTTTGAGGATGCAACATTGAAAATGGATAACTGCAAAGCATGCAACATGGTTTATTTAGATATCCATAAAGCTTTTGACAAAGTCAATAAAAGATTCTCAAACTGAACGCAGTAGGGATTCAAGGAAATGCATGCACATGGATTAGGGAGTGGTTAACAGGTAGAAAACAGAAAGTACTGATTAGAGGAGAAACCTCAAAATGGAGCGAGGTAACCAGTGGTGTACCACAGGGATCAGTATTAGGTCCTCTGCTATTCCTAATTTACATTAATGATTTAGATTCTGGTATAGTAAGCAAACTTGTTAAATTTGCAGACGACACAAAAATAGGAAGAGTGGCAAACACTGTTGAAGCAGCAAAGGTCATTCAAAATGATCTAGACAGCATTCAGAACTGGGCAGACACATGGCAAATGACATTTAATAGAGAAAAGTGTAAAGTATTGCATGCGGGCAATAAAATGTGCATTATAAATATCATATGGGAGATAGTGAAATTGAAGAAGGAACTATGAAAAGACCTAGGAGTTTATGTTGACTCAGAAATGTCTTCATCTAGACAATGTGGGGAAGCTATAAAAAAGGCTAACAAGATGCTCGGATATATTGTGAGAAGTGTTGAATTTAAATCAAGGGAAGTAATGTTAAAACTCTACAATGCATTAGTAAGACCTCACCTAGAATATTGTGTTCAGTTCTGGTCACCTCGTTACAAAAAGGATATTGCTGCTGTAGAAAGAGTGCAAGGAAGAGCAACCAGAATTATCCCGGGTTTAAAAGGCATGTCGGTTGCAGACAGGCTAAAAGAATTGAATCTATTCAGTCTTGAACAAAGAAGACTACGCGGCGATCTGATTCAAACATTCAAAATCCTAAAAGGTATAGACATGTGTCACAAAGACGGCCGGAGTGGGTGGCGTCAGACCAGAAGCAGGAAATAAACAGACAGAGATGTGGAGTTTGGTGAAGCTGAGCGAATGCTTTCGCTCAGCATTTAATAAACAGAACAGAAAATAAAAGGTTGGAAACACAAAACACGGGACACGGCACTTGCGCCAAAATAAATAGACAAACAAAACGTACTAAACACTTAAACAGACAGACGAACAAACACGGTGAGTGAAAACACTTATTATTTACTTATATTTACTTGTCTCCTTCTCTCTCCCGTTCTCCACTCACCGAACACCCAACCCCGAGTGAGTGCTACGTGTCTCTATATATACTGTTGTGCTGGGATTCAATTACTAATTAATTATTCACTTGAATCCCAGCACGTGAATTCATTACGTGCAACCCCGTGCTCACATATTATTACATACTTTAAATGCACGTGAAGTGATAGTGCAATCCCGTGCCTAAATATAATTATACAATTTAAATACCACGTGAAACACAAACCCGTTTATATCCCGTGTACCCATCTCTATGCACCAACATTAACACACGCACGCAACATACAACACAGAAATGCACACAGGGGCAGAGCACATTGCCACAACATGTCAACCCAGACTTCTTTGACCTGAAAAAAGAAACACAGTGCACATATAAATATAGGGGCGGGACACTCTGCCACACTCCTCTAATCAGTACTTTCTGTTTTCCACATGTTAACCACTCCCTAATCCATGTGCATGCATTTCCTTGAATCCCTACTACATTCAGTTTGAGAATTAATATTTTATGCAGGACTTTGTCAAAAGCTTTCTGCAAATCTAAATAAACCATGCCGTATGCTTTGCAATTATCCATTGTCGATGTTGCACCCTCAAAGAAATCAAGCAGGTTAGTTAGACACGATCTCCCTTTCCTAAAACCATGCTGACTGTCTCCCAGGATATTGTTACCATATAGGTATTTTTCCATTTTGGGTCCTACTATAGTTTCCATAAGTCAGGCTTATTGGTCTGTAGTTAACTGGTTGGGTTTTGTCTCCCTTTTTGTGGATCGGTATTCCGTTTGCAATTCTCCAGTCTGTCGGTACAACCCCTGTGTCAAGAGACTGTTGCATGATCTTGCATGATTTTGGTTAGCGGTTTGTAAATAACTTCTTTCATTTTTTGGAGTACTATTGGGAGGATCTCATAAATAAGTTATAAATAAGGCCTCGCTTGCCTGCCAGGGCTTTAATAAATTTACATGATAAATTTCACCTTCATTACGGCGATCGGGGTATCTTATTTCATAATTCACCTTTCCTATAGCCCGAATCACTTCAAATGGCCCCTGCCATTTAGCACATAGTTTCCATTCTGAGGAGGGAAGTAGCAGCATTACCTTGTCCCCTGGTCGAAAGGTTCGAATCCGTGCATTTTTGTTGTAATGCTGCTGTTGTCGGTGCTGAGCCGATTTTGAGATTATCCTGGGCCAAACGATCGACCAAATCCAGGCGATCTCTTAGTAGGAACACATGCTTCACTACATTTTTGGACAAGCCTCTGTGCTCCTCTCACCCCTCTGTCAACAGATCGAGAATGCTGCGAGGCTGTCGGCCATACAAGAGCTCGAAGGGGGAGAACCCTGTCGAACTCTGCGAAAAGGAGGTAGGGAAGAAGCAATGCTCAATGTTTTTGCTCTTGAGTTACAAAACGTCTCAGCATCTGCTTCAAGATCTGATTAAATCGCTCCACCAAACTATCTGTCTGTGGATGATAAACAGATGTCCTGACAGGATGTATTTTTTATATTTTATACACTTGCTGTAACGTTTTAGACAAAAAGTTGGTTCTATGACCAGTCAAGATCTCCTTGGGGATCCCTACTCTAGCCATAATCTGCACTAACTCTGTGGCTATTGCAGTGGCACTAGTGGACCTCAATGGAATTGCCTCAGGGTATCGCGTTGTGTAATCTACCACCACTAATATATCCGGAATCAGAAGGCAGCAAAGGGCCCACTATGTCCATTGCAATGCGTTCAATGGGGGTGGAAATAATCGACAGTGGAACCAAAGGGGCGGGGCGCACTTGAGGTCTAAGGTCTGCTCACACCCTGTGTCCACTAATGCGTGGGTATTCACATTCCCTAAAACCACATTAACAATACAAGGCCCCTCCCCACCATTTTCCCCTCGCTTACCTATTTCAGGTGCCCAGTTACATGCCGCCACATCACTCCATTGCAGCGGGGCATGACTTGGCCAGGTGTCCCGGTTGGTTGCACCTAAAACAAGTTGGGGGGGACAGAGGGCACACTGGTTAGATGGTTAGATATCTGTCCCGTTGCTGGAATGGCAACAGGGCAGGGGCAGCACCTTGTCAAGAATTTCTCGCAACATACTCTTTTTATTTGTGTATATGCTCTGAGCACACTCTTAAACCCAGGGGAGACGTTCAGGAGGACATAAAGATGTTTCGGACTCCTGTAAGTGCACTCCAAGTTCATGCACTGGGCTTGCAACGTATCCTGATGACTTTTTAATATTCAAGAAAATCACACAGACTAATAATTAAAACTTTAATTTGAAGTTTTAATGAATCAGAGCAGTAGTAGTGCCCCTTCGGTTTATTAAATGCTTATGTTAAAAATGGGATTGGTTGGTTGCACAGACCACCGTAAATCCCAAGTAATAAGCAGTCCAGGCGATCTTGCGCAGTTTATTTTAGACACGCTGTTTAAAAGTATTTTTTTTCACAGTAAAACAGGTTTAAAAGGCACTGCATATCAACAGGACACTCAGTACTGCCTCTCCAGACCCACCCCGACCCTTGTTCGGTGTATTTTTCACATACCTCTTCATAGTTGTGCATACCGATAAATCATCTCCTGATCACTCGTTTTATCACCAAACTCCTCAATAATGCGATCCAAGTCATTATTTTATTACTATGACATCTCAAAAAGCTCTGCAAATGTCTGTGATATTCTTTGAGCGCTTGATACGGAAGCAGCTATCTTGTTTGTTTATGTCCGTGTTATCTCTGTGGTGTTGGGGCTAGCTGTATAGCTCAGATACGCACCTATTTTTTTTTTTTTTTCGGTTCTCTCGGCTCCTATCGGTCTCACGACTAGAGACCTGTTTTTTACATCTTTTTGATGATGTTGGATAGGGTCCAACATTGGACCGGAAAGGGAAAATTGTAATGTCGGACCAGGTCCGACATAGGACCGCAAAGTGTTAACAGCATTAATACTTCAATATAATAATTCAGATATGGTTAATTATATGCTTAGCTCTTAGGCTATGCATGCATAAAGCTAAAAATGCCCTCCGCTAAATTCTAGAACATTCAATATATCAATCGCTTAAAACATAATTTCTGTACGTTATAGCAATACATCAATATAAAAGAGATATTAAATTCAAATATATGCTTACCTTCCAGTATATGGAAGTGTAGTGTAGGATATATTGAAAAATAAGATCTGTCTTCAAAAGGCAGAGACTTGTGAATACGACCAAACAGCAATCAGTTTTTCAGAGATCTTCAAAGCATGGACCACACAACTTGTAGTTAGCAAGTCGCGTGATACTTGACTGGGGTTTGCCCTTGGTTTTTATAGGATTTTCCCTCCATTGAATACATCAGGAGTCCCAATTAAATCTGATCATCAATCTGCCTTGACAGTTCTTATCTTTAAGTTAATCATGCATTCTAGAAGGATCTGGTCAACTCCTTTTTCAAAACTGATTGGAATAAGACCACTAAGCATACACAAAGTCCAGTTATTTTCATTTAAATTCAAGATATAATAAAACATGTTAAATATAATAGCCTTGTATTAACTGGTACCATGCTTGGACCAAGCTTGACCTCTCTCTCGGTTTCTAAAAATTCGCCTGCACAACAGGATTCAGACACCCTGGTTACTTGCCAAGGCTAGTGTTTTAATTAATATGAAACTCCACTGTAAGCACTTTTTGGCCGATTCAAGAGACACCTGGACCAGTATCTTTTCAGATAATACCAAAAAACGCTTCCATCGTAATTTTTATAGCTCAGCTCTCATTATTTTCTTATAATATAATGAGATACATACTCCTGTCTTTCTTAAAGCACCTTCCGTTGGTTATCATTCAAAGTTGGCAAATCCCGCTTTTAAGAGCCAACACCGAATCCTGCTTTGAGGTGCCAAAGACTAAGCTTTATTTTTTGAAGGTCTAATGCCCTTCCAGAATTCTACTGTGTGTCTGAGACAAACCAACCAACCAATATTTCACGTTACAGTTTCCTATAAATAAATACCTTTGTTTCTTACTGCAGTAAAATCTTTATATAAACTAAACATGTATATTCTTTGGATTAATTGATATAGTAATGTCTAAATACTTTTGTTTAGTTGGAGAAACTCAACTAATTCTTAAATTGCTTAAATGAATGAACATTATCGCAAAACGTGTCAACAATATGGTTGCAATATTGTCAACGCCATGCTTCTGTTATAATAAACTTTTTTTTGGCCAAAACCAATGAGTCATCTTCAACACTGCTTTTACTACAAGCAGGTGAGAACGAGGTTACAACATTAGTTGTATTCCTTCAGCAAGTTTACTGTTAGAGTTACAGTTCATACTTTAAATGATTTTATAACATGTAGTTCTAATTCAGATACGTCAATATAGCAATCTCTTATAAACTACAATTCTATTTTACTTCATTTTAATTAGCAGCAAATGCAACCTTGAATATTAAAACTTAGGGCTGCTCATACATTTACTTAATGTTATTATATTAGGTTTCTTATTTATGTAAATACTTTTGTTTTTTCTTACTATAATCAAACGTAGTTTGGTTGCTTCTAGCTTCTAGCACATTAACTGAGACTCTGAGTCTAATTAAAAAGATGCTTTTGCCTGATAAGGGAGGTTTGGAACTTTCAGCAGGTCAGTCTGACATTCAATGCAATGAACTCCTTCTCATAGGCCTTACACAGATCTGCTAATAATATTTTCTAATGGTTGTATATTCTTTAAAACACATTACAGTCATTACAGTATTTGTTGCAGTTTCACAAATGTTCAATTTGTTTCCCAAAGATCAGCCTGCTTCCAGTAGCTGTGACAGTCTTGGGTCAGTTTCTGCTCTCAGTGAGTCAGTTTCTGCTCACAGATGTGGATGACAGTCTTTTAAAGCCTGATACCTGCAAAAACTTAAATCTTGTTAGCAGGGCTCGTATCTCTACATTCTCATTCCCATCGTCAGTGGGCAAACACATTTTAACAATCTGGGTCCATCAAAGAACCACACACCCTTGCAACCGAAGCCTTCCATGCAAAAGGATCAAATGACTTGTAGCACAAAAGGGACGTGCCAGAACCGTCTGTGACCCCAGTTGGGATCAACCTTGGTCTCCATGAAGGGGAGGCAAGGTGGCCCATTGGGGTCGGCGGTCTCAGAGGTCTGGATCCCGGTGCCGGTGCTGGTGGTGGTGGGAGAGATAGAGGAGGAGGTGCTCTGCTGCTCCGGTGGACGGGAGCCGTGAGTATCCCTGTCCGGGCGGAGACCAGGGAGTCTTCAAAGTCCTCAGCCAGTTTCAGGGCTTTTTCCAGGGTGTCGGGGTTGTGGCGCCGTATCCAGGCTTGGGTTTTGGCGCTGACCACATGGCAAAACTGCTCCACTACCACTGCCTCCCCCATTTGCAGATTGATCTTCTTGGGAGGGATCAGCCAGTGTACCATGTGATCACACAACCTTTCCGCGACCACCCTGGGGCGTGTATCCTGGGACCTTTGGTACTCCCATAACCATACCCGGTGAGTCTCCGCGGTGATGTTGAGACGACTGAGAATGACCAGCATCACCAGGTCGTAATTTGGCGGCATCCGCATCGCTCAGTGCGTGGGGGCGGTAGTGGCTAGCCGCTCAAATGCGACCAGGTACGCCTCTGGGTCATCCTCCGCTGTCATCTTCAGCGCCCGAGCTTTCGGGGCTGTCATTGTGGGTGCTGCTGTAGGGTGTGGCGTTATTGCCAGTCCTACCCTCTCAATGAGCTTGGTGAATCGTTCCTCTCTCCTTCTCTCCTCTGCTATCCAGCGCCTCCAGCAGCTCTGCCAGTGTGTTGCAGTCCATGATCCTGTGTTCTGACACCACGTGTGGCTTAACAGTGTGCAGGTGCAGGTGATCAATGAACAGACAGACAATTATAATCCAGGTGCAATATTGTTTAATGGGTTTGTATATCCAGTGCCTGATGGCGAAACAAACAGTAAACAATAAATGATGCTAAGTAATACAGCGGCGTGTGTTACTTAAATTGTAATCCCCGGGTTTGTCCCGAAATAAAAGTCCCGTTCTTTATATACCCACACACAAAACACATGGGGGTCTGTTAGATCGCATCCAGCCTCTGTCCTGTTACATATAACTAGTTTGTTTATTGCGAAGACACCTCAACGGGTTTGGGATTATGAAAAGAAAGTGTTACTTCTGCAGCATTTTGAAACTTTAATACAGTGTTACATATAATGAGGGGGTTCTGATTTTCGGTTTTAACCTGTAAAACCCGATAAAACACCCTGATACAAAAAAAAAATGAGATTGGTGGATAGCTGTGTTAACCTTACACACAAACTGTATAGTTAATGTGTTTTTTATAGCCATCAGGCTGGGAAGTGCCAGCAGCAACACAGACTAGCAGTGGTTTATTGATCCAAGCAAAACCTCATCAAGTTGTTTCTTGAAGAGCCTATGAGAATCAGTTTTTGCAACATGGCTGGGTAGTTTATTCCAAACACCCACAACTCTTTGTGTAAAGAAGTTTTCATTTTCTCATTCCTTGCTCACATTTATAGAGCATTTCTAGACACCCCTGTATGTAAAACATCTGGTCTAGTTATAAAAAGTCTGCTTCATGGAAAGTATTTCTGTGTTATTTTGTTATATACTGTATAAGAATTTAGAGATTTCTAGAGTATTTGAAGCTGGCCGGAGCGTCCGAGTTCTCTTTGTATATGTAAGATGTAAAGAGAGTGGTGTATTTTACACTGTACGTGTTGCACTTTCTTACCATTCTTATTTGAATGTTATTGTCTGTGGCAATGACCTTTTGAATACACTGGAACTGTAAGCATTCCACCATGCTGTAGCATTATTCCCTGTGTATTCGCCTCTTAGCACTTTGTACTTGCAAAGAAAAAAAAATTGGCATCCATTTAACATGCAATAGATATGCAATAAAGATCCAAAGTACTGCGATAGTATCAGATATCATGATACTGTGCATGATATCATATCGAGGAACCCTAAATGAAGTATCGCAGAACACTAGCAGGGCTGTCCTTATACTCAGCTGCTGTGTGTGGATGTGTCTCAAAGCCTGTTTTAACAGCTTCATTCCTCACATTGCAGGTGTGCTGCAGAGCTGGACTGACCCTGCGGAGTCTCTGAGTCTGTGCAGGGCTGTCCTTATGTGTAGATGTGTCTCAAAGCCTGTTCTAACAGCTCCATTCTTCTTATTGCAGATCTCATAAGGAAGTTCTGTTTCTCTATAAGAGGCTTCAGTGAAGAAGACCTGCGCACCATCAGTAAATATTACCAGCCCTACCTGACGTACGTCATTGAATATGACCTCACCAGCATCCTACAGAATTTAGTCACAAAGCGCATTCTCACTAACGAGGAGGCAAAGGTAGGTTCTGTTTCTGCTGTTAAACAGCAGCAGTGTTGAGGTGTGCTTGGTGTGGATTGACTGAGACAGAGACACAGTGAGAGGGACTTGTTTCAGTTCCATCATTAAGAGGTATGGGACAGCTAAGTAGATGGTATTGATTTGCATTCCTGTTACTGAAAGAACAGTTCTGTTCTAACATGAGAAATAATTTACCACTCAACTTGTTTTTGCAATGTTTTTTATATGCAAAATCATAAAACCTGAAATGATGTTCCCTCGTACTGAAATATACCTTCAAACTGAAAATCTCTATATATATGATTGTTTAAATCAGACATTCTCTGTATAACTGAACATTAGTAATTGCTTAATAATGTATCAAATATATTAAGGGTCATTGCCTTCTCCGTAAACTAATAATTGTCACTTTATTATTTCATTAATGCCTTGACTTTAAAGACATTGGGTTGTGCAGCTCTAGGTGCCACTAAAGAGCATGAAGCTCTGCATGGGATCTGGATCAGTGAACTTTTTGGTGAAGCAATGGTTCAAAGGGCTCAGTGATTCACAAGACTTCACGTTTCCCATCACTAGAAATCAGACCTCAGAAACCAGGACAGTCTGTGCAGTTCAGTGGAGCAGGAGATACACAGTACGAAAGGGTTAACCTCATCCTGTATCTATATTGAAGCGTTAATGACGTGGATGTATCTAACTGGCAGATGTCAGTATGTGCCAGTCAGAGAGCGTGTGGTAGAGTAGTGTTGCAGTCGAGGCTGGCAGCAGCAGGAATAGCAAACACTGAGGCAGAAGACTGCAGTTTAAGTGCTTTCACACACTTCAAACAAAACATTTAAACAAAGGAACCAACATTACAAATCAAAACAGCACCCAAGCAACGCTATCCCCGTGCAGAGACAGGAGCACAACCTGCTCCCAGTCCTTTCCCTCAGCTAACTAACCCAGGGAGCTGTCTCCCAGACACTCTTTTGTACATGTGGCCATCCCCAAATTGGCAGTTGATTACTTATTTACTTACTTGTGCAGGGATTTTAACCTCATACCTGCCAAACTTAAATGAAAAATAAAAAACGTTAACATACACAATTTTACATGCAGGGTCTCAGCCCTGCCACAGACCGACACGCCCTCATACCTTTGATAAGATTTTAAAAAATGGGTTTTAACAAAATATTATTACGCGATTTTAAATAGCACATCTTAAACACTTCTGTGATTAAGTCAGTTGATTGACGAAATCGTTGCTTAAAGAGTTGATTCTTTCGAGTGTTTAGCAAAAAAAAAATGTTATTAGTTTAAAAAAAGTAATTACTGTTTGGTAGTAATTCAAAATCTAAATTGTATTCAGTCTATAAACAGATTATGTCCATAGTTCTATTCGGTTTATATTTTGTATTTAAATCTAAAGAGACGGTCCACTGTTACCATAGTGTGTACATTTCCTATCCTTTCATCCTCGTTCCTTGTGGTCTGTGAGGTTCAGTACAGGTTAGGAGCTGACATTCACCTGGGTCACCAGTGTCCTGCTCATTCCTCACATAGGGAGGGCTGTTTGACTCTACCTACAATAGCAGCTGGAGGTGATCCTGTCACAGTAACCCTGCCAGCTATGGCAGCACCCCTTTGTGTTCCCATTAGGAGCAGGGAGGGAGGGAGGGAGTGTGTGCACGGAGCACAGAGGCACCGCTGCTGTAGTGGGGAATGAACCAAATCACAATGAAGAAGAGAAGCCAACTTCAAACATATAGGGGACAACTTGGAAGAAACCAACCACTTCTATACTTGACTTTCTTCTGTGTTTTCCCCAGTGAATTATCTCACCTTGTTAAACACACTGGGGTGTTCTCCAGACAGGTTTTAATGAGCGTGCTTTCCCTTTCAGAGTTACAAAGACAGAGAGGATGCTGAAGGATCTGAAGGTGTAGCCTGGTTTGTAAGTGATGTGCTTGGAAAGAGCAGAGACGTAGTGATCAAGCTGTGGGAGGCACTGGCTGAGGAAATAATGCGCTTCCCATCACCCAATATGAAGACCATACTGGAGGAGGTTGCAGAGCGGGGTAAGTCATTCTAGAGTTGCATTCTGAAATCCACGACTGCACTCGCTCTTACTTTCCTTCTTAGTGGAATCTCAAGACATGCTGCAGTCCTCATTGTTTCATGAGATGCTTTGCCTTTCTAGAAAGTTTATTATTTCTTTTTATTTTCTCCTGCATTGCACAACAGGTCTCTGTTTAGTTTATTATAAGGCTGTGAAGGTTTAAAAGTACTTCCTTCCCTAAAGAACAGTACTTGCTTACTTCAAAGGCTGTGCTCTGTGTTAGTAGTTTGTCTTACATATAACTCAGTTATTGGAACAACATTTGTTCTTGTTTTCACACATTTCCCAGTTTCTTGAACCAAACATTTACATTTCTTTTTTCTTGTTTTTATTTTACAATAAATGTTTAGACTGTATTGAGAATATACAGACATCAAGCACATAGACATTGACACAATTCTGAGGGGATCAGAAACATCAGCTACTTCCAAGATACACAGGCACTGCCACACAGACACACATGCAGAGAGATAAACCGATTCACACAGGGAGACAGACAGACAAAGAAAGACACACTGATATGGGCAGACAAACCAACACTTATAATGACAGACAGAGATAAACAAACATGAGACAGACAGATTGTGAGACGCACAGCGAGACAGACAGACAAAGAAAGACACACTGATATGGGCAGACAAACCAACACTTATAATGACAGACAGAGATAAACAAACATGATACAGACAGATTGTGAGACGCACAGGGAGACAGACAGACACACTGACAGAGGGAGAAAGACAAACAGACAAACACACACACACACACACACATGGAAACAGACAGACAGATAAAAAATTAGACAAAACAGACAAAGAAAGACACATTAATAGGGACAAACAGACCCACTTATAATGACAGACAGACAGAAAGACAAAGATAAACACACACACACACAGGCAGACATAGAGCTCCCTATAGTATCATTAAAAATATAAAACAATATATTCCTTCATGTTAACATGAGTGTTTATAGGCATGGAAGTTTACAGAAAGGAAGTTTATTCAAATCTAATGTATTGGTGTAAATAGTGTGGGTGTGTTTATTTAAGTTTGGCAGGGATGGGGTTAATTCCATCCCTGCTGAATACATGTGTGGAATGTGGCTGGGTCTTGATTGAATAATTGATCATCAAGCAAGGAGAAATCCTTCGTTTGGGTGGAGGGAGTTTTGGTGAGTTGTTGAATTGTGTTTGTGTTTTGTAACGGTAGTGAAGGCAAATGCCCTTGTTTGTTTATTCCTGTTTTGTTCTTTGTTTAGTGTTTAATAAACTTGTGCAGCAGCGCTTTTAAACTGCAGCTTCTGTCTCTGGGTTTGCTTTCCTGCCGCTGACCAGCCTTGACCGCAACGCTGCCCTCCTATAGCAAGGAATTCCATTTAGACATGAAACTGCAAAATCAAGTGGTGTGCTTGTAAAATATCTTAATTACAGAGTGATATATTATTAATAATTTAGTAATTCCTACATCTAATGGATCCCATTGTATCAGGTATCTGTTGAAATTGTGATTATAACCGTCTTCATATAATATCAGAACTATTTCTTTTTTATATACCTCACAAATCAAATACAATTATCCACAAAGGTTTTGTCTACTTTGAATACAGTATTGATTACACCATATTTAAACTCTTTAAATAAAGCTGATGAACAGCACATGCAATAACGAATAGGCTGCTGAAGACTAGTGGCATTACAAGTGTAACAATGTCAATGAAACAGGTGCCAATGCTCAGTGAATTTCAGCCTTTAAGAATGTGATTGCTCTGCTGTTAACAGCTTCCATCACTATTACTACTGTTCTCATCTGTCTTTATTACCTCTAGGATCTGCCCTTCTGATAGAGATTCGTTATGATCATCACGGACCAGAACTGAAGACACGACAAAGGTAAGCACCCTCTAATGTATCCAGCTGATCCACTGTTTTATCAGCACTTTCTTCAGCTGTATTCATTTGGATTTCATTGTTATTCACAGAGCTCCAGGACAAACACAAAGCAGCCCTGGATCCATACACTAGAGTTCTGGAGGAACAGCCTGGTCCTGGTAATGCCCACCCCAGAGAGGTGAGCTTTGAGAACCGGTACACAGAGCTGATGATCATTAACCAGTATAGAAGAACCAGGGGAGAGACTCACCATGAGCTGCTGGAGACTGGGAAGAAGCATGCAAAGCTGCTGGAGAACCGAATGCAAGAGAAATGTAAACGGATCTGGATCAATCAGCTTTTCAGAAGGCGCCCTGGAAGGGATGAGCACCCCCGCATTGTAGTGGTCAGTGGAGTGGCAGGAATAGGAAAAACCACCATGGTGCAGAAGTTCATGTTTGACTGGGTCCGGGACCTTCATTACCAGAGGTTTATGTTTGTGTTCCTGTTTAAATTCAGGGAGCTGAACCTAATAGAGGAGGAGGAGGCGACGATGCCCCTAACGAGGCTGATTGTAAAGCTGAACAAGCATCTCAATGATCCGCGGTTAAGAGAGATCCTGAAGAGACCGGAGTCTGTACTGTTTGTATTTGATGGCCTGGATGAGTACAAGCACAGACTGGATTTCACACAGAAACGACTATGCTCAAATCCAGAGGATGTGTTTCCTATTCCTGTCATTGTCACCAGCCTGATAACACAGACATTACTGAAGGGATGTTCAGTGCTGATCACAAGCAGACCAACAGCCCTGGAGCCCCTGGATACAAAGAGAGTTGATCGGTATGCAGAGATCCTCGGGTTCTTCCCTGAACAAAGGAAGAGATACTTCATGAAATTCTTTGACTCTCCGCTTGGCACTAAAGCTTTTGAGTATGTACAGCAGAATGACATCATCTACACCATGTGCTACAACCCCTCCTATTGCTGGATTATCTGCTCTGTTCTGAAATCCCATTTCACTGCAGAAGAATGGAAACAGAGACACGCCCCCAAAACTATCACCGAGCTGTTTGTGATCTTTATTACCAACATCCTCACCAATCACAAACGTGAAGCTGACGACACACGAGGGAATCTAGTCAAAATCGGAAAGATGGCTTATCACGGGGTGAAGAATAGGACCCTTGTGTTTTATGATAAATTTGAGATGTCGACCTTTGGTCTCACGTCTCTTCAGTCCTCTCCATTCCTCTCTGGGTTCATGAGAGAAATCCTGCAAAGAGAAAGCTGTCTGGAGCACACAACCTACACATTCTTCCACCTCACCATACAGGAGTTCTTGGCTGCCTGTTACTATTTCCTTGATCCATCAGCGGATGTCAGTGAGATGCTTGGAAACCTGGACTCCTGTACAGACGGATCGTTTGAGATCCTCACTCGGTTCCTGGCAGGACTGTGCAGGGTTCCTATGACTAAACCACTGCAGAGTATCCTGGGGCAATTTAAGACACAAACGGGTCGTAAGGTACTGGGGTGGCTGAAAGAAAGGACTGAACGGGCTGTGAAGGATCTACAGAACAAGAATAAAACAAAAGAACTTCTACACATCTTTCAGTGGCTCTATGAAACTCAGAATGCATTATTAATAAGAGACTCGATTAGAGAGCTGACAAAGCTGGAGTTTACAAACACAACTTTAAGCCCCCTGGACTGTGCAGTGCTGGGATACGTCCTCAGCCAAGGTGGAGCTGTCAAAGAGATTGATCTGTCAAGGACACGTCTCACAAAGGAGTGTATGAACAGACTGGGTCCAGCTTTCCACCGCTGTCACACACTCAGGTGAGTAATACAGTCTCTCTCTCTCTCTGTCTCTCTCACTGCACTGTGGTCACACACTCAGGTGAATAATAGTCTGTCTCTCTCTCTCTATCTCTCTCTCTCTGCACTGTGGTCACACACTCAGGTGAGTAATACAGTCTCTCTCTCTCTCACTGCACTGTGGTCAGACAGTAACTAAATAATTGCATCTACACTAAAGCTTCTGATATCATAGAGTCGTGGTGCTCAGAATAAATGTTTGTGACTGGGTATACCGGTCAAGAAGGAAACATGCACAATGTTGACATGAACAATGAACACACATACACACGCAGACACAAGAAACATTTAATCAGTAGCAGTATTTTATCAAGTCCACAAATATTAAACAGAAATCAGAAAGTCAGAAAGTAAATCTCATAGTTTCTAAACATAAAACACAAGTCAAAGCCCTCACTCCGCATTCATGCAGCTAGCAGGGCCAGTGAAACATGACACCGCCTATACACTCACCCAGCAGCAGCAGCACGCAGGCTGTGAAGTATCTACTGTTCTCTAACACACGCACCCACACACACACACGCACCCACGCATACACACAGCCTAAACTGAAATGGTGCAGACAATCTTAGAATATATCATAGCAAATAGCTTAAGGATATAGCAAGTTTACTTTTTAAAATAAATTCTTCATACCACAATATGAGGTAGATTACTTCTAGTTACTTCATCAAGTTTCACAAAAAGTTATTTCACACGCAAGGTGTGCAAACTAAATAATTAATAGTTCAATTCTATGTGAATGTGTTACAATTAATTACTTTAGTTCCATGAAAGGAAAATGTAACTGGAATTGTACTCAATGATTCCTTAGATTTTTGGTCCGCTGGTTTGGAAACTCAGTCTGTTGAAGTGTCCAGTACAAAAAGCTCTCCTCTCAGCAACAAAGTCTTCAGTCCCACGTTGGATCAAACTCGGCAACAAAGCTTTCAATCCTCGATAGAATCAACAAACGGCTGCACAAAGTCTTCAGTCCTCGGTATAGGATCCACAACAGCACCCGTCCCCTCTGTCCTCTTCTCTGAATCTTTAGCTATGCCGGTAGCAGGGCACAGTTTCTTTTGGATACTGTGGTTTTAGGTGTACAGCAGACCCAGACGGGTTTGTCTGATAGAAGTCTCACATTTCATATTCCTTTGTGGGCATGAATGGGAAGCCAGTGTGCTTAATTTGTAAGCAACGTGTGTGTGTTGTGAAATAATACAGCATTGAAAGACACGGTGAAGCAAACCATGGCAAGAAATATGATAAATATACAGGAAAGTTACATGAAGATGAATACTCTGAATTAACACAGTCACTGAAAAGCAGCAATCGACATTTACTAATGCTTGTAGCATAACTGATGCTGTTGATCTGCTCACAAAATAGGTGTTTCTTAAAAACCATTTTCTGCTGGAGAGTTTTTGAAGAAATTCTGCTGAAACAGTGTGTCCTGAGAAGCGTCAAGCTTTCTCCATCATGAATATCAACAAATCAAAATGGAATTCTTAATTCAACTCGATTCTCAAGCTCAGTCATTTGCTCCAGACGCTGATGCGCTGGTTCAAGCAGAGGTCTCAGGTATCAGGAAGCAGCAGGAACAGTCACTCATATTCTTTGTCTATCTTTTGGTGAGTGCTAAATAAAAAATGGATCCATATCTGTTTATATTTTGCAATTTTTGTTAATGCTGGGATGAACACGTAATTTTCATGTTTGGATATTTGTTCAAGATTTAGATACTTGTTCAGATATTCATTTTCAAAATGTTATCAAAGCCATTATATGTAACACTGTATTAAAGTTGAAAACTATTCCAGAGGTGAGAAAGGCCTTACTTTACAGTTGTGAATTAACTACAAAACAAAGAAAGCAATACAGTAGTCAAAACTTGTGTCTATTTGTCTTGTGTGTAAGTAGACAATGCATTTTTTAATAATGCCTGCCATTGTTGTGTCTTCGCAAGAAACAAAATGGCCATAGACACGTTTCCATAAAGTAATAACATTAGTTCCCTTTCAAGTATGAAATGTATTCCATTACAGAATGGGTTAACCTATTGTGCCCAATTCACTGAACACTCTACCAAAGCTGCGTCTTACACCTGTGATGTCAGCACACCTGTCTCCACCCCCACAGGAGACAAACCTGCGTGCAGGACGGGACTCAGGGCCATTTTCTATTTCAGCCTTTTCAGCTGCACAGAGAGTGACTCAGCTTTCGAAAGAGTGAAAATTTGCTGTCTTTGAACAGAAGCAGTCTGATAAGCCTGTCTTACTTTATTTCTGCTTGTTCTTTCCCCTTGAGATAAACCACTGAGTCTGTTTTTGCGGCCTCCTGGCCAGCGGCAGCAGCAGGCTTGCCTGCTCCTGCACCCGCAGATCAGCGACACATTATTAATATTATTTATTCTCTCTTTCTACCTTAACTCCGGCTGGAGTTTTATTAGTCTTGTTTTTTACAAGCATATTGTGAATTTAAAATACGTTGAAATATGTATTGTGGTTTTCTTCCCGGTGCTGTGCCAGCGCTCCTGGACAGGCACTGTGTTAGCTCTCAGGCTGCACAGACTAACTTGCGGGATGTTGCTCAACAGTTAGAGAGCTTTGCTCTGCTGCCCATGCCACGATAGCGGGCAGCTTCAGCACAGCGTTGTGAAGGCTTGTCAGTGGGAGAGATCTGTAAGCAGGCGCTCTCAAGTTCTTGCATTGCATCCCTGTGTTGCTGCCTTGGTCACGCGCAGTTTGCTTAGGCCCTGCCAGTACCAACCCCACACCATACCGTACCATGCCTCTGTACACCATACCACACAGTGCACTGTACCGTACCGTGCCTCTACACCATACCTAACAGTGCACCGCACCGTACCGTGCCTCTGTACACCGTACCGCACATGCACCGCACCGTACCGTGCCTCTGTGCACCATACCGCACAGTGCACCGCACCGTACCGTGCCTCTGTACACCGTACCACACATGCACCGCACCGTACCGTGCCTCTGTACACCAAACTGCACTGTGCACCGCACCATACCAAACCGCACCATACCGCACCATGCACCGCACCATACCGCACAGTGCACCGCACCATACCGCACAGTGCACCGCACCAAACCGCACCTGCACCGCACAGTGCACCACACCAAACCGCACCGTGCACCGCACCATACCGCACCGCACAGTGCACCGCACCGTGCCTCTGTACACCATACCACACAGTGCACCGCACCGTGCCTCTGTACACCATACCGCACAGTGCACCGCACCATACCGCACAGTGCACCGCACCATACCGCACAGTGCACTGCACCGTACCATGCCTCTGTACACCATACCGCACTGCGCACTGTAGTACACCATGCACCTCACCGCGTTCTGTACACCGCATCGCACATGCACCGCACCGCGCGCTCTGTGCACCATACCGCACCGTGCACTGTAGTACACCATGCACCGCACCGTGTCTCCATGCACTATACTGCACCGTGCACAGGACCGTACCATACCACGCCTCCGTACCGCCCCGTGCACTGCAGTACACTGTACCGTGCATAACTTGCCGTATTGCAATGTACATCGTCCCGTATTCAGTGCCGTGCACCGTACTGTGTTAACACCCGTGTGCATTACTAGAGTCTTGCTGCAACGATGCATGGGTTCCATTCTTGCAGAGAAGCCTATCCCTTCAGAGGATAACGCCATCAATGCATCTGTCAGCAGATAGTGCTCCAGTTGAAAAACGAAAGAGGCAGAAGCCCCTCGCGGTCTTCGGCATCGCTCTCTCTAGAAGGACCTCAATGTCCCCTAATGCCCCCTGTCCACCATGATGACCTGTTATATCGGGTCCACGACACGGAAGAGTTGGGGCTTGGCTTGGCCACTTTCCTCCTGTCGCAGCATCCATTGCTTCCCTTGTACAAAGCACACATCTGGCAGTCCTCTCCAAAGATGTGTTATGCCTTAACAAACAATGCAAGGTCACAGAGGCAATGTTAAAAAAGGCCTACGCGGCAGAAGCTCTAGCTACCTGGCTGGGTAACTACACGAGCACCCTGGTGGCTTAGTAGTTGAAGCTTGTGCAGAGCTTGTCGTGAATCACAGGCCCCCCAGAGGATGCTAAAGGAGCTGAACCTGGTCACTGACCATCTGCTGCAGCTGTCTAAATATAATGGACAGTCTCTCTGCTGAGGCCTCGCAGCACTGTTAGCTGCTTGATGGCAGCTTTGCCTCTCCTAGGCATCAGTGCCTGATGGGGACAAGGCCTCCTTTTTGGATGCCCCAGTCACACCAGGCCATATGTTCAGTCCAGCGTTGGACAAACATTTGCTGAGCTCCCAGAAGGCGCTTGCTGCCCAGAAAGGCTCCTCAAGCCAGGAATCAAATGGTGCCTTGGTGTCCAAGGGCTCAGCAGCCCCAGACTCAGCGGCCGACAGTGCCTGCAGGTTGGCTCCCCACCATAGGGACGGCCAGACACAAAGGGGGCAACGCCACCAATTCCGCTGACCGCCTTATGCACAGAAGGCAACGGTGAAACCACCAGCGGCTCAGCAGCAGCCCTAGGGGTTTGCTGCCATAGGTCCAGGGGCCGTATTCACAAAGCTGACTTAAGTCTAAGACTGGTCATAAGTCAGACTCACGAACGAGTCTTAACGGAATTTTGGTCTTAACTAAGGTCTTCATTTTAAGACTACCCTGAAGGAAGCTTAAGTCCAGATCTGCCATTGAAACAACTTTTTTTTTCTGCCATGGCTCGACAGGTGATAGTTTACGATTTATTTGATGATCATCCAGATGACAATTGCCCTAAGCGTGTTTTTGTAGACAGGGGAACCACGTTGTAAGTTTTTAGCGAGACTGAACTGAGAAGCCGGTACTGTTTTAATAGACGGTCAACTGAAACCCTAACAAATATTTTACATACCGATCTATCTCCATCAGCTAACCGAAGCAATGCAATTCCAGCTTTGTTGCAGGTGATTTGAAGCAATGCAATTCCAGCTTTGTTGCAGGTGATTTTTTTTTTATTACAGTATTGAATATGTTATTGGAATGTAGATCATACCATTCACATTATAACTATAATTAGGGCTGTAAATCTATGTTTAATTTATAACAAGCAGCACTAAATGCACGGCTTGAGAGGAATGAAGACTTTATTAGCAGAGGTAGAAACATACAAAGTAATACCAGCTCTGTTGTAGTTTTGTGTTTGTTATCTATAACTTTTTTTTAAAAAAAATTTTAAGTACTAGATTAGCAAAAATCTTCAACCTGTGTATCCTCTTTTGTTTGTCCTATTATTGTTTCTTCACCTGTTTTCCCATCTGCCTGGCTACTCCATTACCGGAAACTATATCCTGTTTCTAAAAATGCTTGCATCCACTCATTAAAAACCAAGAATGTCTTTCTAAAGAGATACATAGCTAAAAGCAAATAGAAAGATAGACAGATAAACATTATTTTAAATATACTTTATTAATAGATATTCCAACTACAATACACAAAAATGACATAACATTCTGCATTGTTTTTATTTCACTGTAATTACATGTGATAGATATATATATATATATCTATCTATATATATATATATCTATATCATATATATATATATATATATATATATATATATATCTATATATATCTATATGTGTGTGTGTGTGTGTGTGTGTGTGTGTGTGTGTGTGTGTGCGCTAAGGGTGAAACCCGGTGGTCTAGTTTTGCCCGGGCCAATCTAGTTTTGCCAAGGGCTTGAGGGCGAATCCTGAACTTACTACTTTTTTTCGGCTCTCACCCGGGCGAATCTAGATGGGCCCAGAACTTGAAAGACGACTAGGCATAACCCGTTTTTAGCAACATTTTTCCAACGAATTTGCTGGGCTCCGCCATACATGCCATTAAATTGGGCGAGTCTAGTTTCGTCCAACGCTTCAATATTTATGCTGGGCCAATCTAGTTTTGGCTATGCCACTTATTTGGCGAGTAGTTTTGCATTTCTACACTCTACACTGTCTCCAAAAAGTTAAGTCAAAAAGCCTCACTGCTTTTTTTCATGCGACGTCAGTGAGAGGGACACTTAGTGTCTAAAGGGCGGAGGCTGTTTACAGCAGCCCGGCAGAGACAAAACATCACAGAAACTTGTTTAGAGCGAATAAAAAAGAGGAAACCCTGTCAATCTGATGTATTTGAACATTTATTCTGTCTCATGTGTTTTAATATGTATGTTTCTACAACATTTATAAATCAAGAAATGAGTGGATATAAGCAGATACTATTCAATGAACTAAATGTATCAGGTACTTTTATTTTTCCTTATTACTGATCAGTAACTTATTTTATTTATAAATATTTATTTTGAGAAATAATAAATTGAGAGTAGTGTCCATTATTGCTTATAAAGACCTTGAGAATAATGTATGATGTCATTGCAATCACTCAGGTGCAACAATGTCTTGTAATCTGCCAAAACATCAATATTTTTCAACAAAACCTTCAGGAAATAATGTAAGGTCCCTCTGGTCATATAATAACGTGTTTTTATACATGTATCTCTAAGCAGAATACGTAATAAAAATTACTTAACTTAAAATAAAATAAACAAAAAACTAAATATTGTGTTGAAAAAAAGCGAAACGTATATATGGTTTCTGCAGTATTTTAAAATGTTCACCATTTGCAAGATGCTACTGTAAAAAAGATTTTTGGTGATTTGTTTATAGGAAGAGAGTCAACTACAGTCCCACAGAAAAATGCGTGGTCCTGAAAGAGTTAAAAAGTTAATTGTACCAAAAAACAAAACGAAAAATGGCCATTCAAAATTGTAATCCAATAGCAACTGAAAGAAGAAAAAAAAAAAAAAAGGATTGATCTCACCCAGTTCTACTGTTCGGGTCCACGGTGATGAAACTTCTTAATAGAGCTGCAATGTTCCTTTTAATCCATGCTTGAAAAAAAAAAAACTCGCACCAGCGATTGACAACAGTGCGTTCAAACCAAAACCAAAGAAATATAGAAAGAGAACACGGCTAGCAAAAAAGAAAGCATCAAAGAAAAACAAAATATTGAACTTACTACTGAAGACAAAACAACAAACGTTAGTAAAGCTGAGTAAAAGATAGTGTCCATGAAAAGACTGAATATCTAATCCTAAACAAAGGAAACTACATCTTGAAAATCAATAGACATTACTAAAACCCAGACTAACGAAATAGATAAAGAAAATAAACTTAACCAACGGTTCCAAAAGAACGGCAAGTCCTCCGAGCACTAGATGTTTTAAATTACCCGGCTACCAGTCAGGAAACGAGACCTGTATATAAAAAAAAAAAAAAAAACTAAGGGCAGCTGAAAGGGACAGCATTGCAAAAAGCGTAGCAGTAATTCCAAATGCAAAAATTAAGCAAGGCATTCTTCTAGTCAAATAACTACTGCTGACCACGTTGTAATATATACTAAAATATCTGAGAATTTCAAATAAAAAATATATTTTTAAATCGATGTAAGATTATCCCAATATTGTGCCGACCCATAAAACAATAACGGCGAGGTTGGAAAAAAATCGTGATGCAGCTGTTCATATAAAACTTTCAAAGTAAAACTCGTGGACCCCATTCCCCAATCTTCCCATAGGTGGAAGGCTTTTTTCACTTGAAATTGATCTGTAAGCTTTTGGACCGAACAGCGGTTTTGTGTTTAGTACAGTTTTTATTTGTATGTTGGAACTACTGCACTACAGTAAAGGACCCCTGAGACACACTTCAAACAGGTAGGCCAGGCATCTCTTTACAATGTAATGTAAAGTTTTGTGAATACGTGAATTTGAATACTTTACGTTTAGTATTACTTGACCATATACAATTAACTGCACAAGGCAATCATTATATTAATTACTTAATATATTACTTGATTGTGTGTTAGTTTAACATTTAAAATAGGACTTGTGGCAATGTTTGGGAGGTTTATATACACTAGTACAGTATGTAGAGGAGAGTGGCGTTTGATTCCAGTACTCGGAAATTGTAATGTTCAAGTACTCGTCTCGAGCAACAATAGATCTCAAAAATCCCACCCCTACTATCAAAGACTGCAAACAGTAAATCTCTGAGGCAGGCTTTTTAATATCAGTCACAGTGCTCTTTAAAATTCCCAAATATTGTGCTATTTTATCGCTGGTAATTACCTTTTCCAGAAGTGAAAGCATGTCTAACTTTTTTTCAATTGTAAGCATGCGGCTAGCCTAGGACAGGTCCAAAATATGGATCAATGAGGCTGGAGCCTGCTTACATCTGTCACATGTAGGATCAATATTAGGATAAATGTTTGTCAATTTAGTTTTGGACATGTGGATGCGATGAACGATTTTTAATTGAATCGGAGCGTGACGTGCACAAATAGGAGTGTACTCTTAAAATAAGAGTCTCAAATGTCGTCTGTAAAATTAAAGCCAAGGTCCAGCTCCCAGGCAGCCCTTATAGTAGTTATTGAAGGACAATGTAATGAAAAAATAGAATTGTAAATTATAGAAATCATACCCCTACATTGAGGATTAAGTTTAAGAAGAGAATCGATGGGGGATTCAACAGGTAAATAGAGGAAATGAGTCACCTTACTACGTACAAAGTGTCGAATCTGCAAGTACCGAAAGAAGTGTGGATTTGGAATATTACATTTGAGAAAGTTGCTCAATAGAAGCAAAATTATCATCAATATACAGAACTTTCACAAATTTCAGACCCTTACCATGCCATGCTTGGAAGGAAACAACATTCAGAGAGGGTGCAAAATTATGATTCATAGCAATGGGAGAGAACATAGATTGAGCCTGAAAACCAAAATTCTGTCTAAACTGGGCCCAAATCTTAAGGGAATGTTTTACTAAAGAATTATAACTAAACTGTGTGAAGGAAAGAGGCAGTGAGGAACATATCAATGCTGGTAAAGGTGTAGGCTGACAGGAGGCAGCTTCAATCAGTAGCCAGGCAGGCCCTGTCTGCTGTAGATGATGGTGGAGCCAGTATGTGATACAACGAATATTAGCTGACCAATAATAACATTGAAAGTTGGGCAAGGCCAATCCTCCCAACCGTTTAGGCCTTGCGCAGGTTTTTCTTATTCCATATAAAAGATGAGATTAGTGTATCCAGCGTCTTGAAAAAAGATTTAGGAATAAAAATAGGAATACACTGGAAAAGATATAAGAATTTAGGTAGCACATTCATTTGAACTGAATTAATGCGGCCAGCAATCTTTAATATGTTCCAGTAAGGCGGTGAAATTAGATTTAGAGATCTACATTGGACCATATTAAAGAAATTCCTAGAAATGTAAATTTATCATAAGTAATTTTGAAAGGCAAATCAGCAAATTGACAATGTGTTGCAGGAGGATTGATTGGAAATAATTCACTTTTATGTAAATTGAGTTTGTATCCAGAAAATTTACCAAATTGGTCCAGGGTAGACAGAACATGAGGAAGGGATGTAGAAGGGTCAGATAAATAAAGAAGGAGATCAACAGCATACAGATGAAACAGAGCAGCTTTTAGCATTCACCAATTAAAAGGGGCCCCAGATAAACACCCCAAATTACTGTCCTATATTCACAACTAACGAAATATTTTAACAGAAAAGCTGTCTGCCAGCGTGGAACACCAAGGTCACACACACTGATTCTGAACTTTATGAATATGTTTAATGTGCACCACGAATGCAGTAACTGCATGAAGAAATGAATAGGACCTGGTTAACCTCAATGAAATTAAACAATTAGGCACAAAAACAATTGATTTCAGAGTTTCTTTGTATTGGTACTTTAAAGCAGGTCAGTAACCATTAAAAGTTTAACAGCAGTTCTCTCAATAATTACTCTCAGCAGCACCTCTTTCAATTTAGCATGTGATCACACTTGTACAACCAAATAAAAAAAAAAGATACACAGTAATACTAAACTAGACATTTAGAGTAGCTAATAACATCCAGACATTGCAAGTTGTAAAACATCAAAACAATGTCCTTTGTATCCAAGCGGAGAAAAAACCCTTGGTAAGCTCCTTAGGTAAACCGAACAATCCACAAACATGTCTTGAATATAATGAAATGAACAAAAACAAAAAAGCAAAAAATAGTCAGATCAAAAAACACAACCCATCAGTGTTACTGAAGCCAGTAACCACAAATAAAAGAAAAAACCACCCGGATCTCACCCGATGTTGAACTTGAAATCATGAGATGAATCGCTGTATTTTAAACTCTGGCAGGTCCCGCCGCTGCATCACTCCAGAACAGGAAGAAAAAAAACAGCTCCTGCATCCATTAGCCAGCCCATATGCTTCACTGTAGCGTCATGATAGTATTCATTTAACAAAAAAAACACTGTGTACAAAAAACCTATCACAATAATCACACGCTCTTACATTGAAAGCAACCCGACTAAAAAACTATTATAAACTCCCACATGGCAACTATTTAAGAACAGAACACCACGCCGAGCAGGAAGCTGACGTCTCACCGGAACAGCACACAGGTAAGGAAAGTGACCTCTCTCAAACTCCCGCTCCCGACGAATAAATATGCAAAAAAAAGAAGGCGGCGTGGCCAATAGAACAAGCCGGCGTAACTATAGACCTTCCGCCGTTCGTTTATTTTCCTTCTTATATTAGAACAAATGAAAGAACATCGAATTTAATGCCTGGCCAGGCTTTCTGTCATACAATTAAGTACGGCAAGTGACACGCTTATTGTATCACTTCTTTATGTGGGCACGGCCACACAGAGATACCTTTTGCTCCAATCCTCCACAAACCACCCCAGTAACACGCTGATTACTGCGAAGGGAAGCAGCAAGGGGCTCCATTGCAATGCAAATAATAGAGGGGATAGGGGGCATCCCTGACAGGTTCCAAGATACAAAGAAAAGTATCCTGAGTTCATATTGTTGGTACGAACCGAGGCAGCAGGGGATGTATAGAGTAATTTTGTCCAAGAAATAAAGTTTTGACCAAAACCAAATTTTTGAAGGGTAGCAAAGAGAGTCCCATTGAATGCAGTCAAAAGCCTTCTTAGCGTCTAATGAAATAAGTACTTCAGGGTCTGGGTCAGCGGAAGATGTATATATAATATTAAACAGTCTTAAGTTAAAAAAGGAATGACGGTTCTGGATAAAACCTGTCTGATCTAAAGAAACAACAGAAGGAATAATTCATTCAAGCCTGCGAGCTAAAGCCTTGGCCAAAATCTTGACATCTGTGTTAAGTAATGAAACTGGGCGATACGAGCTGCATTCGAGAAGGTCCTTATTCTTTTTTAACAGTAAGGATATTGAAGCTTGATAAAGTGTAGGGAGGAGAGATTGTGACTTAAATTATTCAGTGAACATAGACATCAAAAATGGGGAGAGTTGGGCCGAAAGTGTTTTTATAAAATTCGACCGGAAAACCACAGGCCCAGGAGACTTGCTGCTTTCCATTGATTTAATTGCCTCTGTTATTTCCTCAGTAGAAAAGGGCTCCTCTAAGCTAGCCTTTGATTGGAGGTTAATAGAAGGCAGATTGTGAAAGAGTCAATTAAAGAATGCTCCGTAACAGATTCAGAAGTAAACAAATATGAGTAAAACCATTTAAATGCTTATTGATAGGTTTTTGCTCAGTTGCAACAGAGCCTGAATTTGTTCGAAATTCATTGATCAAATGAGAAGCACTGGATTGGTGTAATTGGTGAGCTAAAAGCTTGCTAGCTTTATCACCGTGTTCATACAAAACAATGCGTGATCTGAGGAGTTGTTTTTCTACCCGTTGAGAAGCAAGTAAATCAAATTCCATCTGCAATCTTAATCACTCCTTATACAAATCAGGAGTGGGTGAGGCAGCATACTGCTGATCCAGCTGAAGAATAAGATCAGTTAGCTCTGACAGTCTCTTCTTGCAACGTTTGTTCTTTTGAGCACTGAAAGAGGTGATCTGACCACGCAGGTAAGCTTTCATTGCCTCCCATATAGTTGTAATGGGGACTCCTGGGGAGTTATTTGTATCAAAAAAATAAGCAATCTGTTCAGACATAAATTTAACAAAATTTTCATCAGAAAGTAGCAGGCTGCTAAAATGCCAAGGAGCCCTGGGCGTAACCTGATTCGGAAAATTTAGTTCTAATATGACAGGTGCATGATCAGATATAACTATGCTGTGATACGTACAAGAGCGAACAGAGGACAGCAGTTTATTATCCAGAAAAAAATAATCAAAACGTGAGTGTGTGGTGAGCAGGAGAAAAAAAGAGTATTGTCTACCTGTAGGAAATAAAAAGCGCCTGTAATCTGAAAGAAAGGATCGGATGGCTAAAGCAGTTTTAGAAAGTGAGGTAGATTTCGAGGATGAGCAGTCTAATGCAGGATTTAAGCAACAGTTAAAGTCCCCACCCAAAAGTGTGTATTTCAATCAGGAAGTGAAGTTAAAAAATGTGTAATAAAATCCCTGTCATCCCAGTTTGGGGCAGAAACTAATTAACAGAAAAAAAATACTGAAAGTCTCTCAAGTCTGCGCAAATAATTTGATACCCCGTGCCAAGGTTGAAAAAAAGGAGAAAAGAAAAAAAGAAATATGATCATACAAACATGCAGTATAAACAAACAGACACATACATATACAAAATAGAAACCAATAATAAAAGGGGGTATTTAGCATAATACAAATGACTAAAATGACTCGATAGACAATCCGTATGTGTAAACAGTTACAGTTTGAAATATCCACAATGGTACTAATAACGATATAGAAATAAGTAAGGTACATTCTTAGAAGAATAATATTCTAGTTCACCTAACCATTTTCTAAAAATATACTGTATATCCGTAGACCTACTTAACTATTTTCATTGACCAATAGTTATCTGTACAGTATATATAAGAAAGGAAAATAAAGAGGTTTAAGTAACACAGCCAGGCAAACCGTATGTTAGCCACTGAACCCAGGGCTTAATTAAAACCCCGCTGACCAGTTCAGCATGGTCTACAAAACAAAACAGAAAACGATCAGAATCCATCACTACGTAGCTGTGTTTAACTTGGGGGAGGTGCTGCTGGCATCCAGGCAAGGGAGAATGTCACTTTTACAATTAAGCTTTTTAACAAGAAATGTGTTCATTAACGAATTGATTTAATTAACACATTTCGTTTGAAAATCACTTGCTACTAAAGCTTTCGTTACTATACCACGAGTTCAGTACAATAACACTGGGGTTTGAAAATCACTTCCTACTAAAGCTTTCGTTACTATACCACGAGTTCAGTACAATAACACTGGGGTTTGAAAATCACTTGATACTAAAGCTTTCGTTACTATACCACGAGTTCAGTACAATAACACTGGGGTTTGAAAATCACTTCCTACTAAAGCTTTCGTTACTATACCACGAGTTCGGTACAATAACACTGGGGTTTGAAAATCACTTGATACTAAAGCTTTCGTTACTATACCACGAGTTCGGTACAATAACACTGGGGTTTGAAAATCCTGCCCTAAATGCGCCTCTCAGTGATGTCACACGAAAAAAATCAGGAAGTGAAGTCAGTCTGTCCCCTATCCATTGATATGTGTTTCAAGCCTGTACTGCAAAATACGGTGGCCTTGTAGGTCATCACGATCGTGGTCCTAGAAGCCGACTTCAGTGTGATCGTGCTCACATGATCCCGGTCCTTAAAGGGTTAAAAAGACATTTAAAAAAGCATGGGGAGCTAGCAAATAAGCCTTTTGAATATTTCCAAAAGAAGCAACAGGAATTCAAGTTCTCAGTCGGTGAATTGCTTTGAATGATAAGGCCCTACTGGCACCATATTTGGTTGCACACTGGGTTGCAAAAGTGGAAATGATCCAAAACTCATTTTTCCAGCAGCTTTGGATATGGTTGGTACAATTTTTGATGAGAAGACTGCTGAAAAATTGAAATGCTGGGTGTAAACATTAAAAGACAGCTTGAGTGCCAATGAATAAACACTTCTAAAATGTGTAGGTATCGGTACACAGTACATTTATCAATACAAAATAAGCCTTAAATAACTGGTAAAATATTACCAATTCACCATTCTGCAAAAGCCAATGGTTTATGTGTTGTTTTCCTTTGTAGGATTTCAGTAAGATTTACAGGTGTTCCCAGATATTGCTTAGCTATTAATATAAAACCCCAAGCATCACTGAAACACATGTATAAAAATAACCCTTGCCGATTGAACCCAGAATAAAAACACAAACTACATGTTAGATTTAGTGACCATAGTTTCAAACAGTGCTGGGACAAACATGATATTTTTATGTTCAGATGTTCGTCCAAGGTTTAGATTTGTTCGGATATTCATTGGTTTGCAAAAGGTAATAAAATCTATTAAATGTAACATGTTATTTAAAGTAGAAAAATATTCAAGGAGTATGAATACGTTGTGTGTCTTTTTAACGAAAACAGAACAAAGGATGACATATAGCAGTTAGTAAACATTATTTTGTTCAGTCCTGAAAAATAAAGGAGACACTGCATTTTAATATATACATATATGCCATTGTTGTTATTTGTTTATTTAGCAGCCGCCTTTATCCAAGGCGACTTACAGAGACTAGGGTGTGTGAGCTATGCCTCAGCTGCAGAGTCACTTACAATTACGTCTCACCCGAAAGACGGAGCACAAGGAGGTTAAGTGACTTGCTCAGATTCACACAATAAGTCAGTGGCTGAGGTGGGATTTGAACCGGGGACCTCCTGGTTACAAACCTGTTTTTTGAACCACTGGACCACACAGCCTCCTCTTCTCAATAGCCTGTCTTCTCAATAGCCTAACAAAGCGTCCAAAGGCACATGTTGATTAATTATTAACATTACTGAAGTACTTTAGGCCTTTTGTAGCTGTTGAAGCTAATTAAACAACTAAGAGTCAAATTTAAGTTTAATAAACATTTACTTGGTTCACAAAGAAATGTGGAACAGGTGCCTTTGAATAAAAATAAAATAAATGAGTTGCTCACTTATTACATAACAGAAAACAGGTTGACAACAAAAGCGTAAATGAAAACTTTGTTTTCTTCAGTTCAGTGTGTTTTTTATTAGAAACAGTGTTGCATCCACAACCTCTCCACTCAGGCTGGCTCGCTCCTTCGTATGTTACCGACTGCTGAAAATATCCTCTCTGCTGGAGTCAATGTTACCGGTATACATAACATTTCCCTTACAAGGTGGGACAGTGTTTGAAAACACAAGGCATGTTGCTTCCACATAAGAGTGGGATAGATAGTTTCTTCTGTGATAGATAGTTTGGGTAAACTGCAGTAGTCATGTTTTGCTTTCTTTGGGCTGCGGGTGTTTTTGAATGAAGTCAGTGCATCGGTATCGCAGACAGAAACCCATCCCGACTCTCGTTTCCCAAATTCAAATCAACACCTGAGACTGACATCTGACTGAGCCCTTTTTCCACTTGCCATTATTGAAGCTGTCGCGCAGCTCCTGGTAACGTGGTGGTAACGCAAGACAGAACACGTTGTGATGCGGATTTCCATTTTTTTTAATGATGTAATTTCTGGCGAACATGAACATTTCATTTTTTACCTTTGATTACACAGATCAAGCATTATTATTTTGCTAGTTTAGTAACTTGTGCAAATTCCTGCAAGGCGTTATATTATATTGGGGCAATGCAAAACTTATTGTGATACGCATTTTTCATTTCTGTCAACTGCAATTTCTGACGAACACAGACGTTCAGTATATACTCACCTGTACCTGGTGATACAGCCTCTGTGTCGGTATATAATCACCTGTGCCTGGTGACACAGCCTCTGTGTTAGTATATAATCACTTGTACCTGGTGACACAGCCTCTGTGTCAGTATATAATCACCTGTACCTGGTGACACAGCCTCTGTGTCAGTATATAATCACCTGTACCCGGTGATACAGCCTCTGTGTCGGTATATAATCACCTGCACCTGGTGACAGCCTCTGTGTCAGTATATAATCACCTGCACCTGGTGACAGCCTCTGTGTCGGTATATAATCACCTGCACCTGGTGACAGCCTCTGTGTCCACCTGCACCTGGTGACAGCCTCTGTGTCGGTATATAATCACCTGCCTGGTGACCCTGGTGATATAATCACCTGCACCTGGTGATACAGCCTCTGTAATCACCTAAATCACCTGCACCTGGTGACAGCCTCTGTGTCGGTATATAATCACCTGCACCTGGTGATACAGCCTCTTTGTCAGTATATAATCACCTGTACCTGGTGATACAGCCTCTTTGTCAGTATATAATCACCTGCACCTGGTGATACAGCCTGCCTCTGTCCCAGCTCCTCTCTCTGTCCCACCTCTCTCCCCTCCATCCTCTCTCCCCCCTTCTTTCTCTCACCCTACTTTCTCTGTCTCCTCCTCTCTCTGTCTCACCACTCCTCTCCATCCCCCCTCCTCTCTCCCCCTCTCCTCTCTGCCTCCCCTCCATTTCTCTCTCCACCTCTTCTGTCCCCCTCTCTCTTCCCTCCTCTCACTGCCCCCTTCCTCTCTCTGTCTCCTCCTCTCTTTCTCACCCTCCTCTCCCCCTCCTTCATCCTCTCTCTATCCCCCTCCTCTCTCCCCCCTACTTTCTCTGTCTCGCCCCTCCAACAGGGAACACAAGAAAAACTATTTACAAAGTCTGTGCTCTCTCCAGAGCTTATTTTCTGTTTTTATTCTGAAATATATGGCATTCGCATTCCCCGGTTTCAAAGAAGAATGGAGTTTCCCTGCTTTGCTGAACACACGCTCGCTCGGGACCGATGTTGCAGGGATGCTTAACATGCTCTTTGCCAAGGCTGCTAGGTTGGGAAAGCGTGTCTGGTTATTTTTCCACCAAATCAGGGGATCTTCGCTGATGTTTAATGGAGTTTCAGAAGCATAAATCGTCATCTCTTGTTGGATTAAGGTTTCCTTGGAAGCCGTGTGTGTTTATTGCCGTCCACGAAGTAACAATTCCATTGCTTGTTCGGTCTTCATTTTCTTTTTAACAGGTAAGTCCTCTGTGCTGCACTCACTTGTACAGGCACGATTTCTGTCATTTTCGAGGTTGTCCTCCACCAGCCTCATTAGTTTTGGAAGACAGTGCTTCAGACACGCGGGCTTTGGCCTGTTCGAATAGGAAATCCAGATGGCAAAATCGTGGGGTCAAGAAATGACACAAAAAGCAGTGGCATAACTTCATTAGTTGGGTCATTCAGCTGATGTAAACAAAATCGCTTAGACAAATTATGCACTAGCTTATCTCTCAAACTCTGTGTAACTGGAATTGGCAAATCAGTTTAACTTGAAGAAGATGGTGTCTCCTCTTCATCAGGAACTTCAGTCAGTCTGTGTTTTATCCCTGTTGCAAGTGGGTACAAAGAAGTAGCCATAATGTTTTTCTCTGCACTCAAAAGTACTGTAGCCAGTTTGAATGGCTGTAGTAGAGGCAGTATCACAGCCATTAGCTTCCACTGCTCAGTCGTGAGATCTAAAGTAGCTGCGTCAGACTTTTCGGTCAAATCTGGGTTTGACAAAACAGCAATAACTGGCCATTTTAATTCAAGAAGGCGTTCAAACATATAATAAACCGTGTTCCACTTTGTTTGTACGTCCTGTATTAGCTTTTTCTGTGTTCAGCATTTCTGTTTGTTTCCTATTTAAAGCGCTTGTTGGCAGCAGTGTGGAGTAGTGGTTAGGGCTCTGGACTCTTGACTGGAGGGTTGTGGGTTCAATCCCTGGTGGGGGACACTGCTGCTGTACCCTTGAGCAAGGTACTTTACCTAGATTGCTCCAGTAAAAACCCAACTGTATAAATGGGAAATTGTATGTAAAAATAATGTGATATCTTGTGTAAGTCGCCCTGGAAAAGGGCATCTGCTAAGAAATAAATAATAATAATAATTTTGCTCTTTTTAAAATGTGCAACCAGTCTCCTTGCTGCTGTCACTAACGCATGGACTTGTCGTACATCCTCCAAGCTTTTCTGAACGCAGAGATTTATATTGTGCCCTGCACAGCTCACACTTGTCACGCTACCAAAAAGTAACACAGCACGCTCGCTTGCAGAAAGCAAAGACGTTGCTCTGCACGCGCTGGCTGTGTTGTCATGAACACAAGCTATTACTTTTGTAGCCACTTCAAACTCTGTGATTAACTGATTGATCGCTTTTGCTAAATTCACAGCTGTGTGTGTCTCGTGTAATTTTAGTGTCGCTAATACTTTTGACTCGAGTTCCTAGTTTTGTTAATGTAATGGCTGGTGATGCTTCTTGTGCCATGCTTGTGCCATGATGGACATTGAATTACACTCTTGATTTAAATCCTGTCTAAGCTTTTCCTTTGCTCTTTCGTGATCCAGAGTAATGAATTTGGAGATTGTCTTTCGACAGGACATTTCATAGCCCGGAACAAGATTCGCAATCAGATTTTTAAACGCAGCTCCCTCTACTATACTAACAGGTCTGATATCTTGTGTGACAACATCCACTATCAGGCCTGTTACTTCTTTTGCTCTTTCCAAAATAAGCTGTCACTGAAGGGGTTGCTTCCTTTTGTTTTTTTCTTGTGTTCCCGCTGTCGTATTTTGTCGGGTGCTGTCTTACTAAGTGATCCCGCAGTGGTAGCTTTTGGTGGTATTGCCACAAAAGCTCCACAAACAGCGCATTTTACCTTTCCATTTTGTTCTTTTTTTATAAAAAAATAACTTCCAAACGTCTGACAGCATTATTTCAAATTAAATTAAATCGACAATACTAGCTACTAGCAAAATCTGATCCTGAAATGCGGCCTGCCTCTAGTCTCTTCTCTTGTTTTTTTTTTTTTTTTTCACGCTTATTCTGATTAACGTACGTGCTGCATAGTGGGCAGGGATTTTTTTATTATTGTTATTATTTAAAGGAACCAAAGGAAAGGCAAGGAATAAGAATGTAGATTTAAATTTTGCCGGTCCTAATAAAAAACCATCCTATTAATGAACTGATAGATATGTGGGAAGCAGTCTGTGCTCCGAATGATGTTAGAGTTTCACCAGGGCCTCTTTCAGATGGTTGGGAAGCAGCCTGTGCTCAGAATGATGTTAGAGTTTCACCAGGGCCTCTTTCAGATGGTTGGGAAGCAGCCTGTGCTCAGAATGATGTTAGAGTTTCACCAGGGCCTCTTTCAGATGGGTGGGAAGCAGCCTGTGTTCAGAATGATGTTAGAGTTTCACCAGGGCCTCTTTCAGATGGGTGGGAAGCAGCCTGTGCTCAGAATGATGTTAGAGTTTCACCAGGGCCTCTTTCAGATGGTTGGGAAGCAGTCTGTGTTCAGAATGATGTTAGAGTTTCACCAGGGCCTCTTTCAGATGGGTGAGAAGCAGCCTGTGCTCAGAATGATGTTAGAGTTTCACCAGGGCCTCTTTCAGATGGGTGTGAAGCAGCCTGTGCTCAGAATGATGTTAGAGTTTCACCAGGGCCTCTTTCAGATGGGTGGGAAGCAGCCTGTGCTCAGAATGATGTTAGAGTTTCCAGGGCCAGATGGGTTTCAGATGGGTGGGCCTGATGGGTGTGAAGCAGCCTGTGCTCAGAATGATGTTAGTTTCACCAGGGCCTCTTGCAGTTGGTTGTTGCTGTATTTTAACATCTCATTGCTGATGCTGTCGAGGCCACAGGCTTTCCTGGCTGAGAGGGACTTCAGTTTGTCTGTCACCTCCTGCAGGGTGATTGGGGCATCTAGAGGAGATTGATTATCTTTAATAATTCTTTCCAGGTTTGCTAATGTATCAAGCAATTCATTTTGATTTAGAGTTAGATTATTTTTTGGGATTGGTTTGTGAAGTTTTTCAAAGTATTGCTTCCAAATATTTCCGTTAAGGATTGCCAGTTCCTTGTTACTGCTACTGGAGTTCAGATTCTTCCTGTTTGACCAGAATGAATTATTATCGATTGATTGTTCAAGCTGTAATAATTATTTGCTCACGTAGGCTTGTTTTTTCTTTTTAAGTGTATATTTGTAGTATTTTAAAGTTTGACAGTAATTGAGTCGTAATTCTTTTGTTGATCTCTCTGTTTCAGATTAGATAGTTCTCTTAATTTGTTCCTCATTGCTTTACATTCACTGTCAAACCATTTTTCTTTAGATTTTGTTTTCTCAATCTTAATAATTCTTAATTCTGATTTGGCTGCTGCTATTAGTAGGATTTTGCTGAGGTCTCTCACAGCCAGATTGACTCCAGTCTGTAGCTTTTATGTAAGACATTGTTTAACGTGTTTGATTTTGTCACTGTTGGTGATTTTCTGATATTGTAAATGGCTGGTTTGTTTCCATTTATAGGTGGGTGGGAGTTTGTATAAATTTGGAGGTGTATTTACATTAATGTTGGGCAGACCAGCAGACCAGCAGACAGCTATCTTCCTGCTTCAGTATTTGATGTGGTGTTTTGTTTGTCCTGTACACTGCACTCTTATGTGTGCTGTCTTCTCAGTTAAAAGTAGTAAAATACTCTTCTTTGGATTTTTTGTATACCGAGCATCAAAAGAAACTTATCACTATTATAACACATTTATTTATTTAAAAAAAATAAAGTATATAAATGATGGACATTGACAAAATGCTTTTGGTTTCTTTTTAATCACTCGATCATTCATCCTAGACCATGACACACTTGGGTGACTGTGACTGAAGCATATGCACTTAATCACTTAATTAGTGAGACAGTTGATTGGACACTGGATATGGAGTTATTTCAGCTGTTGAATTGCAAGCTTGAATAACAGCAATAAAGAAAATCACAGAAAAAAAACAAAATGCCACGTCTGTCAAGAGAGCAGCGCCTTCGTGCAATCGGCATGTTGGAGGCTGGACTAGGGCAGCGTACTGTGGCTCACCTTCTTGGGTGCTCACAGCCAGCAATTTCAAACCTGGACAACATTGCCTTATCAGCAGTGTCATCTGGGGTGAATGAACTCGATGGTTTATCAAATACAGTAAAACACTTCCTCTGTCTGGCTTCTTACTGTCTGCTTGATAAGCATTATGGAAGCATTCGATATTTTTGGCTTCAGTCCCTTCAGTCTCTAACTCGAGTTCCCCCGGCGCTGCGCAGGTTGCTAGGATACGGTGTGCCTGGTGTCCCATGCAGCAGTGTCATCTGAGGTGAATGAACTCGATGGTTTATCGGTGTGACACGGTGTGACAGGGTTCACCGAGAGGGTGACGTCAGGCCAGAATGCAGGAACTAAAACAGACCCGGTAACTGCGGTGCAAAGCTGCTGCGCCCGCTATTCAAACACAAAATGAACACACTGCTCACAGAGCAAATAACAAGGTTAAACAAAATCACCAACACTAAACCCCAGGTCAGGCTGGGCAATCGCCTGCACTCACCCAATAGTTTACTTTCAGTTTCGTTTCTTTTCTTTTTAGTTTCTCCTCTTAACACCCACCTACTCTCCACCTCGAGCAGGGAAAACTGCAGGGTTTTTATACAGGTGACGATCTCCCGATTAGCAACAATTAAACAATGAATTAACTCGGGAGATGGTCACCTTCTGCACAAGGTTTTTAATGTGGATGGGGCTTCCCATCCACGCTGTAAAACAATAACAAAAGAAAACGCACAGCTTTCATCATCATATTTATAAATACATATAAATAAATCACAATACAAAATACAAATGCACAGGGGCAGGGTAATTACTGTAGTGGACATTACTGTGTGGACAGAAGCTCTCGTTCAAGCAAGCCAGAATAATTGACATGTGCAAATTTAAACTGGTGCCCAAACCGAAAAACACAGAATCCAAGTCACTCCCCCCAAATGTGAACATTTATTCATCCAAAAATGTAACTCAAATTTAGTAAATATGGCATTTTTATATTTTCAAACACCATTATAACTTTATTTTAATTGTTTTATAAACTTCCCACTGCAGCAGCAATAATATACAGTAAATTAAATATCAATTCCAATATAGTCAAATCTTTATCCTTTATTCTCAACGTGTCTTATAAATGCACTCCTTAATATATAATGAGCAAATGTTTATAACAAACATGAACTTCCTTTATAAAAGTTTACTATAGTAGAAGCATTGCAAAGTGTAATAAAGCACAGTGAAAGCATGGTAAAAGCACAGACAAAGTATGTTCAAGCATATGAAAAAGCATGGCAAACCAGGTTAACCTGTGGTAAATGCAAAGTATAACCATGAGCAAAGCATTGCATGCAAATACTGTGGTAAACCTTTCTAAGGGTTATGATGCGAGTCATTGCAGAAGAAAGCTGACACGCGTGTCGTTCTCCTCCAGTGATAAGGTGGCAGTATTTGAATGACAGGAGCAAGTCTGGATTCCTGCAGTCTTTTGAAATCAAGTCTGTCATTTTTAAGTTACACTTTGGTGGCTGGCTCTCCTCTCCTCTCTTCTACTCCTAAACTTGATTTATTCTCCCCCTCCCCCTCTTTCTCTATCCCCACCCCTCTCTGTCTCCCCCTTTCTCTCCCTCTTCCCCTCTCTCCTGTCGTTCTCTATCCCTGCCCCCTCTGTCTCCCCCTTTCTGAACTTGTCTCTCATAATCTTCTTTCCTCTCCCTTCCACTCTTCTCCCCCTCCCTTCCTCTCAGTTGTTCCTCCTCTCCCTCCTCTCACGCTGTGTTGATCTTCTCCTCTTGTCTCCTAATCTCTGCAGGCTGGAGAGATGTGGTCTCACATCTAGTTGTTGTGAGGATCTCGCCTCTGCTCTCTGTACAAACCACTCAAACCTGACAGAGCTGGATCTGCGCTACAATAACCAGCTGGGTGATTCAGGAGTGAGACTGCTGTGTGCTGCACTGAGGGATCCAAACTGTAAATTACAGACACTGAAGTAAGTAAACACTCTGGGTGTTTGTGTGAATATTATATCACTGACACAGACAGATCACATCTTCTCTCCTCCTCTCTCATCTCCACCCCCTCTTCCTTTTTTCATCAGTTTATTAGAACATCTTGTTTTTGTTGTTTTTCTAATAACACTTCACTAAGACCTGGGGCCGTATTCCTGAATGTCTTCTAAATCTCCTGGTTAAATAATTAATAAAATAATAAAACAGACGAAACCTTATGATGTTCTTAAGAAGATATTGAGGATCTTCCTGAGATCCTTCAAGTGCAATTCTTCACAATATCTTCAATTTCTTCTTCAGAACCTCTTTAATGTCATCTTAAGAAAACAGTTCTTGAAGTTTTAATGCCCCTCCTCTCTCTCCCCCTCCTTTCTCTGTCCACCTCCTCTCTCCCCTTCCTTTGTCTCTCCCCCTCCTCTCTCTCTCCCTCCTCTCTCCCCCCTCTCTCTCATTTCTGTTTTCCCCCCCTTTCTCTCTCCCCTCCTCTGTCTCCTCCTCCTCTGTCTTCTCCTCCTCTCTGTCTCACCCTGCTTTCTCTCCCCCTCCTTTCTCTCTCCCCTCCTCTCTCCCCCCCTCTCCCCTCCTTTCTCTCTCCCATCCTCTCTCTACCTTCTCTCTCCCCCTCTCCCCTCTCCCCCCCCTTTCTCTCCCCCCCTCCTTTCTCTCTCTACCTCCTCTCCCCCTCCCCTCTCCCCCTTCTTTCTCTCTCCCCCTCCTCTCTCCCCCTCCTTTCTCTCTCTACCTCCTCTCTCTCCCCCTCCTTTCTCTCTCCCCCCTCTCTCCCCCCCCCCTCCCCTCCTCTCTCCCCCCTCTCTCTCTCTACCTCCTCTCTCCCCCTCCTTTCTCTCTCTACCTCCTCTCTCTCCCCCTCCTCTCTCGCCCTCCTTTCTCTCTCTACCTTCTCTCCCCCTCCTTTCTCTCTCCCTCCTCTCCCCTCCTCTCTCTCCCCTCCTTTCTCTACCTCCTCTGTCTCCCCCTCCTTTCTCTCTCTACCTCCTCTCTCTCCACCTCCTCTCTCTCGCCCTCCTTTCTCTCTCTACCTTCTCTCCACCTCCTTTCTCTCTTCCCCTCCTCTCTGTCTCCTCCTCTGTCTCCCCCCTCCTTTCTCTCTTCCCCTCCTCTCTGTCTCCTCCTCTCTGTCTCCTCCTCTCTGTCTCCCCCTCCTTTCTCTCTCCCCCTCCTTTCTCTCTCCCCCTCCTCTCCCCCCCTAATTTCTGTCTCCCCCTCCTCTCTCCTTTATCTCCTCCTCCTTTCTCTCCCCCCCTCATTTGTCTCCCCCTCTTCCCTCCCCTTTCTTTCTTTCCCCTCCTTTCAATCAAATGTTCTTTATTGGCATGACTATTACAAGTACAGTGTAAGGAAAAATTGATACTGAAACAATATTAGTGAAGTCAAAAATATGTTTATTGCTGTAATACAAGAATAGAACTATTGTATTGAACAGAGTCGCGTCACTCTGGGCTTCAGTGAGATTGGTAGAACTGAGCACCAGACAATGCATTCACTTCAGTTTTGTAGATTCCAAAACACACCCTTTTAATGATGTCATTTATGACCCCTCCTCAATATACCTGTGTACATGGCAAGCTCCAAGCCTCACACACATTCCTTTACATCTGTTATCTCTGAGATTCTCCCATCCCACCCATGCAACCAAGCAGAGCAGGACAGGGGACCCTCTTTACAAATGCTCATAAATGGTCATATTTGCTCTCTCTCTAGTCAATCTGCAATTTATTGAGACCCTGCATTCCAACATACCCCACCTAAACTCTGTGCTCAATATCTCTCCATTGAAAGTACCATACATTCCAAATATTAATATGGACTATCACATTTCCTTACAACAGTATTGCCAAATGAATTTATAATACAACAAATAAACATTACTAAACATTACACATCTATGAGCAGAACAGAACAGCCCCCTTCCCCAGGAACAGTACACCTGCCCTCTCCCTCACTCCCTATTGACTGTAACCAGTGCTTAATTTGTAAATCGGGAGGTCCTGGAACACATAGTGAGCACGAGAGGGGGGGTGTTCCGGGGGGCTCTGAGGTACCGGAACTCATGAGAAAAAAAGTGACAAACACAATGTAACCAGACAATGTAACTATAACCTGTGTTAAGGTGTCATCTTTAGCCTTGGCTGCAATGCTTGCTGCCGCTAAATGGGCCTTGGTTCGGGCATGTTCAAAAACCTTTTTTTCTGAGGGCTCTTTGTTTTTTTTTTAACGTCGTAGGCAGAGGACGTTACTGTACATTCCACCCACGCTTTTGCTAGTTTCATCCCACCAGTCTTTTCCGGACCCAAGCTCCCTACCTTTTTGCATGTTGTACAGCCCAGCTTTGAATTTTGCATGACAAGCCAGGGGTTATACGTTTGCTTTTACTTGAACTGAGCCTCCGTCCAAACTGCACCTGCTCCGGGCACTTCGTCGGTGGATGCAGTGTCCTCCCTAGTGATGTGTAGCTCGTGAACGAATCGTTCTTTTTGAATGACTCACTAAGGTGGGAATCGGATCAGAGTCCCTATTGAATCAGATCTTTTGATTCATCCTATGAACAAGCTGCGTGGCGCACAGGAGTCGAGTTACCAGCCTATCAAAAGTCATGAAATGATTCCTTACCTCTCGAGTCTGGCTGATTTGTTCGTTGTAACAAGGAAACCGGGTTGTCTCTCAGCTCGTTGAGTGTTATGAAACTGAAGACCGTATGTGCCATGTTGGATCCAAATTCCCGCTTACTTAGTGCATGATAAGAACTCTGTGTGAGCCAAAATGGCGTCAGTTACATCCTCCAGACCAGAGCTATATATCTATGATCCAGACGGTGTGTGCTTTCTAGAGTGCTGCTTCATGCTGTCAGAAACTCAGATTACAAGTTTGTGCACCATTATTTTTTTTATTTTTTTTCTTACAGTTCTTCTTAGTTTACTATGCACGTAACCTTGTGTAAGTCTGCCAAACAAATACATAATAAAATGAATCACTACTAGTTGTAGCCTATGTGTGTTTGTTATTTTTTATACACATACAAAATTAATCATATCTGGTTAACTATTTTCCACAAATTATGATTAATACTTCTAAGTCATCTTGAGTAAAGTCAGCCAAATTACTAAATAATAATAATAATAATAATAATAATAATTGAGATATACACCTCATTTCCAAAATAAATAAATACAAACATCTACTGGTATTGTAACGTTATTGTACCCAAGGCTTAATTATATAACTTGTGATTACATATTTGACCTTGAGGAATGAATGTATTTTATACATGACAATTTACAACTACGGTTAAATATTTTATAATTTAATAATGACGGCGATTCACCTTAGTCCACAAGGTGACACGTAGTATCAGCTACGATACAACAACCTTTTAGGAGGATATTGCACATTCTAATGCATGACGTTCTTAAACGTCTATTATATTTTACACGCACATTAAATATACATTTTCTAAATGTTATTTTACTGTGTTAAACACTAAAAAATACAAAATATATACACGTTTAAACTTTGTTTATATAAAATGTACATGTTGTGGTTATGGGTGTGCTTCAACGTGTGATTGATCACATGACTAATCCCTAAAGGTTTACTGGATAGAAGAGGAATTGGGCAAACAGCGTTTTGCTATGTGCTGAATAAATACCACGGATTAGTTCCACAAATACCACTCGTTCGAGCCTCTCTTTTTTGTTGTTGTAAAAAACAATGGGTGACTCCAAATGTATAGAAAAAAAACACCTAAGAAATGCAATTGACTATTTTTTTTTTAAAAGATTAAATTAAATTGGATTGATACTGATGGCTAAACAATGCTAATGGTTCAAACTGTTGTGTTATCGCCAGTATTCTAAATATATATTATTATTTGTTGTCACACTATATTTAATTTAATGTTTATGAACCCAGTCAATCAAATATAGATTCTCCCTAGCTTTTGTGATGTGCAGTTCGTGAACGACTCGTTCTTTCCGGTTCAAATAAACCTACGTAAACAATCTTAATGCGGTCTACATTGATTGGTTTTGTGTCATTGAATCAGTGAATCAAATGAACGAAATGAATCGATTCACCAAACTGAACTGAATCAAATGAATCAAGGCACTAAAAATAACCGAACTGCCCATCACTTGTCCTCCCCGACCCCGTCCCCCTCTCCTGCCGAGTCTGACTCACTAGTGGCCTGCTAGCTAGTGGAGGACGTGCCAGTGGTGATGCTGAAGTGGCGGGATTAGCAGCGCAGACAGCGCTGCTAGCTAAGGCATCGCCATCAGGAGCAGTTTCCCCCTCATTTTTGATTTGGCTTTCCTTTCCCACGACACGTTTCAAATTCAGTAGCGACGACTAGCCTAGGCTACGTGACGTGATTACGTAGGGACCTCTCACTAGCTGACCACCACTGTTTCAAGATCAGTTACTTACCTCGCCGGCCCGCCCCATAACCTCTATGTACAAATAAGAGAGCAGGTCTGGAATCGGTGTGGCAGGATAGGATGCGCTTTTACTGGGGGCGGGAGAAATAACGAGGAGGCAGAAGCAACGTTAACTCTGATCGCTTTTATAAGAATGTTTACAGTGCAAACAGTGGAAAAAATAATAAATCATGCCGCGAGAGGTACCGGATCTGGATAAATTAGGTGCTGGAACGAAAAAAGTCAAATCTGAGAGGTGTCGGGTCCTGTTCCGGCAGGATCCGGCTCAAATTAAGCACTGACTGTAACACAGGTCATGTGTTGTTGCAGGGTGTCTGCACACTGTCTCTTAGGCTGTGGCAGGCAGAGACATATTTGGCTGCTAGATTTGCAGTCCGCTCCTCCTCTCCCAGTAGGATGGGGACTTTAATGTTGTCCGAGAGGAGTTTAAATTTTGGTGTCAAATTTAGGAATATATTTCCCCCATATTTCTATGTATTTTGAGCATGATAACAGGAAGTGCATCTCTGTTTCAACCTCCTCTAGTTCACAATGACTGCACAGCCGTTCGTCTCTGGTAACCCAGGATTTTTTATATCTGCCCTTTTCAATGGCCAGGCTGTGGTCACTGAGTCTGTACTTTGTTAGAATTTCTCTTTCTTTTGTATTTTAAATTTTTAGATATTCTGCTAATTTAATGTTTCTGTTTAGGGCCCGATGACATTCCAGTTTATTTGTTAATTCGATTTCAATTTTCCAATTTTTGGTGTATTTGTTCTTCAAATTAAGGTCAATTTTTTAAAGTATTGTTATTGGAATTTCTTTTTTAGTGGCTTGTATCTGAGGCTCACTGGTTTGAGTGTGGCTCGGTTCTGTGAGCCTCAGAACCAGGACGTCCTTGTCTGGGGGGAGCTGGTTGCTCAGTAGGGCCTTGTATTTATAGGAGTCCTGGTCTGCATGTTTTAAGTGGAACCAGAACTTGGCTGCTCTCTTCTGAATAGGGATTAGAAGAGGGAACAGTCCCAGCTGAGCCCTGCAGGCATTATTGGGGGCGTTTCTGTGAATCTGCAGGATATTTTTGCAAAATTCCAATTGTATGATTTCTGTTGGGCTTTTGTCCCAGGTTTTGTATTTGTGGTTTAAGAGGGGTCCCCACACTTCACTGCCGTACAGCAGGATTGGTTGGATGCCAGATTGAATCGAATACTTTTTTAAAATCAATAAAACATGCAAATATTTTTCCTTTATTTTTTTGATGGATGTGTTTGTTTATTAGGGTGTGTAGGGTGTAAACCTGGTCAGATGTCTGGTGTTTTGGTAGGAATCCAATTTGACTCTTACTCAAGACACTGTGTTCGGTAAGGAAGGCCAGTATCTGGGTATTTATGATACTGCAGAACACCTTCCCCAGATTACTGCTCACAAAGATGCCCCGGTAGTTATTGGGGTCGAATTTGTCTCCATTTTTATATATGGGGGTAATTAATCCTTGATTCCAGATGTCAGGTAAATAACCCACCTTTAAGGTTAACAAACCTTTTGGCTTTTCTATTCTGGAGGGCCTGCAGTTTCTCCTTTAGTTCATGCTCAATGATCGGGGAGTCCAGGGGGTTCTGATTGTCTTTAATTGACAATTCCATTTGTTTTAGTTTTTCATAAATATTGTTTTGGTCTAATATTTGTTCATTTTGTGGTATTGTTTTGTATAGTTTTTCAAAATGTTCTTTCAGTATGTTTGTGGCAGAGCAGGGCTCTGCCCTTGTAAATATTGGCAGGGATGGGGTTAAATTCCCCTCCCTGCCCAGGTTTATTGTGTCAGGTGGGAATCATTAACAATCAATCAGCACCCAGCCACCTGACATAAAAGGAGGCCTCAGCTCCTCATTAGGGAGAGGTAGCTGAGGAAGCAAGGGTGGGTTTTTTTTTGAAATTTTGCAGTCCAGTGAAGGCAAAGCTCAGCCTGGAAGCCTTATTTTTGTAAGTTTTACTTTGTGTTCATTGTTTGTGTTTAAAAAAAACCTTTTGTTTGGGCCTCATGCCTGTTTATTTTGAGTCTTTTATTTAATAAAAGTATTTAGTTTGAACTGCAGTCTCTCTGGGCCTCATCCCTTGCGCCATCCTGTCACAATGTTTCCATTTTGAATAGCCAATTCGTCCGGTTTTGGTTTATTCAGTGTGTTCCAATTTTCCCAGAATCGTTTTGAGTTAATGGACTCCACAATTTCTATCAGTTGTTTATTGGTGTGTTTGTTCTTGTTCTTTTTGAGTGTGTGTTTGTAATTTTTTAATGTCTCACAGTAACTAAGGAGTAGATCTTGGTTGTCTAGTTGTCTGTGTTTTTTTTATTTCTTTTTAGATTTTAATGCTGTCTGTTTATATAATTCAGTTTATCTACAGCCAGATTTACACCTTGTTTACTGTGTGGGTATGTGGTGACCAGAAAGGTGTCTATTAATGATTGTATTTCTGGGTTTCCAATTGCTTTCTGGTATTCTTCTGCTCTGTTTGGAGCCCATCTGTATGAATGATTGAGGTTGTACAGCTTGCTGGGCTGCGTCTGCATGTTGCTGCTTTGCTCTGTTTTAAGGAACACAGTGGTTTGGCTGTGATCTGACAGAGGGGATTGAGGCCTGACAGTGAACGCACGAATACAGGAGGGGTCTAAGTCAGTAATGGTGTAATCAGGGTTTCATGCATTTAAATGAGGATTTTTTTCCACTTATCTACACACCATACTCCACACTGTTAAGGGGGAAAAGTTTTTATTGAGAAAGATTATATTAAAAATTACAAAACTGAAAGATCATAATTGAATAAGTCTCCACCCTCCTGAGTTTAATACTTGGTGGAAGCACCTTTCTCATCAATTACAGCTGTGAGTCTGTTGAGATTGGTCTCTACCAACTTTGCACACCTAGATTTGGCAATATTTGACCATTCTTCTTTACAAAACTGTTCAAGCTCTGTCAAGTTCCTTGGGGAGCGTTGATGGACAGAAATCTTCAAGTCATGCCACAAATTTGATTGGATTTAGGTCGGGGCTCGGACTGGGCCACTCAAGGGCATTTACCTTTTTGTTCCTTAGCCACTCCATTGTAAATTTGGCTGTGTGCTTTGGGTCGTTGTCATGCTGAAAGGTGAACTTCCGTCCCAGTTTCAGCTTTCTTGCAGAGGGCAGCAGGTTTTCCTCAGACTTCTCTGTATTTTGCTCCATTCATTTTCCCTTCTATCCTGACAAGTGCCCCAGTCTCTTCCAATGAGAAACATCCCCATAACATGATGCTGCCATCACCATGATTCACAGTAGGGATGGTGTTCTTTGGGTGATGCGCTGTGTTGGGTTTGTGCCAAACATAACGCTTTGAATTTAGGCCAAAAAGTTCCATTTTAGTTTCGTCAGACCACAAAACTTTTTGCCACATGGCTACAGAATCTCCTGAGTGTTTTTTTGCATACTTCAAATGGGATTCAAGGTGGGCTTTCTTGAGTAATGGCTTCCTTCTTGCCACCCTACCATACAGGCCAGATTTGTGGAGTGCTTGAGATATTGTTGTCACATGCACACTTTGACCAGTCTTGGCCATAAAAGCCTGTAGCTCTTGCAAAGTTGCCTTTGGCCTCTTGGTAGCCTCTCTGATCAGTCTCCTTCTTGTTCAGTCATCCAGTTTGGAGGGATGGCCTGATCTAGGCAGGGTCTTGGTGGTGCCATACACCTTCCACTTCTTAATAATCACCTCGATCGTGCTCCAAGGGATATTCAAGGCCTTTGATATTTTGTTAATACCCATCTCCTGATCTGTGTCTTTCAACAGCTTTGTCCCGGAGTTCTTTTGAAAGCTCCTTGGTGCTCATGGTTGAGTCTTTGCTTTGAAATTCACTACCCAGCAGAGGGAACCTACAGGAACTGCTGAATTTATCCTGAAATCATGTGAATCACTACAATTTAACACAGGTGGAGGCCACTTAACTTGGTGTGTGATTTTGAAGGCGATTGGTTACACCTGAGCTAATTTAGGATTGCTAATACAAGGGGGGTGGACACTTATCCAAACAAGCTATTTCAGTTTTTATTTTTAATTAATTTTCTACAATTTTCTAGAATATTTTTTTCACTTGGGAGTTGTGGGGTAGGATGTGTAGATAAATGAAAAAAAAACTATTTTAATGCATTTTAATTCCAGGCTATAAGGCAACAAAAGGTGAACATTTTGAAAGGGGGTGTAGACTTTCTATAGGCACTGTATATGCCATTGTTGCTTCTTCTCAATAGCCTAACAAAGTGTCCAAAGGCACATGTTAATTAATTATTAACATTACTGAAGTACTTTAGGCCTTTTGTAGCTGTTGAAGCTAACGAAACAACTAAGAGTCAAATTTAAGTTTAATAAACATTTACTTGGTTCACAAAGAAATGTGGAACAGGTGCCTTTGAATAAAAATAAAATAAATGAGTTGCTCACTTATTACATAACAGAAAACAGGTTGACAACAAAAGCGTAAATGAAAACTTTGTTTTCTTCAGTTCAGTGTGTTTTTTATTAGAAACAGTGTTGCATCCACAACCTCTCCACTCAGGCTGGCTCGCTTCTTCGTATGTTACAGACTGCTGAAAATATCCTCTCTGCTGGAGTCAATGTTACCGGTATACATAACATTTCCCTTACAAGGTGGGACAGTGTTTGAAAACACAAGGCATGTTGCTTCCACATAAGAGTGGGATAGATAGTTTCTTCTGTGATAGATAGTTTGGGTAAACTGCAGTAGTCATGTTTTGCTTTCTTTGGGCTGCGGGTGTTTTTGAATGAAGTCAGTGCATCGGTATCGCAGACAGAAACCCATCCCGACTCTCGTTTCCCAAATTCAAATCAACACCTGAGACTGACATCTGACTGAGCCCTTTTTCCACTTGCCATTATTGAAGCTGTCGCGCAGCTCCTGGTAACGTGGTGGTAACGCAAGACAGAACACGTTGTGATGCGGATTTCCATTTTTTTTTAATGATGTAATTTCTGGCGAACACGAACATTTCATTTTTTACCTTTGATTACACAGATCAAGCATTATTATTTTGCTAGTTTAGTAACTTGTGCAAATTCCTGCAAGGCGTTATATTATATTGGGGCAATGCAAAACTCGTTGTGATACGCATTTTTCATTTCTGTCAACTGCAATTTCTGACGAACACAGACGTTCAGTATATACTCACCTGCACCTGGTGACAGTCTCTGTGTCGGTATATAATCACCTGTACCTGGTGATACAGCCTCTGTGTCGGTATATAATCACCTGTACCTGGTGATACAGCCTCTGTGTTAATATAATAATGCACCTGGTGATACAGCCTCTGTGTTAATATATAATCACCTGTACCTGGTGACACAGCCTCTGTGTCAGTATATAATCACCTGTACCTGGTGATACAGCCTCTGTGTCAGTATATAATCACCTGTACCTGGTGACAGCCTCTGTGTCGGTATATAATCACCTGCACCTGGTGATACAGCCTCTGTGTCGGTATATAATCACCTGCACCTGGTGATACAGCCTGTCAGTATATAATCACCTGTCCTGGTGATACAGCCTCTTTGTCAGTCCCAATCACCTGCACCTGGTGATACAGCCTGCCTCTGTCCCAGCTCCTCTCTCTGTCCCACCTCTCTCCCTCCATCCTCTCTCTCCCTTTTTCTCTCACCCTACTTTCTCTGTCTCCTCCTCTCTCTCTCACCATCTCCATCCCCCTCCCCCCCTCTCTCTCTGCCTCCCCTCCATTTCTCTCTCCACCTCCTCTGTCCCCTCTCTTCCCCCTCCTCTCACTGCCCCCTTCCTCTCTCTGTCTCCTCCTCTCTTTCTCACCCTCCTCTCCCCTCCTTCATCCTCTCTCTATCCCCCTCCTCTCTCCCCCCTACTTTCTCTGTCTCGCCCCTCCAACAGGAAACACAAGAAAAACTATTTACAAGTCCAACGTAACAAAGTCTGTGCTCTCTCAGAGCTTATTTTCTGTTTTTATTCTGAAATATATGGCATTCGCATTCCCGGTTTCAAAGAAGAATGGAGTTTCCTGCTTTGCTGAACACACGCTCGCTTTCGGGACCGATGTTGCAGGGATGCTTAACATGCTCTTTGCCAAGGCTGCTAGGTTGGGAAAGCGTGTCTGGTTATTTTTCCACCAAATCAGGGGATCTTCGCTGATGTTTAATGGAGTTTCAGAAGCATAAATCGTCATCTCTTGTTGGATTAAGGTTTCCTTGGAAGCCGTGTGTGTTTATTGCCGTCCACGAAGTAACAATTCCATTGCTTGTTCGGTCTTCGTTTTCTTTTTAACAGGTAAGTCCTCTGTGCTGCACTCACTTGTACAGGCACGATTTCTGTCATTTTTGAACGTTGTCCTCCACCAGCATCATTAGTTTTGGAAAACAGTGCTTCAGACACGCGGGCTTTGGCCTGTTCGAATAGGAAATCCAGATGGCAAAATCGTGGGGTCAAGAAATGACACAAAAAGCAGTGGCATAACTTCATTAGTTGGGTCATTCAGCTGATGTAAACAAAATCGCTTAGACAAATTATGCACTAGCTTATCTCTCAAACTCTGTGTAACTGGAATTGGCAAATCAGTTTAACTTGAAGAAGATGGTGTCTCCTCTTCATCAGGAACTTCAGTCAGTCTGTGTTTTATCCCTGTTGCAAGTGGGTACAAAGAAGTAGCCATAATGTTTTTCTCTGCACTCAAAAGTACTGTAGCCAGTTTGAATGGCTGTAGTAGAGGCAGTATCACAGCCATTAGCTTCCACTGCTCAGTCGTGAGATCTAAAGTAGCTGCGTCAGACTTTTCGGTCAAATCTGGGTTTGACAAAACAGCAATAACTGGCCATTTTAATTCAAGAAGGCGTTCAAACATATAATAAACCGTGTTCCACTTTGTTTGTACGTCCTGTATTAGCTTTTTCTGTGTTCAGCATTTCTGTTTGTTTCCTATTTAAAGCGCTTGTTGGCAGCAGTGTGGAGTAGTGGTTAGGGCTCTGGACTCTTGACTGGAGGGTTGTGGGTTCAATCCCTGGTGGGGGACACTGCTGCTGTACCCTTGAGCAAGGTACTTTACCTAGATTGCTCCAGTAAAAACCCAACTGTATAAATGGGAAATTGTATGTAAAAATAATGTGATATCTTGTGTAAGTCGCCCTGGAAAAGGGCATCTGCTAAGAAATAAATAATAATAATAATTTTGCTCTTTTTAAAATGTGCAACCAGTCTCCTTGCTGCTGTCACTAACGTATGGACTTGTCGTACATCCTCCAAGCTTTTCTGAACGCAGAGATTTATATTGTGCCCTGCACAGCTCACACTTGCCACGCTACCAAAAAGTAACACAGCACACTCGCGTGCAGAAAGCAAAGACGTTGCTCTGCACGCGCTGGCTGTGTTGTCATGAACACAAGCTATTACTTTTGTAGCCACTTCAAACTCTGTGATTAACTGATTGATCGCTTCTGCTAAATTCACAGCTGTGTGTGTCTCGTGTAATTTTAGTGTCGCTAATACTTTTGACTCGAGTTCCCAGTTTTGCTTAATGTAATGGCAGGTGATGCTTCTTGTGCCATGCTTGTCCATACATCGGTAGTGATGGACATTGAATTACACTCTTGATTTAAATCCTGTCTAAGCTTTTCCTTTGCTCTTTCGTGATCCAGAGTAATGAATTTGGAGATTGTCTTTCGACAGGACATTTCATAGCCCGGAGCAAGATTCACAATCAGATTTTTAAACGCAGCTCCCTCTACTATACTAACAGGTCTGATATCTTGTGTGACAACATCCACTATCAGGCCTGTTACTTCTTTTGCTCTGATGCTTTTTAGATCAACTTTATTTTCAAAATAAGCTGTCACTGAATGTGTTGCTTCCTTTTGTTTTTTTCTTGTGTTCCCGCTGTCGTATTTTGTCGGGTGCTGTCTTACTAAGTGATCCCGCAGTGGTAGCTTTTGGTGGTATTGCCACAAAAGCTCCACAAACAGCGCATTTTACCTTTTCCATTTTGTTCTTTTTATAAAAAAAAAACTTCCAAACGTCTGACGGCATTATTTCAAATTAAATTAAATCGACAATACTAGCAAAATCTGATCCTGAAATGCGGCCTGCCTCTAGTCTCTTCTCTTGTTTTTTTTTTTTTTTTTTTTTGTCACGCTTATTCTGATTAACGTACGTGCTGCATAGTGGGCAGAGATTTTTTATTATTGTTATTATTTAAAGGAACCAAAGGAAAGGCAAGGAATAAGAATGTAGATTTAAATTTTGCCGGTCCTAATAAAAAACCATCCTATTAATGAACTGATAGATATGTGGGAAGCAGCCTGTGCTCAGAATGATGTTAGAGTTTCACCAGGGCCTCTTTTAGATGGGTGGGAAGCAGCCTGTGCTCAGAATGATGTTAGAGTTTCACCAGGGCCTCTTTCAGATGGGTGTGAAGCAGCCTGTGCTCAGAATGATGTTAGTTTCACCAGGGCCTCTTTCAGATGAGTGGGAAGCAGTCTGTGCTCAGAATGATGTTAGTTTCACCAGGGCCTCTTTCAGATGGGTGGGAAGCAGCCTGTGTTCAGAATGATGTTAGTTTCACCAGGGCCTCTTTCAGATGGGTGGGAAGCAGCCTGTGCTCAGAATGATGTTAGAGTTTCACCAGGGCCTCTTTCAGATGGGTGGGAAGCAGCCTGTGCTCAGAATGATGTTAGAGTTTCACCAGGGCCTCTTTCAGATGGGTGGGAAGCAGCCTGTGTTCAGAATGATGTTAGTTTCACCAGGGCCTCTTTCAGATGGGTGGGAAGCAGCCTGTGTTCAGAATGATGTTAGAGTTTCACCAGGGCCTCTTTCAGATGGGTGGGAAGCAGCCTGTGCTCAGAATGATGTTAGTTTCACCAGGGCCTCTTTCAGATGGGTGGGAAGCAGCCTGTGTTCAGAATGATGTTAGTTTCACCAGGGCCTCTTTCAGATGGGTGGGAAGCAGCCTGTGCTCAGAATGATGTTAGAGTTTCACCAGGGCCTCTTTCAGATGGGTGGGAAGCAGCCTGTGCTCAGAATGATGTTAGAGTTTCACCAGGGCCTCTTTCAGATGGGTGGGAAGCAGCCTGTGCTCAGAATGATGTTAGAGCTTCACCAGGGCCTCTTTCAGATGGTTGTTGCTGTATTTTAACATCTCATTGCTGATGCTGTCGAGGCCACAGGCTTTCCTGGCTGAGATGGACTTCAGTTTGTCTGTCACCTCCTGCAGGGTGATTGGGGCATCTAGAGGAGATTGATTATCTTTAATAATTCTTTCCAGGTTTGCTAATGTATCAAGCAAATCATTTTGATTTAGAGTTAGATTATTTTTTGGTATTGGTTTGTGAAGTTTTTCAAAGTATTGTTTCCAAATATTTCCATTAAGGATTGCCAGTTCCTTGTTCCTTGCTTTTGTGACGAGGACAGTGATATTTTGAAATTTACCTATTTTCCAGAACATTCCAGATAGATTCAGTGCTGAGTAAACTTGGAGTAACTTCTAGAACTGTCTAGAACTTTCCAGTAATATAAATAGTAGTATAAATACAGGGGCCTTAAGCCCACCAGTTCAGTTTAGTTCCAGCTGCCTAAGTGGATACATATCTGCATTTTTCTGAGATGGCATCAAGGTCATAGGACACTTCAAAATGGTGGCATTCCTGATGGGTCTCCAAAGCGGTTTTACCAAGTTTCCCTGCTATCTTTGCCTTTGGGACAGCAGGGACACCAAGGTGCACTACCACAGGCGGGACTGGCCACAGCGGACCGAGTTCTCTGTGGGGAGGAACAACGTCAAGTGGGAGCCACTGGTGGACCCCCGGAAGGTGCTGATGCCACCACTGCACATCAAATTGGGCCTTATGAAACAATTTGTCAGAGCTCTAGATAAGGAGTCGGCAGCCTTCAAGTACCTTCAAGACTTCTTCCCTAAGCTGTCTGAGGCAAAGGTCAAAGCCGGTGTCTTCGTCGGACCACAGATAAAGAAGATCCTGAGTGCAATGAATTCCCCAAGAAGCTCACTAGTAAGGAGAAAGGTCTTGGAACAGCTTTGTCGCAGTGGTTCGGGGCTTCCTGGGCAATCACAAGGCAGAAAACTATGTGGAGCTGGTTGAGACTCTGGTGAAGAACTTCGCACAATGGGCTGTAGGATGTCCCTCAAAGTCCATATCCTTGATGCTCATCTTGATAAATTCAAAGAGAACATGGGAGCGTACTCGGGAGGAGCAAGGCGGCGCTTCCACCAGGATATACTGGACTTTGAACGCCGCTACCAAGGACAGTATAATCTAGAACATGATGGGAGACTACATTTGGGGGCTGATTCGTGAAAGTGATTTACAGTATAATTGTAAATCTCGAAAAACTACTCACTTCTAAATATTTTGTAGTCATTTATGTATTACTTTAGTATAAATACATGTTAATTTGGATTCATATGTTGTTTTTTTCTGACTATGTGAATGAAAAGACACAAATTCGCCCGTTTTCTCATTGGAAATAGGTAAATTTCAAAATATCACTGTCCTGGTCACAAAAGCAAAGTTTGTGGGGAATAATAGCCATTTTCTATACTTTTGAGGCATAAGCAATTAGGAAATAACACTTACTACCCAGGAACAAAAATTGTGTTACATAGTGTTGTTCAAGATGTAATAATTGTTTGCTCACATAGGCTTGTTTTTTCTTTTTAAGTGTGTGTTTTTTTTTTTAAAGTTTGACAGTAATTGAGTCGTAATTCTTTTGTTGATCTCTACGTTTCAGATTAGATAGTTCTCTTAATTTGTTCCTCATTGCTTTACATTCACTGTCAAACCATTTTTCTTTAGATTTTGTTTTCTCAATCTTAATAATTCTTAATTCTGATTTGGCTGCTGCTATTAGTAGGATTTTGCTGAGGTCTCTCACAGCCAGATTGACTCCAGTCTGTAGTTTTTATGTAAGACATTGTTTAACATGTGTTTGATTTCGTCACTGTTGGTGATTTTCTGGTATTGTAAATGGCTGGTTTGTTTCCATTTATAAGTGGGTGGGAGTTTGTATAAATTTGGAGGTGTATTTACATTAATGTTGGGCAGACCAGCAGACCGCTATCTTCCTGCTTCAGTATTTGATGTGGTGTTTTGTTTGTCCTGTACACTGCACTCTTATGTGTGCTGTCTTCTCAGTTAAAAGTAGTAAAATACTCTTCTTTGGATTTTTTGTATACCGAGCATCAAAGGAAACTTATCACTATTATAACACATTTATTTATTTAAAAAAAATAAAGTATATAAATGATGGACATTGACAAAATGCTTTTGGTTTCTTCTTAATCACTCGATCATTCATCCTAGACCATGACATGCTTGGGTGACTGTGACTGAAGCATATGCACTTAATCACTTAATTAGTGAGACAGTTGATTGGACACTGGATATGGAGTGATTTCAGCTGTTGAATTGCAAGCTTGAATAACAGCAATAAAGAAAATCACAGAAAAAAAACAAAATGCCACGTCTGTCAAGAGAGCAGCGCCTTCGTGCAATCGGCATGTTGGAGGCTGGACTAGGGCAGCGTACTGTGGCTCACCTTCTTGGGTGCTCACAGCCAGCAATTTCAAACCTGGACAACATTGCCTTATCAGCAGTGTCATCTGGGGTGAATGAACTCGATGGTTTATCAAATACAGTAAAACACTTCCTCTGTCTGGCTTCTTACTGTCTGATTGATAAGCATTATGGAAGCATTCGATATTTTTGGCTTCAGTCCCTTCAGTCTCTAACTCGAGTTCCCCCGGCGCTGCGCAGGTTGCTAGGATACGGTGTGCCTGGCGTCCCATGCAGCAGTGTCATCTGAGGTGAATGAACTCGATGGTTTATCGGTGTGACACGGTGTGACAGGGTTCACCGAGAGGGTGACGTCAGGCCAGAATGCAGGAACTAAAACAGACCCGCTAACTGCGGTGCAAAGCGCTGCGGCGCCGTCTATTCAAACACAAAATGAACACACTGCTCACAGAGCAAATAACAAGGTTAAACAAAATCACCAACACTAAACCCCAGGTCAGGCTGGGCAATCGACTGCACTCACCCAATAGTTTACTTTCAGTTTTGTTTCTTTTCTTTTTAGTTTCTCCTCTTAACACCCACCTACTCTCCACCTCGAGCAGGGAAAACTGCAGGGTTTTTATACAGGTGACCATCTCCCGATTAGCAGCAATTAAACAATGAATTAACTCGGGAGATGGTCACCTTCTGCACGAGGTTTTTAATGTGGAAGGGGCTTCCCATCCACGCTGTAAAACAATAACAAAAGAAAACGCACAGCTTTCATCATCATATTTATAAATACATATAAATAAATCATAATACAAAATACAAATGCACAGGGGCAGGGTAATTACTGTAGTGGACATTACTGTGTGGACAGAAGCTCTCGTTCAAGCAAGCCAGAATAATTGACATGTGCAAATTTAAACTGGTGCCCAAACCGAAAAACACAGAATCCATGTCACTCCCCCCAAATGTGAACATTTATTCATCCAAAAATGTAACTCAAATTTAGTAAATATGGCATTTTTATATTTTCAAACACCATTATAACTTTATTTTAATTGTTTTGTAAAATTCCCACTGCAGCAGCAATAATATACAGTAAATTAAATATCAATTCCAATATAGTCAAATCTTTATCCTTTATTCTCAACGTGTCTTATAAATGCACTCCTTCATATATAATGTGCAAATGTTTATAACAAATATGATTGATTAAGAACTTCCTTTATAAAAGTTTACCATAGTAGAAGCATTGCAAAGTGTAATAAAGCACAGTGAAAGCATGGTAAAAGCACAGACAAAGTATGTTCAAGCATATGAAAAAGCATGGCAAACCAGGTTAACCTGTGGTAAATGCAAAGTATAACCATGAGCAAAGCATAGCATGCAAATACTGTGGTAAACCTTTCTAAGGGTTATGCTGCGAGTCATTGTAGAAGAAAGCTGACCCGCGTGTCGTTCTCCTCCAGTGATAAGGTGGCAGTATTTGAATGACAGGAGCAAGTCTTGATTCCGGCAGTCTTTTGAAATCAAGTCTGTTATTTTTAAGTTGCACTTTGATGGCTGGCTCTCCTCTCCTCTCTTCTACTCCTAAACTTGATTTATTCTCCCCCTCTTTCTCTATCCTCACCCCCCTCTGTCTCCCCCTTTCTCTCCCTCTTCCTCCCTCTCCTCTCTTTCTCTATCCCTGCCCCCTCTGTCTCTCCCTTTCTGAACTTCTCTCATAATCTTCTTTCTTCTCCCCACCTCCCTCTTTCAGTTGCCCTTCTCCCCCTCCCCTCCTCTCAGAGTTGTTCTCCCCTCCCCCTTTCTTCCCTCTCACACTGAGTTGTCCCTCCTCTCCCTCCTCTCACGCTGTGCTGATCTTCTCCTCTTGTCTCCTAATCTCTGCAGGCTGCATGGTTGTGGTCTCACATCTGAATGTTGTAAGGATCTCGCCTCTGCTCTCTGTACAAACCACTCAAACCTGACAGAGCTGGATCTGAGCAGCAATAACCAGCTGGGTGATTCAGGAGTGAGACTGCTGTGTGCTGCACTGAGGGATCCAAACTGTAAATTACAGACACTGAAGTAAGTAAACACTCTGGGTGTTTGTGTGAATATTATATCACTGACACAGACAGATCACATCTTCTCTCCTCCTCTCTCATCTCCACCCCCTCTTGCTTTGTTTCATCAGTTTAATAGAACATCTTGTTTTTGTTGTTTTTCTAATAACACTTCACTAAGACCTGGGGCCGTATTCCTGAAAGTCTTTTTAAGAAGAAATCATCCTTTTATTGTTTTCCAGCACCTCCTTGTAAACGAGGCTTCGGTCTGAAAGGGTAAATCTCCTGGTTAAATAATTAATAAAATAATAAAACGGGCGAAACCTGATGAAGTTCTTAAGAAGATATTGAGGATCTTTCTGAGTTCCTTCAAGTGCAATTCTTCACAATATCTTCAATTTCTTCTTCAGAACCTCTTTAATGTCATCTTAAGAAAACAGTTCTTGAAGTTTTAATGCCCCTCTCTCCCCCCTTTCCTTTCCTCCTCTCTCCCTCCTCTCTCCTCTCCTCCTCTCCCCTCTCCTCTCTCTTTCTCTTTCTCCTCTCTCCCCTCCTCTCTCCTCCCATTTCCTTTTTCTCCCTCCTTTCTCTCTCCCCTCCTCTCTCTCCTCCTCTCTCCCCTCCTTTCTCTCTCTCCCTCCTCTCTCCCCTCCTCTCTCTCCCCTCCTCCTTTCTCTCTCCTCTGTCTCCCCCCCTTTCTCTCTCCCCTCTCTCTCTCCCTCCTCTGTCTCCCCTCCTTTCTCTCTTCCCTCCTCTCTCTCCTCCTCCTCCTTTCTCTCCCCCCTCTCTCTCTCACCCTCCTTTTTCTCTCTCCCCTCCTTTCTCTCTCCTCTCTCTCTCCCTCCCCCCTCTCCCCCTCCTTTCTCTCTCCCCTCCTCTCTCCCTCCTTCTCTCTCCCCCTCCTTTCTCTCTCCCCCTCCTTTCTCTCTCTACCTCCTCTCCTCTCCCCCCCTTTCTCTCTCCCCCTCCTCTCTCTCCCCCTCCTTTCTCTCTCCCCTCCTCTCTCTCCTCCTCTCTCTCTCCCTCCTTTCTCTCTCCTCCTCTCTCCCCCTCCTCTCTCTCGCCTTCCTTTCTCTCTCTCCCTCCTCTCCCCCCCTTCTCTCTCCCCTCCTCTCTCCCCCTCCTCTCTCTCCCCTCCTCTCTCCCCCTCCCCTCTCCCCCTTCCTCTCTCCCCTCCTCCTCCCCCTCCTTTCTCTCTCCTCCTCTCTCTCTCACCCTCCTTTCTCTCCCTCCTTTCTCTCTCTCCTCCTCTCTCTCCCCTCCCTCTCCCCCTCCTTTCTCTCTCCCTCCTCTCCCCCTTCTCTCCCCCTCCTTTCTCTCCCTCCCCTCCTCCCCCTCCTCTCTCTCTAACCTCCTCTCCCCCTCCCCTCTCCCCTTTTTCTCTCCCCTCCTCTCTCTCCCCTCCTTTCTCTCCCCTCCTCTCTGACCTCCTCTCTCCCCCTCCTTTCTCTCTCTACCTCCTCTCTCCCCCTCCTCTCTCGCCTTCCTTTCTCTCTCTACCTTCTCTCCCCCCCTTCTCTCTCCCTCCTCTCTCCCCCCTCCTCTGTCTCCCCCTCCTTTCTCTCTTCCCCTCCTCTGTCTCCTCCTCTGTCTCCCCCTCCTTTCTCTCTTCCCCTCCTCTCTGTCTCCTCCGCTCTGTCTCCCCCTCCTTTCTCTCCCCCTCCTCTTCCCCCTCATTTCTGTCTCCCTCTCCTTTCTCTACCCCTCCTTTCTCCCCTCCTCTCTCCCCCTCCTTTCTCCCCCCCTAATTTCTGTCTCCCCCTCCTCTCTCCTTTATCTACTCCTCCTTTCTCCCCTCCTCTCTGTCTCCCCCTCCTTTCTCTCCCCCCCTCATTTGTCTCCCCCTCTTCCCTCCCCTTTCTTTCTTTCCCCCTCCTTTCAATCAAATGTTCTTTATTGGCATGACTATTACAAGTACAGTGTAAGGAAAAATTGATACTGAAACAATATTAGTGAAGTCAAAAATATGTTTATTGCTGTAATACAAGAATAGAACTATTGTATTGAACAGAGTCGAGTCACTCTGGGCTGCAGTGAGATTGGTAGAACTGAGCACCAGACAATGCATTCACTTCAGTTTTGTAGATTCCAAAACACACCCTTTTAATGATGTCATTTATGACCCCTCCTCAATATACCTGTGTACGTGGCAAGCTCCAAGCCTCACACACATTCCTTTACATCTGTTATCTCTGAGATTCTCCCATCCCACCCATGCAACCAAGCAGAGCAGGACAGGGGACCCTCTTCACAAATGCTCATAAATGGTCATATTTGCTCTCTCTAGTCAATCTGCAATTTATTGAGACCCTGCATTCCAACATACCCCACCTCTGTGCTCAATATCTCTCCATTGAAAGTACCATACATTCCAAATATTAATATGGACTATCACATTCCCTTACAACAGTATTGCCAAATAAATTTATAATACCACAAATAAACATTACTAAACATTACACATCTATGAGCAGAACAGAACAGCCCCCTTCCCCAGGAACAGTACACCTGCCCCCTCCCTCACTCCCTGTTGACTGTAACACAGGTCATGTGTTGTTGCAGGGTGTCTACACACTGCTGTGGCAGGCAGAGACATATTTGGCTGCTAGATTGGCAGTCCGCTCCTCCTCTCCCAGTAGGATGGGGACTTTAATGTTGTCCGAGAGGAGTTTAAATTTTGGTGTTTGGCTGTCAAATTTAGGAATATATTTCCCCCATATTTCTATGTATTTTGAGCATGATAACAGGAAGTGCATCTCTGTTTCAACCTCCTCTAGTTCACAATGACTGCACAGCCGTTCGTCTCTGGTAACCCAGGATTTTTTATATCTGCCCTTTTCAGTGTCTGTCTCTGTTTGTTGTCTTTCACCCTGGTCAGGTATTCAGCCGGGGTGTAGTGTCTTTTTAGGGCCTGATAGCATTCCAGTTTGCTTTGTGTTTTAGTGTGTGTGTCCCAATGGATAAGGTATTCTTGTTTGTTTTGTGCTATAATTTGGTTTACTCTGATTGTATGTGTTAGAGTGGAGCTGTCCTGAAGCTGGTTGGTGTTAGTGTGTGTTAGTGCAGTGAGCTTCAGGACCAGCTGGCTGTGGGGACTCTTCTCTGGGCTCTGCTCTTGGCATTCCAGGGCTTTATGGTGGTAAGAGTTTATGTTACTATTTTTTAGATGGAGCCAAAATTTAATTACTCTTTTTTGGATATTAATCAATAGTGGATATTGGCCTAATTCAGCCCTGCATGCATTGTTTGGAGTTTTCATTTGTATTTGCAGGATACTTTTGCAAAACTCTGTATGCAGGGCTTCTGTTGGGTGTTTGTCCTATTTTGTAAAATCCTGCTCTGTGAGCGGACCCCATATTTCACTGCCATACAAGGTTTTATTCATGTTTACTGCCAAGGACCAGGTCTGACAGTACTGCTCTAGCAGTGAAGGCTGTGCTGAAGACCCTGTTCTGTGGGCGACAGCAGGACCTGGTCATCTGCATAGAGCAGGAATTTAATTTCTGTGTCATTGTGGCGGAGTGTCCCGCCCCTATGTATTTATTTATTATTATTTGTATTTGTTTGCGGCGCAGATAAAAGCGCCGCATCTTTTGTTAGTTTTTTATATTTATATTTAAAAACCCTGTGAGGATGCATGACTGATCAGCTACTGATTATTTAACTAGCTGACAGTCACGCATCCTTACTAAACACGTGCAGACTGTGGCCAGAGTATAAGAACCTGCAGCTGTCCGTGCTGCGGGGTTGGGTGTAGAGAGGAGAGTACGGGGAGCGGAGAGAGAGAGCGAGCGAGGAGAATATAACAAACAATTGCTATATAATAAAATATACTTGTTTCTGTTTATTTCGTTTGGCCCTCGTGCCCTTTTGTTTTTGTTGTTTTGTTCAAATCATTTGTTTTGTTTATTAATAAAATCAGCTGAACGCCGTTGCGTTCAGTTTCACCCACCCATCCATTGTTTTGATTCGGTTACTTCCTGGTCCGTGACGTCACCACACCTCACCACTGCAAGCCATCCTGCCACAGTCATGTAGAGTGAGGCCAGGGACTGCAGACTGTTCCAACACTGTGGCCAACTTGTTGATGTAGATGTTGAACAGTGTTGGGCTCAGACTGCAGCCCTGTCTCACTCCACGCCCTTGTGAGAAAAATGGTGTTCTGTTATTGCCAATCTTAACCCCGCATTTATTTTCTGTATACATAGATTTGATGACATCATATACTTTACCCCCTACACCGCTTTGGATAAGTTTGTGAAATAATCCTTCATGCCAAATTGAGTCAAAATCTTATTTAAAATCTGTAAAACAAGTACATATTTTCTTTTTATTTTGGTTTACATGTTTGTCTTTTAGGGTGTGTAGGGTGTAAACATGGTCAGATGTCTGGTGTTTTGGTAGGAATCCAATCTGACTCTTACTCAAGACACTGTGTTCGGTAAGGAAGGCCAGTATCTGGGTATTTATGATACTGCAGAACACCTTCCCCAGGTTACTGCTCACACAGATGCCCCGGTAGTTATTTGGGTCGAATTTGTCTCCATTTTTATATATGGGGGTAATTAATCCTTGATTCCAGATGTCAGGTAAATAACCCACCTTTAGAGTGATATTGAAGAGTTTGAGCAGGGCCTCCTGCAGCTTGGGGCTGCTGTGTTTCCGCATCTCATTGGAGATGCTGTCTGCCCCGCTGGCTTTTCTATTCTGGAGGGCCTGCAGTTTCTCCTTTAGTTCATGCTCAATGATCGGGTAGTCCAGGGGGTTCGGATTGTCTTTAATTGACAATTCCATTTGTTTTAGTTTTTCATAAATATTGTTTTGGTCTAATATGTGTTCATTTTATGGTATTGTTTTGTATAGTTTTTCAAAATGTTCTTTCAATATGTTTCCATTTTGAATAGCCAATTCGTCCGGTTTTGGTTTATTCAGCGTGTTCCAATTTTCCCAGAATCGTTTTGAGTTAATGGACTTCTCAATTTCTATCAGTTGTTTATTGGTGTGTTTGTTCTTGTTCTTTTTGAGTGTGTGTTTGTAATTTTTTAATGTCTCACAGTAACTAAGGAGTAGATCTTGGTTGTCTAGTTGTCTGTGTTTTTTTTAATTTATTTATTAATAGATTTTAATGCTGTCTGTTTATATAATTCAGTTTATCTACAGCCAGATTTACACCTTGTTTACTGTGTGGGTATGTGGTGACCAGAAAGGTGTCTATTAATGATTGTATTTCTGGGTTTCCAATTGCTTTCTGGTATTCTTCTGCTCTGTTTGGAGCCCATCTGTATGAATGATTGAGGTTGTACAGCTTGCTGGGCTGCGTCTGCATGTTGCTGCTCTGCTCTGTTCTTTTAAGGAACACAGTGGTTTGGCTGTGATCTGACAGAGGGGATTGAGGCCTGACAGTGAACGCACGAATACAGGAGGGGTCTAAGTCAGTAATGGTGTAATCTACTACACTGTTACCAAGAGCCGAGCTGTAGGTGTATCTTCCTAAAGAGTCCACTCGGAACCTACCATGTACAGACCCAGGCCTTGACAGAGCTGCAATAAATGTCTCCCATTTGTAATTATTTCCCTGTCGCAGCTGTTTCTATGGGAGCTGACGGGTGTGCAGTATAGGGGGTATGGCCAAATATGTGGTTGTCTCCCTGTGTGCTCGTCGGGCAGCGTGCCTGTCCTGGCGTTCAGATCTCCACAGATAAGCACACTCCCCTGGGCCTGGAAATGGCAGATCTGGAGACTGCAAAAGATTTCCTCATTAAAGTATGAGGATTCGGAGGGGGGGGATATACACTGCACACAGGAAGATTTCATTTCGAGTGGAGACAACATCTCTGCAAATTTTTAGCCACAGATGCAATTCTCCCCTTTTTATGGGCTGTACAGAGTTGTTAAGCTCTGTTTTATACCAAATTATTATCCCCCCAGAGTCTCCCTGTAGCCTGAGGGACAGTGAGTGGACACGTCTGTCCTGCACCATGTCTCCTGCAGATTGATAATATTTGTATCTTTTTATGCTATTTACAAACTCTGGGGCTGTGCTGTTCAGCCCGAATGCTGAGGAGCTCAGCCCCTGGATGTTCCATATTGTTATCGATAACGATTTCATTTATTTTTTAATATCTATTCTTCAACAATATTAATTTGCCTAGAATGAAACAAACTTTTTAGAAAAGACAAGACAAAGTATTATTTACATCTGTAAAGATATTGATATTGTCATATAACATTTTCTTTGTTTAATATATATAGTGCAGGTGAGGTTGAGGAGGTGGTGTTTCTCCCCCAGCTCTGTGCTGCCAGTCCCCGCTGGCCTGCTGAGAGTCGCCGCGTAGCTGAGCTGGGCCTGCTGCTGGTCTGGCTGGGTGGAGTGGTGGGCAGGGCCGGGCCTGGGTCTGCTCAGCTGGGCTGGGCTGGGGGGGGTGTCTTTTGTGCTGTCCTTGTTGAGGACGCTTGTTCCTGGAGGCCCTCCTGGCTGTCTCTGGGCTGGGCTGCAATCTGTAGATGCTGGGGGCTCTCCTGCTGCTCTGTGGGGGGCTGGCAGGGTCTCGGCCCAGGGCGATGTCCTTCAGGGTCTTTGTGAAGATCGGTACTCCTTGTTTGTGGAGGGGTACGTGATCATACAGGTGTTGGAGCCCGAGGGTGCGGTGGTGTACCAGGTGCACATTGGGCAGGAGAGCGCACCCTCTGGAGATCTCCGCGTTGACCCTGTGGATGGTGTGAGGGTGGAAATCCTTCATGGGCAGCAGGGTGGAGATGATCATTTTTGAGTGTGGGAATTCCTGGGTGGCTCTCTCTCCAGATGGACTTAGCCATGTTCTTCTGCTGGGCCCGCAGGTCGTTGTGCCGGTGTGGATGAGGCTGTGGCTGGGTGAGCCGAGGGTCAACTTGGATAGTGCCTGCAGGGCCTTTTCCATCGTCGGGCACCAGATCTTTGAGACCTTCCGTCCAGGGAAGAAACGCTGCTCGTTAATGTACTTCAATCAGCAGGACTACCTCTGTCGTGCTGTCTTGTAGCCTGTCTGTGTGAGGGGGCGGTGCTGTGTCTGGGCTGAGTGGGTCAGTGTCTCCTGGAGCTGTGCTCTCACTGTTCAGTGCTGTCTGTGTGCTGTCAGGGGCAATGCTTGCTGCTGTGGGGATGTTGATCTCAGCTTCTTCACTGTTTTCTTATCCTGGTTTTGGTTTTTCGGTTTCTCACAGATTTTTTAGGGCCAGGAATCTTTCTTCGAAACATCTCAGGCTGGCCTCACTGCCCTGCACCTTGGCCATGCCATTTTGATATATGTTTATTTTAAACACTGTGATTCCAGGGCCAGATTCCCCATATATTAGCACCTGTCTGACGTTACCTGTGCCATTTGATTAGGCTGTACTGAGGCGATGAAAGTCTCTGGGCTCTCTCTCAGCACTCTGTGCTTGTGCAGTTCCCTTTCAATTCGAAGACGACCACCACTACATTAGGTGTGGGATATTCCTGCCCTTCGGGTAGGTATTGCTGAGCTCTCTATGCCAGAGCTGCCGAAGGCCCCTTCCTGGGATGACGCACTCTCTCAGCACTCTGTGCTTGTGCAGTTTCCTATCCTGTGCACACTCAGGGAATGATATTACAGAGCATTGGGGGAGGGGCTGCTCTGCTGCACTGTCACTGCACAACATTGGATCAATTTCAAACGCAGACCAACTGCCACTTTTCAAATTCAATCTGCCTCTTTTCAGATTAAACTTAATTTTTGTAAACCTTTATAAATTGAGAGGCTTATCTTTTTCTTGGTTTGAATAGCTTTCAGATTGTTTTGTTGTTTTCATGTCTTTCTAACAGTTGCTTCTTTCTTTCTTTCCTTCTTTCTTTCCTTTTTCTTTTCTTTTTTTCGCCTCTCTAGTTAAGTTCCTCTCTGGTCTTATGAACCATTTCTCTTGAAATTTTAAACTTTTTCCTTTTTTTTGTTGTAGATGTTCTTCAATTTTGTTTTACAGATGTATTTTTTCATTATTTATTTCATTCTAAGGCAACTAAATGTTTTGTATTTAAGAGCTCATGTTAAGCACGACTTGTCTCTCTCTGTCTCCCCCTCCTCTCTCTGTCTCCCCCTCCTCACTCTCACCCCTCCACTCTGTCTCCCCCTCCTTTATCTCCCCTCCTCTCTCTGTCTCCCCCTACTTTCTCTTTCTCCTCTCTGTCTCCCTGTCCTCTCTCTGTCTCCCCCTCCTTTATCTCCCCTCCTCTCTGTCTCCCCCTACTTTCTCTTTCTCCTCTCTGTCTCCCTGTCCTCTCTCTGTCTCCCCCCTTTATCTCCCCCCTCTCTGTCTCCCCCTACTTTCTCTTTCTCCTCTCTGTCTCCCTGTCCTCTCTCTGTCTCCCCCTCCTCTCTGTCTCCCCCTACTTTCTCTTTCTCCTCTCTGTCTCCCTGTCCTCTCTCTGTCTCCCCCTCCTCTCTCTGTCTCCCCCTACTTTCTCTTTCTCCTCTCTGTCTCCCTGTCCTCTCTCTGTCTCCCCTCCTCTCCTCTTTGTCTTCAACTTCTTTCTCTGTCTCACCCCTCTTTTCTCTTCCCTTTACTCTCACCCCCTCCTCTCTCTGTCTCCCCAGGGTTTTTAATTAGTTTTGAAGTATGTGGCACTTACAAGGTAGTAGCGTACATCAATGTCATTGGGGTGCATTGCGGTGAGGGGGAAGAGTGTGGAAGGGGGTGTCCATCCTCCCACTGGGAACATTTTTAAAAAGCAATAATTGTGCATTTTGGCACATTTCTTGCATGGTTTAAGCATGTGCTGGACTAGTAGTGATCTGCTTGTAGTTTCTGACAAAGAACTCCTTTAGTGCAACGAAGGAGCTTTATTTCTGCACTGCTCACAGCAAGACCAGATCAATGAGAAGAACAATTGACTTGAGGATCATTAAGACCCTTGCAATGCAAGACAGGCTGGGAAAATCGATAAAATACTCTGATGCAAAATATTCACTTTCATTCAACTTAAATGTACCCCTACTGCTTTAAATCACACAAGTTATACAGGCTAAAAATTCACACAAGTTTATACAGACTAAAAATTACCTTTGAAAACCATAAACAAACTGGAATATAAGCAAAGTCTGCATTCTAAAGAAGTTGAGTGCACAGATATGAATGCAGTAATCATCCATATATTATGAACAATAGTTTAAATATTGTCTTTCAGAGATTATCCTTTCTGTTTCATTTATCATTTGATACTGAAGCAATTCATAAATAAATTAATATTCCTCAATTTAGTTGCATATTTTCATTGCATACTGTAATGGGTAACCTGACAACATATTATTATTTAGCTGCTGCCTTTATCCCATCTATTTATTAATTATTGATTATTATTTTTTTGCTTCAGTCTTAAATAACTCAAGATATTTAAATACATAGGCAGTCATATTTATAATGTTGGATTTATACAACACTCTGGGATTAAGGCTTAGGCTATTTGAATATGAATGGAATGAAATAAACTAAACAAGATGTATACTGTATAGAGAGCAAGTAGCTGAAGCTGCTTCTGAACAAAATCAATCTATACTGTACTGTTAACAGGAATAAAAACAATTGTAAAAGAAAAAACACTGTTACAAAAGACTCCAGTACCATTGGTGTCAAAGGTATCGTGTCTTTCGTAATAATACATCAAAAGCAACATTTATAACAATTTGTGAATTTAACAAAGATAATAGTGTTCTAAAATACTGTTTTTGAATTTCTCCATCTTTTTTGTGGACCCTTCGTAACAAGCCAGCACAAATATTGTTCTCTACTCTCTGTCCCCCCTCTCCTCTCTATGTCTGTCTCTCTCTCTTCCTCATCTTTCTCTCTCCCCTTCCTCTCTCCCCCTCCATTCTCTCTCCCTCCTTTCTTTCTCCCCCTCCTTTCTCTCCACCTCCTCTCTCCCCCTCCTTTCTCTCCACTGCCTCTCTCCCCCTCCTTTCTCTCCACTGCCTCTCCCCTCCTATCTCTTACCCACCTTTCTCTCCCCTCCTCTCTCTGTCCCATTCTCTCCCCCTCCTTTCTCTGTCTCCCCTCCTCTTTCTCTCTCCCCTCCTCTCTGTCCCCTCCTTGCTTTGTCTCTCCCTCCTTTCTCTACCCCCTCATCTATCTTGCTCCTATCTCTCTCTCCCCCTCCTCTCTCTGCCCCTCCTTTCTCTCTCCTTTCTGTCTCTCCTCCTCTCAAATTCAAATGTGCTTTATTGGCATGACTAAATTATAAGTATTACCAAAGCAATGTATAACAATACAACAATTAAGTGCCTTCTTGAATATTATTCGCCCCTTGAACTTTATTTCAGGCTTCAAACATAAAGATATGAAACTGTAATTTTTGTGAAGAATCAACAAGAAGTGGGACAAATCATGAAGTGGAACAAATTTATTGGATATTTCAAACTTTTTAACAAATAAAAACTGAAAAATTGGGCGTGTAAAATTATTCAGCCCCTTTATGCAGCAAACTCTCTCCAGAAGTTCAGTGAGGATCTCTGAATGATCCAATGTTGACCTAAATGACTAATGATGATAATAGAATCCACCTGTGTGTAATCAAGTCTCCGTATAAATGCACCTGCACTGTGATAGTCTCAGAGGTCCGTTTAAAGCTCATGAAGAACAAGGAACACACCAGGCAGGTCCTACTGTTGTGGAGAAGTTTAAAGCTGGATTTGGATACAAAAAGATTTCCCAAGCCATCCCAAGGAGCACTGTGCAAGCGATAATATTGAAATGGAAGGAGTATCAGACCACTTCTACCAAGACCTGGCTCCTCTAAACTTTCAGCTCATACAAGGAGAAGACTGATCAGAGATGCAGCCAAGAGGCCCATGATCACTCTGAATGAACTGCAGAGATCTACAGCTGAGGTGGGAGACTCTGTCCATAGGACAACAATCAGTCTGCACAAATCTGGCCTTTATGGAAGAGTGGCAAGAAAGAAAGCCATTTCTTAAAAGATATCCATAAAAAGTGTGGTTTACAGTTTGCCACAAGCCACCTGGGAGACACACCAAACATGTGGAAGAAGGTGCTCTGGTCAGAAACCAAAATGAACTTTTTGGCAACAATGCAAAACGTTATGTTTGGCCCTCACAGCTCATCACCCTGAACACACCATCCCCACTGTCAAACATGGTGGTGGCAGCATCATGGTTTGGGCCTGCTTTTCTTCAGCAGGGACAGGGAAGATGGTTAAAATTGATGGGAAGATGGATGGAGCCAAATACAGGACCATTCTGGAAGAAAACCTGATGGAGTCTGCAAAAGACCCGAGACTGGGACAGATTTGTCTTCCAACAAGACAATGATCCAAAACATAAAGCAAAATCTACAATGGAATGGTTCACAAATAAACATATCCAGGTGTTAGAATGGCCAAGTCAAAGTCCAGACCTGAATCAATCGAGAATCTGTGGAAAGAACTGAAAACTGCTGTTCACAAATGCTCTCCATCCAACCTCACTGAGCTCGAGCTGTTTTGCAAGGAGGAATGGGCAAAAATTTCAGTCTCTTGTGCAAAACTGATAGAGACATACCCCAAGCGACTTACAGCTGTAATCGCAGCAAAAGGTGGCTCTACAAAGTATTAACTTAAGGGGCTGAATAATTTTGCCGCCCAATTTTTCAATTTTTATTTGTTAAAAAAGTTTGAAATATCCAATAAATTTCGTTCCACTTCATGATTGTGTCCCACTTGTTGTTGATTCTTCACAAAAAATTACAGTTTCATATCTTTGTTTGAAGCCTGAAATGTGGCAAAAGGTCGCAAAGTTCAAGGGGGCCGAATACTTTCGCAAGGCACTGTATATATATATAAACTAAACATTAAGCATTACTAAACATTAAACATTACTAAAACATTTATTTCTCCTTGTCCTCTAACATCTTTCACCCTCCCTTTCTCCTTCTCTTCATCCTACCCTCTTCCCTTTCACCCTCTCTTCCTCTCCTTCCCTCTCCCTTATTCTGTTGCAGCCCTGTGATGGGATTGTGGTGTGTCGTGTTCACTGTGTGTCCCTCAGGCTGTGACAGGTCTCTCCTTACTGGCCAGCCAGTATGGCTGTGCGTATGTCCTCCCCCAGCAGGACTGACGGTCTCTGCGTGTTGGGCATGTTTGGGAATTCTGGGAGAGAACTGCAGAATTTAGGGAAGACAATGTCCCTTGTGTGTCCCTTGTGGTGTTTGCAATGAGAGCACAGCCTATTCTCCCTGGTCAGACACTGTTTTAAATGAAACCAGTATTTTAATGCTCTTTTCGGATGTTAATAATCAATTGGTAATGGCCTAATTCGGCCCTGCATGCATTATTTGGTGTTTTTCGTTGTAATTTCATGATGTTTTTACAGAACTCTGCATGCAGGGTTTCTGTGGGGTGTTTGTCCCATTTTGTGTAGTCCTGGTCTGTAATTGGACCCCACACTTCACTGCCATAAAGTGCAATTGGCTGAATCACATTTTCAAAAATTGAGCCAAATAGATATGGGGGATTTATATTGTAGAGCCTCCTTTTTATGGCATAAAAGTCCTGTGTGCTTTCTCCTGCCAGGCTAAAGCTCCCTGATGCAGTGATGGTCAGACCCAGATATGTGTAGCTGGTATGTTTTCAGGGTAGTGTTGTCTAGAGTGAAGTGGTACTTGTTTCCCTGAGATCTGGCTTTCTTCTGGAATACCATCATTTTGATCTTATCCATGTTTACTGTCAGTGCCCAGGTCTGACAGTACTGCTCTAGCAGTGCCAGGCTCTGCTGCAGCCCCTGCTCTGTGGGTGACAGCAGGACCAGGTCATCTGCATAGAGCAGGAACTTGACTTCAGTGTAATGTAGAGTGAGGCCAGGGGCTGCAGACTGCTCCAACACTGTGGCCAGCTCATTGATATAGATGTTGAACAGTGTTGGGCTTAGACTGCAGCCCTGTCTCACTCCACGCTCCTGTGTGAAGAATTCTGTTCTTTTGTTACCAATTTTCACACCACACTTATTTTTTGAATGCATTGACTTTATGATGTCATATACTGGTACTTTACCCCCTACACCACTTTGAAGAAGTTTAAGGAATAGTCATTTATGCCAAATTGAATTAAATGCCTTTTAATTCAATAGCCTTTTAATTCAATAGTCATTTCCTTTATTAGTTTGGTGGACGTGTTTGTTGATGGGGGTGTGTAGGGTGTAAATATGGTCAGAGGTGCAGTGGTTTGGTAGGAATCCAATCTGACTCTTACTGAGGACACTGTGCTCTGTAAGGAAGGCCAGTATTCGAGTGTTGATGATACTGCAGAACACCTTCCCCAGGTTACTGCTCACACAGATGCTCACGCATTTGTCTCCACTTTTATGTGTGAGTGTTATAAGCTCTTGGTTCCAGTCTTGGGGAAATATCCAGCTCTCAGTACTAGACTGAGGAGTTTGAGCAGCTTGGGGCTGCTGTGTTTCAGCATCTCACTGTTGATACTGTCGGGCCCACATGCTTTCCTGGATTTGAGAGCCTTGAGTTTATCTTTTTAGCTCTTGCAGAGTTATTGGGGTGTCTAGCAGGTTCTGGTTTTCTTTGTACAGGTGTGGCAATGTGCCCCACCCCTGTGTGTATTTGTGTGTTATATGTTGTATGTTGCGTGTGTTAATGTTGGTGTATTTTAGTTGGTACACGGGATATAATGTGGGTAATGAGCACGAGTGTTTAAAATGTATAATTGTATTTAGGCACGGGATTGCACATCACTTCACGTGCATTTAAAGTATTTAATATGTGAGCATGAGGTTGCACATAATTAGTTCACGTGCTGGGATTCAAGTGAATAATTAATTGGTAATTGAATCCCGGCACAACAGTATATATAGATGCACGTTTTACTCACTTGGGGTTGTGTGTTCGGCGAGTGAGGAAGGAGAAAAGTAAAGGAAAGAAAAGTAAAGTTTCTTTGACTCACCATATTTGTTTTGGCTTAAAGTGTCGTGTTATGTTTTGTTCAACCTTTTATTTATTTGTTTATTAAAACACTGAGCGCTGCCGCGTCTCAGTTTGATCACTACCGTCTGGTCTGTGTACTCCTTTCTGGTCTGACGTAACCACTAGAGCCAGCTTGTCACAACAGGATTCTAATATTTTTAGTTTTTCGCAAATTGCATTTTGAGTTGTCTGTTCTTTGTTTTGTATTTCTTCATAAAGGTTTTCAACATGTTTTTTCCAAATGTTTCCATTTTGGATTGCCGATTCTTCAGTTTTTGTTTTGTTTTAAGTTGTTCCAGGTTTCCCAGAAATTATTTTGGTTGATTGACCCCTCAATTTCTCTGAGCTGTTTATTAATGTGTTCTTGTTTTTTTCTTTTTTAGGGTGTGTTTGTATTGTTTTAGTGTTTCACAGTATCTAAGGCGTAAATCTTGGTTGTCTGGCTTTGTGTTTTTGATTAGACAGCTGTGTAAGTTTTTTTCCTTATGGTTTTACAGTCTTAATCAAACCACTTTTCAGATGTTTTTCAGATTTACTATTTTTAATTTGGATTTTTCAGCTGCTTTCTATATATAGTATGTAGGTCTTTTACAGCCAGATTTACTCCTGTTTTGGTGGGTTGATTAGTGTGGGCCTCATACACTAAACAGTGGTAACATGGTTTGTATGCATTAAGCCCCTTTACTGCATGCTTTGTACACCTGCTGTGTTCACTAACCAGTGGCAGGCAACCTAGCACGTGGAAAAAAGAGGAAAAAGTACCGCGTTCAAGTCATTTAAATTTAATGAATAATGTTAATGTGTGGAAATATATGCAAATCATGTCCCAACCTACTGCGACGGAGGTATTTGATATGCAAACCATATTCACTTAAGAGCACTAACTTTACCAGGTGCCTCAGCGTGTGTGAAATGTACCGCTCACTGAAACCGAGCGAGAAGAGGAGTCAGGGAGAGAGTATTTGGGAGCAGGCAGACGTTACTAGGGCTGTGTGAGGAGGAGGTAATAACTAGATACAGACTGAGCACAGATCATACTAGCCTTATATGTAGGGCCCCAGAAAATTCACAACATCACTAATTTCACAGAAATCGTGTATGTGACTGCCTACCGTGAAAAACATTCATTTTATTTTCCTTTACAGTATTTCACAACACTCTTCACCTCCCCTGTTCATGTCGTGCTTTTATTAAGTAGAAGCAGCGCTGCAGTAGCTGTACACGGTCCAGCGTCAGTGCCGTGCATTTGGTTACTACGGCAACGGGGTCAAACAAATACCAGCTTCATGATTGGTGAATTCCTCATACTGTACAATGACGTAACATGCGAGTCAGAGGCGGGAAGTTTAAAATGGTTTAGATATTGTTGATGTATTAGCTTGCAGTGTGTGATTAACATTGAGAATGCAGACAGCTGACAAATTAAAAAAAAAAAAAAAGCTATGTTCATTTCAACAGAAGATCGCGTTCAGAGCTGTGAAAATGGGATCTTGCATGCAGATGGTGGGATTGTGTTTTCTCAAGTTGTAATGTGTCTTTGGATCATCTAAGAAAAGGTGCCATTGACAAGCCTCCTGACAGCGCAGCACACAAACAAGAATATCAAGCTTGAAGTTCAGGCTAAACAATTACCAAACAAGCAGGTGACAATCACAGGCTTGTTTAAAAAGAGCACAGAGCAACACGTAATGTCAGGCCGTTTGAATCAGTGGAAGCCTTTGTACAGTGAACATACCCATACAACGGCTGGTCAGTGAAATATCACAAAGTATTTTAATGAAAAAAATCCTGAATTGTGGAGACTAACAGTGACACACTCGGTCTTCATCTAGGCAATGTGGGGAAGCTGTAAAAAAGGCCAACAAGATGCTTGGATATATTGAGAAGTGTTGAATTTAAATCAAGGGAAGTAATGTTAAAACTTTACAATGCATTAGTAAGACCTCATCTAGAATATTGTGTTCAGTTCTGGTCACCTCTTTACAAAAAGGATATTGCTGCTCTAGAAAGAGTGCAAAAGAGAGCGACCAGAATTATCCCTGGTTTAAAAGGCATGTCGTATGCAGACAGGCTAAAATAATTTAATCTATTCAGTCTTAAACAAAGAAGACTACGCGGCGATCTGATTCAAACATTCAGAATCCTAAAAGGTATAGACAATGTCGACCCAGGGGACTTTTTTGACCTGAAAAAAAAGGGGTCACAAATGGAGATTAGATAAAGGGGCATTCAGAACAGAAAATAGGAGGCACTTTTTTACACAGAATTGTGAGGGTCTGGAACCAACTCCCCAGTAATGTTGTTGAAGCTGACACCCTGGGATCCTTCAAGAAGCTGCTTGATGAGATTCTGGGATCAATAAGCTACTAACAACCAAACAAGCAAGTTGGGCCGAATGGCCTCCTCTCGTTTGTAAACTTACTTATGTCCTCCCCTCCTCTCTGTCTCCCCCTCCCTCTCTGACTCCCTCCTATCTCTCCCCCTCTCTCTATCTCTCTATCTCCTCCTCTGCTGTCTCTGCCTCCCCCTCCTCTCTGTCTCCCCCTCTCCCCTTCTTTAACTCTTCTCCTTTGCTCTCTGTCCCTCCTCTCTGCCCACTCTTCTCTCTGTCCTCCCCTCCTTTCTCTGTCTCCCATGCTCCTCCTGTCTCTCCTCTCTCACCTTTCCTCTCTCTCCCCTCCACTCTCTCTGTCTCCCTCTTTTCTCTCTGCTCCTTCCTCTCTCTGTCTTCTCCCTCCTCTCTGTGTCTCTCTCTCCTCTCTCCCCTCCTCTCTTTCTGTCACCCCTCTCTTTCTCTCTCTCCCTCCTCTCTCCATCTCTCCCTCCTCTCTGTGTCTCACCCTAATTTATCTGCCCGCTCCTCTCTGGCTTTCCTCTCTTCTCTTTTTCTCTCTCTGTTTGTCCCCTGTAACTGTCCCTGTTCCCCTCCACCACCTGCTCTCTCTGTCTCTTTCCTTCTCTCTCTCCCGTCCACCCTCTTTCTTGCTCTCTCCATCCTCTATCTCCCGCCATTCTCCATTCTTTCTCTCTCACTCCATCACTCCCTGGTCTCTTGCCCTCTCTTTTTCACCACCTCTCCCCTTTCTCTGTCTCACTCTCTCTCTTTCTCTCACACACAGTCACAGACAGTGAATCTGTAAGGAATGATCAGTGAGTTTCTTTGAAATGAAATGTTCAGTTGTTTTAGAAAGGCTGCTTGGTTCTCAGTGAATGTGTATAACATGTTGATCAGTTCTGGTTCTCAGTGTGTGTCTTCATCTTTCTAGGCTGGGATATGCTCATCTCACAGACGGCTGTGCTGAGGATCTCTGCTCCGCTCTCAGTACAAGCCGCTCCCTGACTGAACTAGACCTGTGTGACAACTCCTTCACAGACAGTTCTGTTCCCAGGTTCACCCGCCTCATACAAACCTGCAGCAGTCTGAAGGAGATCAGGTGAGTATCTGTGTTGCTGTGTGAGACTGAGAGCTCTGCACTGAGAGACACTGAAGCTGTGTTACTGTTACATGCAGCAACAGGGACCTAAGAGAGAAATATAACCCATCACTCAAAAATGAATAACAATCATACGCCTGTATATAAATATATTGTAGCTGTGACAAATTAGTTAAAAACATGAATACAGTGATTCTCAAAAGTATTCACCCCCCTTGGACTTTTCCACATTTTATTGTGTTACAACATGGAATCAAAATGGATTTAATTAGGAGTTTTTGCCACTGATCAACACAAAAAGTCTGTAATGTCAAAGTGAAAAATAAAATCTACAAATTGTTCTAAATTAATTACAAATACAAAACAGTAAATAATTGATTGCATAAGTATTCACCCCCTTGAGTCAATATTTGGTAGAGGCACCTTTGGCAGCAATTACAGCCATGAGTCTATTTGGATAAGTCTCTACCAGCTTTGCACATCTGGACACTGCAATATTTGCCCATTTTTCTTTGCAAAATTGCTCAAGCTCCGTCAAGTTGGATGGGAACCTTTGGTGAACAGCAATTTTCAACTCTTTCCACGTATTCTCAATTGGATTGAGGTCCGGGCTTTGACTGGGCCACTCCAGGACATTGACCTTTTTGTTTTTAAGCCACTCCAGTGTGGCTTTGGCTGTATGTTTGGGGTCATTGTCCTGCTGGAAGATGAATCTTCTCCCAAGTCCCAGGTCTCTTGCAGACTTCAGCAGGTTTTCCTCCAGGATTTCTCTGTACTTTGCTGCATCCATTTTGCCCTCTATCTACACGAGCTTTCCAGGCCCTGACGCAGAGAAGCATCCCAAAAAGCTCTATTTTGGTCTCATCAGACCATAGAATCTTCTTCCACTTGGTCTCAAAGTCTCTCACATGCCTTCTGGCAAACTCTAGCCGAGATTTGATGTGAGTTTTTTTCAACAATGGCTTTCTTTTTGCCACTCTCCCATAAAGGCCAGTTTTGTGAAGCACCCGGGCTATTGTTGTCATATGCACAGTGTCTCCCAGCTCAGCCGTAGAAGACTGTAACTCAGATTCACAGACAGATTCACAGTTGTGCCATATTCTCTCCATTTCTTAATAATGGACTTTACTGTGCTCTGGGGGATATTCAATGCCTTGGAAATGTTCTTATATCCTGCCCCTGATTTGTGCTTTTGAAGAACCTTATTCCGGATTTGCTTTGAATGTTCCTTCGTCTTCATGATGTAGTTTTTGTTAGGAAATGTACTAACCAACTGTGGGACCTCCCAGAGACAGGTGTATTTAACCTGAAATCATGTGAAACACCTTAATTGCACACAGGTGGACTCCAGTCAACTAATTATGTGACTTCTAAAGACAATTGGTTGCACTAGAGCTTATTTAGGTGTGTCATAGCAAAGGGGGTGAATACTTATGCAATCAATTATTTTCTGTTTCATATTTGTAATTCATTTTGAACAATTTGTAGATTTTATTTTTCACTTTGACATTATGGACTTGTTTTGTGTTGATCAGTGGCCAAAACTCCTAATTAAATCCATTTTGATTCCATGTTGTAACACAATAAAATGTGGAAAAGTCCAAGGGGAGTGAATACTTTTGAGAGCTACTGTAACTGGGGTTAAGCATCTTTAATATTATAAAGGGATTCTTTATAATCATTTCCATAGTATTGAATGATTTACCTGTGAGAGGGATGAAAATCACTGTCACTACTACAATATATTTAACAGGTGTCTGATTGGTTTTGAGTCGCGCTTCAATAAACCAGCGTTATGCGCTTGATTTTTCTATTTATATTTTGTTGGCGCCTCACATTTAACACAAACCCTGTTCTGAACCCCACTCTCCATGAGACCTGTGCTGTTCCTCCCTCTGCAAGCAGCTTCATTCACAATGGAAAGAAAATCATTCTCAGGGCAGGGTGAGTGAGCACACAGGGAGCTCTGCTGAAAGACAGGGAGGGAGGGCGAGTGAGCACACTATTTATTATTATTATTATTTATTTCTTAGCAGACGCCCTTATCCAGGGCGACTTACAATCGTAAGCAAATACATTTCAAGTGTTACAATACAAGTAATACAATAAGAGCAAGAAATACAATAACTTTTGTTCAAGCAAAGTACAAGTGTGACAAACCACAATTCAATAATACAGCAGATAATAGTGATAGTTACATCAGGATATGATTAAATAGTGATAGTTACATCATGATGTGATTAAATACAAAGTACTACAGGTTAAACACTTGGCAGATTACAGTATTCTGAAGTACAGGATTAAATGCAGTAAAATAGGGGGCAGATAAGAGCAAAATAAAGCACATTTACATGAAGGGTGATAGTGTCCCAGGATACAAACAGAGGAGTTCTACAGGTGCTCTTTGAAGAGGTGAGTCTTAAGGAGGCGCTGAATGTGGTCAGGGACTGGGCAGTCCTGACTGTAGGAAGGTCATTCCACCACTGCGGAGCAAGGTGGAGAAGGAGCGGGCTTTGGAGGCAGGGGAGTGAGCGGAGGTAGAGCTAGTCTTCTAGTGCAGGCGGAGCGGAGAGGTCGAGTGGGGGTGTAGGGAGAGATGAGGGTCTGGAGGTAGCTGGGTGCAGTCTGGTCAAGGCATCTGTAGGCTAGTACAAGAGTCTTGAACTGGATGCGAGTGGTGATCGGGAGCCAGTGGAGCGAGCGGAGTAGTGGAGTAAGCGTGGGCAAGCGAGGCAGAGAGAACACCAGGCGGGCAGCAGAGTTCTGGATGAGCTGGAGCGGACGGGTGGCGGACGCAGGGAGGCCAGCCAGGAGGGAGTTGCAGTAGTCTAGGTGGGAGAGTACCAGGGCCTGGACCAGGAGCTGGGTAGCATAGTTGGTGAGGAAGGGTCGGATTCTTCGGATGTTGCTCAGGAAGAATCGGCAAGTGCGTGCCAGAGTGGAGACGTGCTGGGAATAAGAGAGGCAGGGGTCCAGGGTGACTCCAAGGTTCTTAGCTGAGGAAGAGGGAGAGAGTGTGGTAGATTCCAGAGGAACAGAGATAGAGAGATCAGAGGAGGGAGAGGAGGAGGGAAAGAAAAGGAGGTCAGATTTAGAGAGGTTGAGTTTGAGGTGATGTGAGTGCATCCAGGAGGAAATAGCAGACAGACAGGTAGAGATACGGGAGGAGATGGTGGAGTCAGAGGTGGGGAAGGAGAGGAAAATCTGAGCATCATCAGCATAGAAATGGTATGAGAAACCATAGGATGCGATGAGGGGCCCAGGGAGCGGGTGTAGAGAGAGAACAGGAGAGGACCCAAGACTGACCCTTGGGGACTCCAGTTAAGAGAGGGTGAGGTGTGGAGGTTGCTCCACGCCAGGTTACCTGGTAAGTGCGGTTGGAGAGGTAGGAGGAGAACCAGGCCAGAGCAGTGCCAGAGATCCCCAGGTCAGCAAGAGATGATAGTAGAATAGAGTGATCAACAGTGTCAAAGGCAGCAGAGAGGTCGAGGAGAATTAGGACAGAGGAGAGAGGCAGCTCGGGCACACTTAAGTGAGTTGGTGACAGACAGGAGGGCGGTTTCAGTGGAGTGAGCAGAGCGGAAGCCAGATTGGAGAGGGTCAAGCAGAGAGTGGTTGGACAGGAAAGCAGAGAGCTGGCGGTGTACAGTCCGCTCGAGCGTTTTGGAGAGGAAGGGTAGGAGGGAGACAGGACGGTAGCTCTGGAGGGAGGTGGGGTTGAGGGTAGGTTTTTGAGGAGGGGAGTGATAGAGGCTTTTTTGAAGGCAGAGGGAAAGATACCAGAAAGTAGAGAGGTGTTGAGGAGGGAGGAGATGAAGGGGAGTAGAGCAGGAGCAGCAGCTTGAAAGAGGTGAGTGGGGAGGGGGTCCAAGGCACACGTGGTGGGTTTGTGACACTGGAGCAGGGAGGAGAGGTCAGAGTCTGAGAGGGGCAAGAAGGTGGAGAAGGAGGGCGAGTTAGTAGGGGTTGCAGTGGGTGTAGGAGTTGGAGTGGGAGGGGGTGCGGGGGAGGGAGAGGTGTTAAAGAGTTTGTGGATATCTGAGATTTTAGAAGAGAAGAAGGAGGCAAAGTCATCAGGGGAGATAGAGGAGGGAGGAGGAGAGACAGAGAGGCAGGGTGAGTGAGCACACAGGGAGCTCTGCTGAAAGACAGGGAGGGAGACAGGGAGGAAGACAGTGAGGGAGGGAGGGAGAGTCAGGGAGGGAGAGTCAGGGAGGGAGACAGAGAGGCAGGGTGAGTGAGCACACAGGGAGCTCTGCTGAAAGACAAGGAGGGAGGGAAGAAAAACAAATGTCAGCGACACTGTAAACACCCGTCCCAACCAATGTAAGCTAGCCTGTGACCCGTGAGCTGTTTGCTTCGCGCCTGCCTCAGCAGCATACTTTGAAATAATAAAATAAAATAAGTCAGTCAAACCCATATCTAGTTGAAATTGGGCGGAGTCATTTTTACACCTTTGATTGGAGAAGGCGTGTGCACGTACTGTTCAAATTAACATGCGATGAGACGTCCAAGTCCAAGATTAATATAGATATTATTGAAAATACAAAACATAATTGGCAAATGCTTTTACTCTGCATTTGAAGGCATGCATGGAAATGCATATCACTCAAAGGATGAAATGGTTATTGTAGAAAAAGAAGGTACAACGAAATTAGTTATTTTTTAGTCCCATACGAATCATGTTGTAAACCCGAGACCTGTAAGTACTCGACAAGTTCACAATGAAAAACAGGAGGATGGACCTGGTGATCTAAATAGACAGCCCTAATTATTACCCATCTGCAAAAATCTCCATATACCCCCATACCCCCCCGCCCGAAACAAAATCCAGACGATTCACCTCTGTGTCTCCTCAGGCTGTGACTGAGCGGTGTGTTTGTAACCCTCTGTGTGTCTCTGTGTCTCTCCAGGCTGTGACTGAGCGGTGTGTCTGTAACCCTCTGTGTCTCTCAGGCTGTGACTGAGTGGTGTGTTTGTAACCCTCTGTGTGTCTCTGTGTCTCTCAGGCTGTGACTGAGCAACCCTCTGGCTCTGTGTCTCTCAGGCTGTGACTGAGCGGTGTGTCTGTAACCCTCTGTGTCTCTCAGGCTGTGACTGAGTGGTGTGTTTGTAATCCTCTGTGTGTCTCTGTGTCTCTCAGGCTGTGACTGAGCGGTGTGTTGTAACCCTCTGTGTGTCTCTGTGTCTCTCAGGCTGTGACTGGTGGTGTGTCTGTAACCCTCTGTGTCTCTCAGGCTGTGACTGAGCGGTGTGTTTGTAACCCTCTGTGTCTCTGTGTCTCTCAGGCTGTGACTGAGTGGTGTGTTTGTAACCCTCTGTGTCTCTCTCAGGCTGTGACTGAGGGTGTGTTTGTAACCCTGTGTGTCTCTGTGTCTCTCCAGGCTGTGACTGTCTGTGTCTGTAACCCTCTGTGTCTCTCAGGCTGTGACTGAGCGGTGTGTTTGTAATCCTCTGTGTGTCTCTGTGTCTCTCAGGCTGTGACTGAGCGGTGTGTTTGTAACCCTCTGTGTGTCTCTGTCTCTGGCTGTGACTGAGGCTGTTTGACCCTCTGTGTCTCTCAGGCTGTGACTGTGTGTTGTAACCCTCTGTGTGTCTCTGTGTCTCCAGGCTGTGACTGAGCGGTGTGTCTGTAACCCTCTGTGTCTCTCAGGCTGTGACTGAGTGGTGTGTTTGTAACCCTCTGTGTGTCTCTGTGTCTCAGGCTGTGACTGAGCGGTGTGTTTGTAACCCTCTGTGTGTCTCTGTGTCTCTCCAGGCTGTGACTGAGCGGTGTGTCTGTAACCCTCTGTGTCTCTCAGGCTGTGACTGAGCGGTGTGTTTGTAATCCTCTGTGTGTCTCTGTGTCTCTCAGGCTGTGACTGAGCGGTGTGTTTGTAACCCTCTGTGTCTCTGTCTCTCAGGCTGTGACTGAGCGGTGTGTTTGTAACCCTCTGTGTGTCTCTGTGTCTCTCAGGCTGTGACTGAGCGGTGTGTTTGTAACCCTCTGTGTGTCTCTGTGTCTCTCAGGCTGTGACTGAGCGGTGTGTTTGTAACCCTCTGTGTCTCTCAGGCTGTGACTGAGCGGTGTGTTTGTAACCCTCTGTGTGTCTCTGTGTCTCTTAGGCTGTGACTGAGCGGTGTGTTTGTGACCCTCTGTGTCTCTCAGGCTGTGACTGAGCGGTGTGTCTGTAACCCTCTGTGTCTCTCAGGCTGTGACTGAGCGGTGTGTTTGTAACCCTCTGTGTGTCTGTGTCTCTCAGGCTGTGACTGAGCGGTGTGTTTGTAACCCTCTGTGTGTCTCTCTGTCTCTCAGGCTGTGACTGAGCGGTGTGTCTGTAACCCTCTGTGTCTCTCAGGCTGTGACTGAGCGGTGTGTTTGTAACCCTCTGTGTGTCTCTGTGTCTCTCAGGCTGTGACTGAGCGGTGTGTCTGTAACCCTCTGTGTGTCTCTGTGTCTCTCAGGCTGTGACTGAGTGGTGTGTTTGTATCCCTCTGTGTGTCTCTGTGTCTCTCAGGCTGTGACTGAGTGGTGTGTTTGTAACCCTCTGTGTGTCTCTGTGTCTCTCAGGGTGAGCGGTAATCAGCTCAGTAAGGAGGGGAAGAAGAAACTGAGGTCCCTGAAGGAGGAGCTGAAGAGATCGGGGTGTGACGTGAATGTGCAGGTATGACATCATTAGGTGTTGCTCTGATCTCCACCCTGGTATCTCTCATGTTGATGTGTATTTAAAAAGGTTAGACTGACACACAATCAGTACGTTTTCCGAAAACTAATGTTTTTGGAAAACTGAATCCAAAAACTGATTTTCTTAAAACGTCACTTTTCTGTGTTTACATGATTAACGATAGAACGTCTAATTAGAATTCAACTGTATACATGGATTGAAGTTTTCAGAAAATGCAGGATATTTTCACATGCAAAGTACTGTAGTACCCTAAGTACGATTTGAAGAGACCAGGCATTTCTGCGATAGAACGGAGACCAATCCAATACAGTGCTTTATCGAAGTGTCAGGTCTTAAATTCAAAGATTACTATCCTATACCTCTATTCAGATTCCCCACAATGTGCAGTCAGCCTTTCCAACAGCTCATCCTGTTCTATATTACCAGTTTCTTTTGCAGACATTATTTTAAATTCTCACATCATTCTAAAGCTGGGAAACATTTGCTGCTTCAGTATGGCTATTAACAAATACATACAGACTTTAACAAATGTATTACTTTATCCCTATCTAGACAAATGGATGCATGCAGACTGACTACATATTATTATCATTTTCTCTGTTTTCTAAAACCATGTGCAGGAATGAAGGTCAAAGTTTGCACATAAGAAAGTTTACAAACGAGAGGAGGCCATTCAGCCCATCTTGCTTGTTTTGGTTGTTAGTAGCTTATTGATCCCAGAATCTCATCAAGCAGCTTCTTGAAGGATCAGCTTCAATAACATTACTGGGGAGTTGGTCCCAGATCCTCACAATTCTCTGTGTAAAAAAAGTGCCTCCTATTTTCTGTTCTAAATGCCCCTTTATCTAATCTCCATTAGTGACCCCTGGTCCTTGTTTCTTTTTTCAGGTCAAAAAAGTCCCCTGGGTCGACATTGTCTATACCTTTTAGGATTTTGAATGTTTGAATCAGATCGCCACATAGTCGTCTTTTTTTTAAGACTGAATAGATTCAATTCTTTTAGCCTGTCTGCATACGACATGCCTTTTAAACCCGGGATAATTCTGGTCGCTCTTCTTTGCACTCTTTCTAGAGCAGCAATATCCTTTTTGTAACAAGGTGACCAGAACTGAACACAATATTCTAGGTGAGGTCTTACTAATGCATTGTAAAGTTTTAGCATTACTTCCCTTGATTTAAATTCAACACTTCTCACAATATACCCGAGCATCTTGTTGGCCTTTTTTATAGCTTCCCCACATTGTCTAGATGAAGACATTTCCGAGTCAACATAAACTCCTAGGTCTTTTTCATAGATTCCATCTTCAATTTCAGTATCTCCCATATGATATTTATAATGCACATTTTTACTGCCTGCGTGCAGTACTTTACACTTTTCCCGATTAAATGTCATTTGCCATGTGTCTGCCCAGTTCTGAATGCTGTCTAGATCATTTTGAATGCCCTTTGCTGCTGCAACAGTGTTTGCCACTCCTCCTATTTTTGTGTCGTCTGCAAATTTAACAAGTTTGCTTATTATACCAGAATCCAAGTCATTAATGTAGATTAGGAATAGCAGAGGACCTAATACAGTGGTACACCACTGGTTACCTCGCTCCATTTTGAGGTTTCTCCTCTAATCAGTACTTTCTGTTTTCTACCTGTTAACCACTCCCTAATCCATGTGCATGCATTTCCTTGAATCCCTACTGCGTTCAGTTTGAGAATTAATCTTTTATGCAGGACTTTGTCAAAAGCTTTCTGGAAATCTAAATAAACCATGTCGTATGCTTTGCAATTATCCATTGTCAATGTTGCATCCTCAAAAAAGTCAAGCAGGTTAGTTAGACATGATCTCCCTTTCCTAAAACCATGCTGACTGTCTCCCAGGGTATTGTTACCATATAGGTAATTTTCCATTTTAGATCTTATTATAGTTTCCATAAGTTTACATATAATAGAAGTCTGGCTTATTGGTATGTAGTTACTTGGTTTGGTTTTGTCTCACTTTTTGTGGATTGGTATTACGTTTGCAATTTTCCAGTCTGTCGGTACAATCCCTGTGTCAAGAGACTGTTGTTTTCCAAAAAGTGAAAGGACTGTACTGCAACTCAACACTGTTTATCAGCTCAGCTGAAATTCATTTTGGAAAGATCATGTTTCCATTTCAAAGAGTTGAGGTTGTTTCAATTACCTGTCAGCAGACTTGTAGGACACGAGTTGGACTCAAATCACATTTTTTGTGACTCTGACTCAAGTCACAGCTGCAAAAGACGCAGACTCGACTGGGACTCAATCTTGTGTGACTCGGACTCGACCTTGTGTGACTCTGACTTGACTGGGACTCGACCTTGTGTGACTCGGGACTCGACCTTGTGTGATTCGGACTCAACCTTGTGTGACTCGGACTCGACCTTGTGTGACTCGGACTCGACTGGGACTCAACCTTTTGTGACTCTGACTCGACTTGGACTCGACCTGGTGTGACTGGGACTCGACTGGGACTCGACCTGGTGTGACTGGGACTCGACCTGGTGTGACTGGGACTCGACTGGGACTCGACCTGGTGTGACTGGGACTCGACCTTGTGTGACTGGGACTCGACCTTGTGTGACTGGGACTCGACCTTGTGTGACTGGGACTCGACCTTGTGTGATTCGGACTCGACTGGGACTCGACCTTGTGTGACTCGGACTCGAACATTTGGGTTCCGTGACTCAGAGATATTAACAACGAGTTACTTTTTTATTTTCTATTACACAAGTAATATTACAGTTACTAGGAAACTGTGCACAATAAAACCCCACCCAACAAAACATTATCCAATCACTGGTTAGCCCTGTTGTCTTTGCAGCCAATCACAGTAAGAATAAGAAATTGGAAGCAAGTTGGGTTGTAGCGTAAACACACCCCCACACAAATGTCAGCATGTTAAACAAGTAAGTAATTATTTGGCTTTTAACAAGCATTTCTTTTTACTACAAAAAGAGCGTGCGAGAACTAACTTTTATAAAGACCCATTCAAAATGGTAAAGTTATTCACCAGTGAGAAGAATGGCACACTAAAAGCATCTAAGTTTGAGCTGAAGAGATATTTGGAGGAAACACATACAGATTCAAAAAGGCAGGAGCCTATGTCAATTCCTTCAGACATCCCACCTATCAATCCACCAGAATACCAAATGGAGGACTGTGCACCTAAGTGGAAAGAAGTAGAGCGAGCTGTGAATCATCTCCAGGGCCTAATGGAGTTCCGAACAGAGTGTACAAGAGTGCTTCAGGAGTTCTACAAATCCTGTGGAAATTGATGAAAGTGGCATGGGAAAAACAGGTTGTACCAAGAGCATGGCGCCGAGCAGGTGGAGTCTTTATACCTAAAGAAAAAGATTCTACAAGCATCAGCCAGTTTCGCCCTATTTCCCTATTAAACGTAGAAGGCAAGATTTTCTTCAGCATTACTGCTCAGAGACTGTCAACTTACCTGTTAAAGAACTGCTTTATTGATACTTCAGTACAAAAAGCAGACATTCCAGGTTTCCCAGGATGCTTAGAACACATCAATGTGATCTGGCAACAAATTCAATCAGCTAAAAAGGAGAGGAAGGAGCTCCATGTGACATTTCTGGATTTGGCTAATGCATATGGTTCAGTGCCACATGAACTTCTTTGGGCAGCATTTGATTTTTTCAGTGTACCGATGACAATAACACATTTAGTGAAAGCCTACTTTGGAGATTTGCAATTTAGTTTTTCAACTTCAGCACTACATGGCAATGCCTAGAAGTTGGAATAATGGCAGGATGCACCATTTCTCCACTGGCTTTTACCATGGCAATGGAAGTAATCATTAGGGCATCAAAATGGGTAGTGGGAGGAGAGCGCTTGGCTTCTGGAATGTGACTACCATCAATTCGAGCATACATGGATGACATGACAACCATGACTACAACAGTAGCCTGCACTAATCGGTTATTGGGCAAATTTACCAATAACATTGAATGGGCATGAATGCAATTCAAGCCCACTAAATCAAGGAGCTGCTCTATAATTAAAGGTAAAGTAGTAGATAAAACGTTCTTCATTAATGGTGAAGCAATACCAACAGTGTCTGAGAAGCCAGTGAAGAGTCTTGGGAGATGGTACGACGGGGATCTAAAGGACACAGTTTGTGTGGGAAAAGTTAGACAACAAGCAGTGGAAGGGTTGAAGAGCATAGACAGCTGCGCTCTACCAGGCAAACTAAAACTCTGGTGCTTTCAGTTTGGTCTACTGCCGAGGTTGCTGTGGCCACTGGCTGTGTACGAGGTGTCTTTGATAACAGTAGAGAAGCTTGAAGCTTTAATCAGTTCATACATCAGGAAATGGTTGGGAGTTCCACGCTGCCTCAGCAGAGTGGGACTTTATGGTAAAGGAATACTGCAGCTACCAGTCTCTGCTCTAACCGAGGAGTTTAAGTGCGCCAAGGTCCGACTGGAAATTACATTAGTAGAGTCACGAGACAAATGCGTAAAGGAGGCAGCACCTGTGTTAAACTGGAAGAAAGTGGGTGGCAAAGAAAGCTGTGGAGGATGCAAAGGCTGCCCTTCGAATTGGTGAGATCATGGGGCAAGTTCAGCATGGAAGAGGGGGTCTTGGTCTCAGTTCAGCTTCTCCTACATGGCACAAGGCAGCCCCAGCTCAAAGGAGGAAGCTGGTAGTCAATGAGGTGCAAAAGCAGGAGGAGAGGATGAGGTGCGTGAAGGCAGTTTCCCAGGCCAAGCAGGGAGAATGGATGAGATGGGAGAGTGTGGAACAACGCAAGATTGGCTGGCAAGACCTATGGTCAGTGGAACAGAGCAGGATCAGTTTCCTCATCAGGTCAACATATGATGTTCTCCCATCACCACAGAACCTAAACCTCTGGGAAGGAGAGGATCCCTCATGTCCTTTGTGTTCATCACCTGCAACATTAAGGCACATTTTGACAGGATGTAAGGTGGCTCTTAGCCAAGGACGGTTTACTTGGCGCCATGACCAGGTGCTGCGATGTTTGGCCTTAGCATTGGAAGACAAGCGTAACATGAGCAATAAGTTGCCATCGGGTCCATCAAAACATTACACACAAAAGACAACATTCCTCCGCCCAGGAGAACAACCACCAAGAAAAAGTGTTAAAACCAATCCTCGCCCAGGACAACTGGAAGCTGCTAGAGACTGGAAAATGCTGACAGATGTTGGTCAACGGCTTATTTTTCCACCTGAGATTGCCACCACTAACCTTCGACCAGATATTGTCTTGTGGTCTGGATCAGCACGCCTTGTTCACCTGGTAGAGTTAACAGTGCCATGGGAGGATGCTGTAGATGAGGCGTATGAGAGGAAGAAACTGTGGTATGCTCAACTAGCCACTGAAGTGGAACAGCGAGGATGGAGAGTCCGGGTTTACTCACTGGAGGTGGGTTGTCGAGGATTTGTGGCACACTCTACAACCCGGTTTCTCAGAGATGTCGGATTCAGTGGCCAAGAGTTGCGTCGCACAGTGAAGAACTTATCTGAAGCAGCAGAGAGGAGCAACAACTGGCTGTGGTTGAGACAGAAAGATTCTGGCTGGGGATCTCAAGCACAATAGAAAGAAAGAAACGCTGATGTACGGGTAAGTAAGCTGGGCCGAGTTGAGTGGGGGACGGAGGGAGGTGATGCTGGGACGCCAGAATCATCATCGAGCCCTCTTGAGGTGTCGTGGGCTAGTCGACGAAACACAGAGGATGGAAGGTGCCCACTTGAAGACCCCAGAGATGTACCCTACTTCGCTCAGTCCAGACAGTTGTCATGCTGATGCGCTGGGGAGGCTGCACTGTGGTTGATCCCCGGGGCCAGCATCGCAGCCGTTGTGTGTGCTGATGCGCCAGGGAGGCAAATAAGCTGATCCCTGGAGCCAGCATTACACTTCAGCCATCAACACCAGACAGAAGGAGATCTACATCATCATATGGAAGGAAACGCAAATGGATGGAGACACAGATGGATCACATTAGTTTACTGTAAAGCTACGTCTTAGTTGGTGCTTATCTTGGCGAGAGCTGAGTTCAAATCCGCATGAAGTTTTAACATCTACTCTCGTGTAATGGAAATCTGTACTGTAATGTCATTAAACTAGGCACCCTCACGAGACGATCGCTTCTCAAGTATACTGCAGTAAAATAGGATTCTGCAGCCTTGAGTAAACATTATCGTGATCATATAACAAGCTGCTTACCCACGAGGGCTTGTTTTGAGATGTAGTTCTCAGTGATTGAGCTCCAGTGACGTTTGTATACTTTAAACTGCTGATGCGCGGAGGCGCTTTTGCTAATTGTAATGTGACGTGGCCAAGGGCAGTGGAAATGATCAGGCTGGAGTCTTGATTTACAGTTTAAAACCAGTATGTGGCAGAGTGGTTGCAGTGACGTCACGAACCAGGAAGGAGCAACAGAGAAACAAAGAAGGGCTGGGCAACACCGAAGCGCAACCGGCGCTCAGCGCGTTTATTAAATAATAAAACAAAAGACAGAAACAAAAGGGCACGTTGGCCAGTCAAACAGGAAATAACAAGTATGGTGATGGTTTTTAGCCAGTTGTTAACTCTCGTTCTCCCACAGACTTACCTTTCTCTGACATTCCTCCCTAATAACCTGGAGTGCGTCTTTCTATAGTCTGTGGCTGGAGCCTTAATTACCTCATTTGATACAATAATTACCTTCAGGCTCCAGCCACATTCCCACGAGGGTTCTAGGGAAGGGGTTTAACCGCATCCCCACTGATTACACATTATAAGAGCGGCTTCCCGCCTATCTCAAACAGTAAATAAGAGACGGACGGCTTCGTCCTCCTGCACACAAATACAATATAATAATAATAATAATACAAAATATACAAATAATAATACAGGAGTGTACCCCGTCACACGGTGTCACAGGAAATAAGTTAGCTTTTGCCTTTTTGAGTCTTTCTCCGCATGCGTGAATCTTAGACCTTCAAGGCAAGGTTCTTTGAGGAGATTCATCCAAAATTACAGGACGCCGTTTGTATTTTTTTGAGAAACGAAAACAGGTATTGCATTGCAGACAGTAATTTTTGTTGAAATATGTTTTCATGTTATTTATCGAAGCCTATTGCAGCCTATTTTTGTTTAAAAAGGTGACATTTATCGTAATGTATATTTACGTTACTGTGTTATAAATACATTTTATCTTCAGGAAATTGCTCGCTGTGTTTTTTTTTTTTTTTTTTTAACATAAATAAATATTTTAAACATTATTTTGTCTGTATAATTTATGTCTCTGCATAGTTAAAATCACTACTTGCCAAATGTGTATTTCCTTTCAGAAATGTCGTTGGTGGACATGTCCTATCCTGTGGCGTAAGCAGATCAGTGTTCAATAAGTGTTCATGGAGGCTCACTTTAACAAAGTTATATTATTTTCATGGTAAATTCCTCAGTGACTTTGAACCTTTTAAATAAATTGAGTGGGAAATTGGGTGCAAACACTTTTCTTCATGTAGAGAATACTGTTTGACGTTTTAATCAAGTCTACATGGGATATCTAAACCTGTTTTAATATAGAAAACGTACACGTTTTTAGTGGAGGATGATATTTTAGGTGTATATATAATTTGAGAAACTCACAAAACGATTGGCTTCCTGTGCATACCGTCCTAAAGTGCAGTTAAATGATTTATATGAACATCTGTAATCCTGGTTTGATGTGGTGGATGTACTCGCACAGCACCAAATACTGCACTAATAATTCAGAGAGCTCTCCAGTTTAATTCAGTCTCCTGTGCAAATCTCTGAGCCTCACTTCTACAGTCGTTGTATTTCAGGAAAGATAAAACGTCACATCACAGGTTATACTTCTTGTAGATTATTATGTGAAGCTCCATGTGAGAACTTGCTCTTAATGTTATCGGATTTGTTTTAATTATTATGTTTCACACCAGATCTCATGAATCAAATATAAAGATATCGTGAATATAATATAAATGTACCATACGGCATTAATTGCATACCATACATGATACTTATGTCTATATACATTTCTCACTAACAAAGATATTTAAAAAATACACTTTTATTAAAACAAAACAATACACACAATACATGTACACAATTCAAATATACAAAACAATATATACAATAAAATCAAAGGTGTAAGGGTGGGTATGGGAAGGGAAGGATATATTTACAGAAGGTGTGGTTTAATTCCATGCGGGAGGTTTTTTAGGAATATATCATTACCAGTGTCATTCATATGGACACCACCCCCCCTAAAAAAATCAACCTGATCATATTTAATTTCGGGGTGCCGAATTGAATCCACATCTGAACCCCTTACAAAATCAAAAATCACATTGTTCACCCAGTTACGGGCTTTGTTTATTTTTGGAGATGCCTTTACATCTTTCCAAAGACGTCGCTGGGTGATGCACGAGAAAATGATTTATGTATTTGGAAATAGCTCATGCAAATTTGTTAAATCTTTTTTCGTTTTTCTAACTAATTCCACACTTTCCAATTTACTCAAACCATTGCCTCCGAGTGAATCACCAGGATATCAGGGTTGGATCTGATAAGGGGAATTAACAAAACTAAAAAAAGCCTGAGCGTTTGTCTAGCATGGCCTTCCCCCCAGCGCCCAACAATCCAGATTGATGTTTCTGCAAAGAAATAACAAGGTGTTATTTACAATAGGTTCATTGCAACAATTACATACTAAAACAAAACACAGCACACTTATTAGGGAACCTGTACTTATTACATGAATCCAACACTAAGTGCAGTAAGATGCACAAATGTGTATTTTATGCTTCTCATTTGTTAAATGTACAACACAGTATGTAGTCGGAATCACTGAGATTTAAATTTTAGATATGTTTCTGAAATCGGGTAGTGGTGAGATGTATCTGTTGTGTCTAGTTTAAACATTGCATACTCGTTAGTCAGTTTTATAAGGTGATATTTAGTTTAATAAGTAGATGCTGCTGCTGCATATCTATATATATTACATGCTGAGTGAGGCTTGCGTGGTGATTTCTCAGATGGCTTTTGAATAGTGTTACTGCTACTGCTTGCCTTTGTTCTTTTCTCTGACCAAATAAATACCACAGTATATTTGCCAGTTTTTCTGTAATTCTTAGTGACAGAGATTGTTGAGTGATTTAAATGCTGTTTCAGTAGTATGTTGATATTTTTACCTACAGAAACACTGTTTAGATAATTGTTACTATTAAGATGTAGTAATATTAATAGATCAGGTAAGTAAGTTGGTCTGTGATGTCATAGCCACGCGGTAAGACAGTTATTACTGCACGGTCATGTGATCTTGTTCAGCCAATCACTGCACTTAATTTATCCAAGCCATTTTATAAACTTGTCAACAGTGCTCACAGTGTGGTGTTTCAATCAAGCTGAAAGGAACCTTTTTTTTTTTTAAATTAAGATGCTGCTTTTTGTTTTATTTCATAAACATTTACCTATTTTTTCAAATGAACAACAAATAAAAAAGCATGAAGTATGTACAAACAGAGCTCTTTATGAACAAAATCCTCCGCTCTATTGTAAGTGTATAAAGGATACAGAGTACACCATTTCTTTAAAGATGGAAACAGCAGGGATTTGAACTATTTCCCACCTCCCTAATTTATAGCTAGCGCTATACTACAGGTGCCCCCGAAGAATCTGCTTGTAAGCATGAATCAAAATATCCTGCTTATCACACCGTCTTACACTCTACGGTGCTGAAGCCTCATCAAATTACACTGTCTTCTGTTTTAAGCAACCAGAGCTTGTTTCTGATTGAACAACACTGTTATATTTCTAGTTTGATCATTTAAGAAGGTTTTATTGGTTAATCGCATGTGTGGCTCATCTGTAAAATAAATATTCCAGGCAATTTAAAAAAAAGCAATGGCTGATCTCTGTCTTTAGAAAAGACACTGAAATGTTCCTTTACACTGAAACAATTGTTTAAATTATAGATGCCCAATTAACCGAGAAAATTAAAAATGAAATGGCTTGATATTGTATGTGAAAAGTGTATGAAATGTCACTATATAACACATTGCCTTCTCTGAGCATCAGTGCAGTTGTCCACTTTGCTAAATGCCTTCTCTCTGGAGACAGGGGGCTGTCTTTACTCTCAATGTATTGAGTTGTGCAGATCTACCAAGAGATGGCACTGAAGAGCATGGAGCGCTTCATGTGCTTCGGCTCAGTGAATCGTTCTGTGAACCAAATGATTCCGAGGGTTCAGTGGTTCAGGAGGCTTCACTTTTCCCATCACTACTGAAACAAACAGATCTCTTACTCGCTCTTTTGTTTTGGTTTCTTTCTCTTAGTTCTGCTTCCGCAATGCATGTGCGCTTCCACTGCCTTACTCCTCTATACCGCCATGTTACAAAGCACAAATAAAACAGCACAGAGGCCAAAACAAATAGACAAACGAAACACACACAAAACAAAACCAAACAAGTATCGTGCTGGTGTATAACCAAGTGTTGATATTTAAGGTTTAATTTGCTTTACCTCCCAAGCCTCGCTCCGCCTCTGAACACACTAACTCCTTTTAGACTATCATCTGAGTACCACATTTAGCGATGGACCTCAACCTCTGGTAGAGAATTTTTTTCTGTGTTTTTGGGACATACAAGGTCCTAATACATATTTGTAGGGTGGGTACATCATTGGCAATGTGGTAAAATAAAAAATAGAGGCTGTTTTTCATGTAATTTACCTGAAAGTAATATTTTAAAAAGTTAGGTGTGGTGGTAAGACAAATGACAGTAACTAGAGTTTTACACATTGGATTAACACAAGAGTCGTATCATTGCATTGAACAACATCTGTGTTTTTACTGAATGTGTCACAGTGTGGGGTAATATGATCATGTGACATCAGAGGTCAAAGGGCACATAGTCATGTTTTGAGCTATTTTTGGACTTTTTGAGTTCAAATGGCTGAAGAATGTGTTCCACCTGAGCTAGAAGTGTTTAAGAAGGTTCATCATATTCCTCAGATTGTGTCAGTTTTGTTACCAAAAAGATTTGATCTGTACCTCACCGTTCGGGTTTAGCAGGGTGTTATAAATGTGTATGGTTTTTCGACCATTCCATGACAATCAGTGCGTTTACATGAGCATAAGAATTCCGATATTTTTCGGAAAAGTAAGTTTTCCGAAAACTAATTCCGATATTAAAAGTCATGTAAACACAGTTTTTGGAAAATGTATCAGAGTATTCCTAAAGTCAGTTTTCGGAAAACAACACCTAGAAATTTCCAATTAAATTCCGAAAACTAACAGAATGTACATCATGTAAACACACTTTTCGGAAAACTTATTCCGATAGTGTACTGCACATGTGCAAACTCTGACCTTCATTCCTGCATGCGGCTTTAGAAAACAGAGAAAATACTAATAAGCTGTAGTCAGTTTGCATGCAGGGATAAAGTAATACATTTGTTAAAGTCTGTATATATTTGTTAATAGCCATACTGAAGCAGCAAATGTTTTCCAGCTTAAAAATGACGTGAGAATTTAAAATAATGTCTGCAAAAGAAACTGGTAATATTGAACAGGATGAGCTGTTGGAAAGGCTGATTGCACATTGTGGGGAATCTGAATAGAGGTATAGGATAGTTATCTTTGAATTTAAGACCTGACACTTCGATAAAGCACTATATTGGATTGGTCTCCGTTCTATCGCAGAAATGCCTGGTCTCTTCAAATCGTACTTAGGGTACTACAGTACTTTGCATGTGAAAATATCCTGCGTTTTCCAAAAACTTTAATCCATGTATACAGTTGAATTCTAATTAGATTTTCTATCGTTAATCATGTAAACACAGACGTGACGTTTTGAATAAAATCAGTTTTCTGATTCAGTTTTCCAACAACATTAGTTTTTGGAAAACGCTTTGTCATGTAAACGTACTGCGTCCGTCTCATGTACGTTTGTTTTTGTCTTGATTATATACTGATTATTAATATCATCATCCAAAAAACAACCCAGCATAAAAACCCTGTTCTTATTTCTGGAGTCTCTTCATAGTTTGATATTTATTTACAATCCAGCATTTGTTGTGAAATTGTTTAAACCAGCTGCTGAATCACAAGGAGTCACTTTATTACTCCCCTTGCAGCATGAATGTGGTTATTGGAATAAATAATGCATTGTATAATAACTATTCCTCATCATTAATGTTCTGTTAGAGATAATTACAGGCTGATTGTATTTGCTCTTATTAGGACTGAAGTCATTGTATTTTGTATCTTGCTCTTAATTGTACTGTAATTCTTCATATGTATTTTTGTATACAACTGTAAGTCGCCCTGGATAAGGGCATCTGCTGAGAAATAAATAATTAATAATAATAATAATAATAACATACATTAACTGTGATACATAACCCAAACAATACAAAATAAACCAAACATACACCCTGGGGTGGGGGTACCCCATCACACCCCATCACAAAGCTATCGGCTAGGCCCTTTTCTCGAGGTGTCATTAACTTTAACAAGCAGTTAACCAACTGACCATTATCCTTGATTCGTTAAGGAAACAACTATAGATTTTCCAGAGGCGTGCATACATGCGGCAACTCATGACATCTAGTGGTCAACCCGTTACACTGCAGGGAGCCAAGCTCTTCTCATTCTCAAACTAGCATGCTGATTCTGCAGCACTTCACCACAGTAATCATATCGGTCTGCTTTTAAGAATCAACCGCTTATAAGAGTCAAATCATCCGGGACACATTTACTGCATTTACTATTGAAGAACACAGTGCATTTCCAGCAATGTCTAAATCAGATTGGCAGATTCTACTTGAATTGTAGATGCTACAGTCAGAGGTGAAAGTCCCTTTCATTTCTTCCCGGTGTAGTGTTGTTTTCAGGTATGTGTTAAGTGGTACTCAGCGCACTGCGCTCACGCATGCCTAAACAACTTCCACTAAGAAAGCAGGGAAGCACCCGTTCAAATCGGGTACGTTATGCTGTTTTCAATGTTTTACATCTTTTTTAATTGAATTGATCAGTTTCCAGTCTTTTACGTTGTTTTTTTACTGTAATTTATAATATTTTCCCACCATTATGAAAATAGTATGTGAATATTTATCATATGCAATACATTGGGTCTTGTACATTTTTTTTTACTTGTACAAATTTACGGTGGACTTTTGTGGATTGTTTTTTCTTTCTAGAGAAATTCATTGTCTGTTTCCAGTTTACGTTTGCAAAAAAATAATGTATAATTAATGGTAAATGTACCTCTTTTTGACAATAGGAAAACACCCATCAGATCTCAATTGATTACACCTGTACGAAAGTCTGACATCGTACCACTTTCTGACATTACATGGGTCAAGTTTTGGTATATGTACCACATTTTGATGATGTACCACTTTCTAACACTACACCAGCTCTTAGTCCAGATCAAGGCTTCTATCAAAGTAAAAAACAACTCATGACTCGGACTCGGACTTGAACTTGAATGATAGTGACTCGGACTCGGACTCGAGGTTTGAGGACTTGATTACAAGTTTCTGTCAGTTATATACAAATGCACATTCTTTGTGAGTGCTCTGTAGCCATTAACCCAGACCTGCCGCTGCATTTCTTTCTTTCTCAGCCTGTCGGAGTGACAGCGCACATGTCTGCTTTATCCTCGGGATACAGGGGGGATAATGCAAATATGTTGGTGTGTGGATGAAAAAGCACAAATAATATCTTCTTAGAGAAACAGCATCAGGTTGGTTTGTCAGAGTGTGTGGTGCTGTGAATGTGGCAGTGAAATAAAACACTCCTCTTAGAGACTTATCTGCTATATAAAGCACACAAAACAAAGTGTAATGAGCTAGCTGACCTCGAGAGGGGACTCCAGTCTTTAAGAGGCTCACACAGGGGCCCCAGTGTGTGTCACTCAGCTGTCTCCTTGACAACAGGAAGTGTAAATACTCCCAGCTGCAGGTATCCCCTGACCGGAGACCGGAGAGAGCAGAGGCTGTGTGGATTTCTATTCTTACTGCTTTAACCCTCTTTCAATGTCAGGATCATCCTGAACCATTATCTTGGTAACCGCTAGCAAGAGTCTGCTAGTACTGGCATGGAAAGAACACTTGCCTGGCTTGACTTGAAAGCAGAGCAGCAGAAATTGATATCGTTCAGCAGCTCCTATAAGCTCCATGTATTAGTTTCATGCTGTATTATCCTCTATGAGTACTTGAAACAGGTCCTGCATACTTCAATAAGAGCACATGGGACACGTGTTCAGATAAAGTGTACTCCCATGCACTCGCTCATCTTAATGACCAAACATAAAGAAAAGCCCTCTTCTACCACAGCTATTCATTAAATCAGCATTATTCCTGAGTGCTGTTTCACCTCAGATACTGTGTGCTAACAGGACATTGATTGAACAGGTCTGTCCTTTAAATGTCAACATTGTCTTTAATTAAAATAATAATAAAATAAACAAATGCATGGAGTCTGCTTCATCCAATCTCTCCATATTCATATTCACTGAACTGACAGATAAGAACATAAGAACATAAGAACATAAGAAAGTTTACAAACGAGAGGAGGCCATTCAGCCCATCTTGCTCGTTTGGTTGTTAGTAGCTTATTGATCCCAGAATCTCTTCAAGCAGCTTCTTGAAGGATCCCAGGGTGTCAGCTTCAACAACATTACTGGGGAGTTGGTTCCAGACCCTCACAATTCTCTGTGTAAAAAAGTGCCTCCTATTTTCTGTTCTGAATGCCCCTTTATCTAATCTCCATTTGTGACCCCTGGTCCTTGTTTTTTTCAAGTCAAAGAAGTCCCCGGGTTGACATTGTATATACCTTTTAGGATTTTGAATGTTTGAATCAGATCGCCAAAGTAGTCTTCTTTGTTCAAGACTGAATAGATTCAATTCTTTTAGCCTGTCTGCATACGACATGCCTTTTTAAACCCGGGATAATTCTGGTTGCTCTTCTTTGCACTCTTTCTAGAGCAGCAATATCCTTTTGTAACGAGGTGACCAGAACTGAACACAATATTCTAGGTGAGGTCTTACTAATGCATTGTAGAGTTTTAACATTACTTCCTTGATTTAAATTCAACACTTCTCACAATATATCCAAGCATCTTGTTAGCCTTTTTTATAGCTTCCCACATTGTCTAGATGAGGACATTTCTGAGTCAACATAAACTCCTAGGTCTTTTTCATAGTTCCCTTCTTCAATTTCACTGTCTCCCATATGATATTTATAATGCACATTTTTATTGCCCGCATGCAATACTTTACACTTTTCTCTATTAAATTTCATTTGCCATGTGTCTGCCCAATTTTGAATGCTGTCTAGATCATTTTGAATGACCTTTGCTTCAACAGTGTCTGCCACTCCTCCTATTTTTGTGTCGTCTGCAAATTTAACGAGTTTGCTTACTGTGTGGGGAGGGGAGGGGAGGAGGGGAGGGGGGGGAGGGGGGCTCCTACATGCAGCCTGCTTCATCCAATCTCTCCATATTCACTGAACTGACAGATCATTCCTACATGCAGCCTGCTGCATCCAATCTCTCCATATTCACTGAACTGACAGATCATTCCTACATGCAGCCTGCTGCATCCAATCTCTCCATATTCATATTCACTGAACTGACAGATCATTCCTACATGCAGCCTGCTGCATCCAATCTCTCCATAGTCACTGAACTGACAGATCATTCCTACATGCAGCCTGCAGCATCCAATCTCTTCATATTCACTGAACTGACATATCATTCCTACATGCAGTACTGATGTAGAGAACCTGGCAGGCTTCAATGGATTTAATGGGAGTGTCACATTTCCACTGCAGCACTGCTCACACGCAGACCCACATGCTTATCTACAAACACAGCGACTGTGTCCAGCTGTTAACAGTGCAATCCAGGTACTGTGTGTGTTTTGATGATCGCTGTGTGTGCGCATACAGGACCAAAGCCGGCTGTGGGGTAGGTGAGTGGAAACAGGAGCTTTAAGCAGCTGACTCTAAAGCCTCGTTTCACAGCAGAAAAGCCTGCTCACATTTCCACTGCAGGAGCAGGTAGAGCCACGCATACAGTACATTGAGGAACCCAGCAAACCATAGGAAAGTGCAGCTTGTGATTCATTTCTATAAATCAGTCCTATACCCACACAGCACAGGGATATGGAGTGACACTGTTAACTTGTTATTGCTTCTTTTTAATCTTAATAAAACAAGCATTGATATGCCCTGATGTCTATCCCTGATTTCACTGAAGCAAACTCTATTCAGCTGGGGGAGACTAGCAGGGTTGTTTAGCAGATAAGAAATATTAACTCTGCTCAATTAATGATTTCCATTACACGAGAGTAGATGTTAAAACTTCATGCTGATTTGAACTCGGCTCTCGCCAAGATAAGCACCAACTGATAAGCCAAGATAAGCACCAACTCGCCAAGACTGCACCCAGCTACCTCCAGACCCTCATCTCTCCCTACACCCCCACTCGACCTCTCCGCTCCGCCTGCACTAGAAGTCTAGCTCTACCTCTGCTACCCCCCCTGCCTCCAGAGCCATCCTTCTCCACCCTTGCTCCGCAGTGGTGGAATGACCTTCCACAGATGTCAGGACTGCCCAGTCCCTGACCACATTCCGCGCCTCCTTAAGACTCACCTCTTCAAACAGCACCTGTAGAACTCCTCTGTTTGTATCCTGGGACACTATCACCCTTCATGTAAATGTGCTTTATTTTGCTCTTATCTGCCCCTATTTTACTGCATTTAATCCTGTACTTCAGAATACTGTAATCTGCCAAGTATTTAACCTGTAGTACTTTGTATTTAATCACATCCTGATAACTATCGCTATTTAATCATATCCTGATGTAACTATCACTATTATCTGCTGTATTATTGAATTTTGGTTTGTCACACTTGTACTTTGCTTGAACAAAAGTTATTGTATTTCTTGCTCTTATTGTATTACTTGTATTGTAACACTTGAAATGTATTTGCTTACGATTGTAAGTCGCCCAGGATAAGGGCGTCTGCTAAGAAATAAATAATAATAATAATAATAATAATAACTAAGCTTTACAGTAAACTAATGTGATCCATCTGTGTCTCCATCCATTTACGTTTCCTTCCATATGATGATGTAGATATCCTTCTGTCTGGTGTTGATGGCTGAAGTGTAATGCTGGCTCCAGGGATCAGCTTATTGCCTCCCTGGCGCATCAGCACACACAACGGCTGCGATGCTGGCTCCGGGGATCAACCAAAGTATGGTCTCCCCAGCGCATCAGCATGACAACCGTCTGGATTGAGCTAAGTAGGGTACATCTCTGGGGTCTTCAAGTGGGCACTTTCCATCCTCGGTGTTTCCTTGACTAGCCCACGACACCTCAAAAGGGCTCGACGGTGATTCTGGCATCCCAGCATCAGCCCCCTCCGTCCCCCACTCAACTCAGCCCAGCTTACTTACCCGTACATCAGCGTTTCTTTCTTTCTATTGTGCTTGAGATCCCCAGCCAGAATCTTTCTGTCTCTCTGCTGCTTCATATAAGTTCTTCACTGTGCGACGCAACTCTTGGCCACTGAATCCGACGTCTCTGAGAAACCGGGTTGTAGAGTGTGCCACAAATCCTCGACAACCCACCTCCACTGAGTAAACCCGGACTCTCCATCCTCGCTGTTCCACTTCAGAGGCTAGTTGAGCATACCACAGTTTCTTCCTCTCATACGCCTCATCTACAGCATCCTCCCATGGCACTGTTAACTCTACCAGATGAACAAGGCGTGCTGATCCAGACCACAAGACAATATCTGGTCGAAGGTTAGTGGTGGCAATCTCAGGTGGAAAAGTAAGCCGTTGACCAACATCTGCCAGCATTTTCCAGTCTCTAGCAGCTTCCAGTTGTCCTGGGCGAGGATTGGTTTTAACACCTTTTAGTACAGTGCTAGTGCTGTCCCAGTTTAACATTAAAAAATAAGATTTGTGGACTGGAAATGATAAAATGCTGCCCAGTATATTTCTGTGCTCTACAGGGTATTTCTTTAAACACTTTCAATTGTTGAGCTATTGGGAAATACTGTGTGAATCCTGTGGTTAAGTATGGGCCCAGGTTTTATTGCGTGTCTGGGAATGTAACCCCCTCAGAGAGCCGAATCGCTTCTCCAGCCCTTTATTTACTCTCCAGAAACCTGAGGTCCACATATTCAAATGAATCAAGACCGTTCAAATCTCTCCAAGGAATCCACACATGCATATTTTAAATATCACTAATAAATTGAAATAAAACACCAATAATTCCTTTAGAAATCGTTTTTTAAAGATGTGTTTTATTACATCTCAATCAGTTAGTTAAAAGCAATGATAAAATAAAGAAAAAAAACTAAACAAAAAAAAAAACACAATTCCAGCCATCAAATAAGTCCGTGGGTATTAGAAGGTGAAAGGGACTGAATCTGTTTCCTCTTCTATTACTGTATAGAAGAACATAAGAAAGTTTACAAACGAGAGGAGGCCATTCGGCCCATCTTGCTCGTTTGGTTGTTAGTAGCTTATTGATCCCAGAATCTCATCAAGCAGATTCTTGAAGGATCCCAGGGTGTCGGCTTCAACAACATTACTGGGGAGTTGGTTTATATATAGAGAGAGGATGTGCCACGGCCCAACTGAAGATGGGTTTATTGTACGAGTCAGTCTTGTTTTTGAGAGCCATGATGTGTCCTTTCTGGAGTCAATTGTCACATCAGTGTCTTACTATTGGGTGCATGACCGAAGGAACTCATTTCATTGGCTCTTTGTTTCCCGGGGGCGAGGTTGTGGGAGTGGCTTCTTTTTGAAGCTCAGTTCAGCTGCGGTTGAGGTGATGGATTTGCACACCCAGGCCCTGAATGATGTATACAGACATTTATTTATATATAACAATCCTGTATTAGAGCCTTGACTCTCTATATATCTTGATAATAAAAAGCAGTCTGGCTCCTTGATCAGCGACACCCTCATAGAGGAGTGCAGTATACTGTGTACAGCCAGCAGGGTTTGTATCTTCAGAGCAGAGCACACAGTCCTCCTCGTAGAGGAGTGCAGTATACTGTGCGGAGCCAGCAGGGTTTGTATCTTCAGAGCAGAGGGTTGTAGTCCTCCTCGTAGAGGAGTGCAGTATACTGTGCGGAGCCAGCAGGGTTTGTATCTTCAGAGCAGAGCACACAGTCCTCCTCGTAGAGGAGTGCAGTATACTGTGTGCAGCCAGCAGGGTTTGTATCTTCAGAGAGTAGCACACAGTCCTCCTCGTAGAGGAGTGCAGTATACTGTGTGCAGCCAGCAGGGTTTGTATCTTCAGAGAGTAGCACACAGTCCTCCTCATAGAGGAATGCAGTATAATGTGTGCAGCCAGCAGGGTTTGTATCTTCAGAGCAGAGCACACAGTCCTCCTCGTAGAGGAGTGCAGTATACTGTGTGCAGCCCCTCCTGAGTCTCTCCCACCTGCAGCACTGAACACCTGGGCAGGTTACTAACTGGGGGATTGACTGGCAGGGCCAACACTCTGAGTAGGACAAACTGGTTTATAAACAATATATAAGAGTAAATTAGACCTGTTATAAATGTACTGTGTAGCCATGCCACAGTCAGTAATTGTATTTGTAACAATAATAAGCGCTGGCATGTACTAGATTCAGAGTTTCTCTTCAGTGCTTACCCTGGGTATTGTTTTAAGATCACACCATGGAGAAATGGGCAAGTGGCTTCTGATTTAGACCAGGTACTTTTAAATATTAGGACTAAAAGTATTGTTTTCATATTAGACTGTAGCTACATGGTTTTTACAGTTAATTTTTAATCTGGGTATTTATTTCAACAGCAAGCTAAAGATAGAGCTGCTCACAGCTGCTTTCTGCTTCTTAAAGGGACAGCGCCACTCGCAGCTCTGAGAGAGCCGATCCCTCAGGAGAGCTGGAATGGAATATTTCCCATGTGATGGATAATGGCTCCTTCAGGGAAGCGCTATTGAAATGAACTCCTGATGGGCTTGTAACCCTTGCTTCTCTCTCTCTGTCTCTCACAGGTGCAGAAACCAGTCCAGTGAGGAGGGGAGGAGGAGCTGGAGTCCCTGGAGGAAGATCCCTTCACTGAAGTGTTCCTGAAACTCTAGACATCTCTCTATAGAAATCCACATCAGACAAGTTCTATATGTAATCATATAAGAGTTTCTATAGCAGTGTACACTGTTTATATTCGCTTGTCATCAGGGGTGAGATTCTCAATAATAAAGTGCAGGTACTCGTATGTGCAGCCGGGTGGAGCAGACCTGTGTATAATTTGTAAACTTCATTTAAAATTGTGCATTTTGTCATGCAGAATGTACATTTATTTAGAACACTTCACATTAAAACTATCTGACATGTAGGTAAAAATCAGACGTCATGGATTACAAAAATATATAATTAAACCCCAGTATTTTGCCACAGCTTATAATTTGAGGGGTGGGGGGGTATATCTATGTAGGCTTGTTGGAATTTATTTTCTTATGTTGAAGTATAATTTTGTATGTATTTTAGCATGTACGATTGTAGGCTATAAATAAATACGTTTGAAGTGTCATTCGTGTTTGTACTCATTATCTATATTATGTATACCATGTATGTAACACTTCATTATACATTTATTAAGCTTTTAATATTACAATAGAACTCCCTAACCCAATACACAACTTGTTTATAATTAATTGTTCGGTGAATTCCTCTACTTATGCATTTTCTCGGGTACTCTTTGCTCAACATGATTAGAAGTAGCCACCAACCACATACAGTATTTTAAGAACATTTTATATGGATACAAACGTGTGAAGGTGAAAGTGTTCATTGCAGTGTTGTAATCGAGTCACAAGAATTGGGAGTCGTCTTTGACATGAAGCCACAGGGGCTAAAGACTCAAGTCTTTGACATGCCAAGCTCGAGTCGAGTCGAGTCATGGGCTGAAGACTCAAGTCGAGTCTAATCTTTGACATGCCAAGCTCGAGTCGAGTTGAGTCATGGGCTGAACACTCAAGTCGAGTCTAATCTTTGACATGCCAAGCTCCAGTCGAGTCGAGTCATGGGCTGAAGACTCAAGTCGAGTCTAGTCTTTGACATGTCAAGCTCCAGTCGAGTCAAGTCGAGTCGCCTATCTGTCTCGAGTCAAAACTGTACGTAGCTGGCGTGGACACAAGCATGACTAGAGTTTTTATCTTCATAGGAGTAACATTCAAAACTCAGTAACTTTTGTTTTTAAATTCATATTATTTTGCTTAGAGCTGTTCCCAGAATGCATTGATACACATACTTTACTTTTAAATGAATTTTATTTCAGATGTCCCAGAAAACAGCTATATTTTACAAATTCCAACATAATCATTGTTTTGAAGGTTTAAATGACAATATATACATACCCCAATGGAAACTTATAATTTCTAGAAATTTCTAGAAAACAAAGAATTTTTCGAAAAATCTTTTATAGCAAAAGTTTTGCTTTTGTGGATGAGGGGAAAAAAAAAGTTACAAGAAATAGATATCTAGAATTTTCCATTTCTTTTGCAAAACTTCTAGAAATGATAAATTTCATTGGGGGTACTGTGTTTTGCAAAGTGGTAATGACGTCTGTGGAGGTGAATGCAATGCAGAATAATCACACAGACAACGTTGGTATCGGCAGCACTAGTGGACCTCAATGGTGTTTATTTAATTCAATAAATGTCCAGAGCCTTAAGGCAAACCTGCAAATAATAATACTGTTGGAAGTGACCAAAGGGGGCGTGTATCACGCTTCTGATTTGTAATCTGGGCATGTTTGACCCAGATAAAGACCTGGCCAAATGTCCCAATATCCGTTCCCTTCTTGTCAACTCGTCACCGCCACAAAACACAAAACACAGACACAGTTTGAAATAGTGCCCCAGCGCCTGATTCTTCAATGGACTCGTGTGCAAAACAAAGACAGTGCTGTCCGGTAGTGAAAACATCTGCCCTTGTTGAATGGTGACACTGCGTTCCTGGTTTTCACCGTTATAACAGGCTCCCACCAGCCCCCCAGCCTTGTCGGCTGCAGCCTTCTCTCTTTGTTTTTTTTTTTTCGGAACAGAGGAGAGAACATCCGCTCAGAAAGGGAAAAACATTACCAATCATTTCCCCTTCTACTTTTCTGCCACATTTTGCGTGTATGGCGGGACTGCCCTTAATTTCAACAAATCAAGACACACAGGTTTAGACACGAGACTGTGGGGTATGTTGTGTGTCGGAAAAACTCACAGTTTCTTTCCAAAAATCAAATAACGGGCTCCTTTTTGGTTGCCAGTTACAGACGCCACGCTACACTCCATAACCATATGTCGGCTGGCGGCACAAAGGAACAGATCTGTCCAAGCCATGCCCCCATGAAGGGAAAAGACATATGCTCTCCGGAGGTCGTTGACCCGGTCCTGGTGGTGGGCTGGTGGAGCAGAGAGGGAGGTGGGGCTCGACCCCATGGGGTGACCCAGTCTGGGCGGATACCAAGGAGTCCTGGTCCTCCGCGAGCTTGACTGCCAGTTCCCAGTGTCGGGGGTTGTGGCGCATCCTTGGGTCTCGCTTCCACATGACAAAACTGCTCAATAACGGGCCTCCCCCATCTGGGCAGTTGTTTTTTAGCGCCATGAGCTGTATCATGTACCCTAGGGGACCACCTGGGGCGTCCATTTCCTTTCCTGAACCTCACCGTTTTCCCGTAATATTCAGACGCGGCGGACCCTCCCCATCGGGTATAATCAGGCAGTCTATGCCCAGAACTTTCATTAAACCACTCTGTTCTGGATCATCTTCCGCCGTCATTTTGTGCACCGTGCCCTCACAGGACCCTCGAGAGGAGATCTGTCCAGCTGCTCCAGCAGCTAAGTGTTCGTAGTCCATCCTCATTCCTTTCAACCACGTGTAGCAAGTGGTAATCACATATCCCAGACAACGTTGGTACAGGTGCAAGGGTGGTCCCAGAGCCTCAAAGGGTGCTGGAAGTGATACGGCTAAACCTTTGTAATCCCGGTTTGACCCGTGGTGTCCCGTTCCCATTACCCTCCCATGGGAAAAATAATCCGGGTTTTGGTGGTCAGATTTCGCCGTCACGACAATACACAAGACACACAGGTTTAAGACAATAAAACACTCCGAGTTTCTCCATATGGTACATGAAGGGCACTGCCATGCCCCCTATTTATACCACCGAGTTATCCGCATCCGCTTATCCGAGGTGACGTCCTTCCATTGGTCAGTGACAGTGACAAGATCAAATGAGTGTCCCAGCAGAGTAGTATCTTAAAGAGTGAGTAGCCCATTTAATGGCCAGAAACACTCTTTTTCGACGACGAGTAGTTGCGCCCCAGGGAGCATTTTTTTTACTTATGTACAGAACAGGGTGTTCTACTCCGCCTACCATTTGAGACAGGACTGCACCCAAACCGACATCCCAAGCATCGGTGTGGAGGATGAATCTCTTAGTGAAGTCTGGAGTGATGAGAGCAGGGGCCTGGCAAAGTCTCTGCTTAACAGTATTAAACGCCCCTGACATTCTTCTGACCATTTAATTGAATTTGGTGCGCTCTTTTTGGGTGAGGTCAACTAAGGGATTAACCACTGTGGCATACTCGGGATAAAGCGGCGGTAATAACCGGCTAACCCCAGTAGCGACCTCACTTGAGCCTTGGTTTTGGGATTGCTGCGTCTACCAAGGCCTGGACCTGGAGACAACGGGTTTCACCCTGCCATTCCCCATTACAAATCCCAAATATTGTGTTTCTTTTTTGGCAAACGCACATTTTACTTAAGTTAGCTGTCAGCCGGGCTGCCCTAGAGACTGAAGGACGGCTGTGATCCCAGCCAAATGCTCTCGCCAGGTGGAGCTTGTAAATGACCACATCATCAATATACGCCGCCGCATATTCACGATGTGGGTGTAAAACCTGGTCCATCAGTCTCTGGAAGGCAGCAGGCGCACCATGTAACCCAAACGGCATGGTTGTAAAATGAAACAGCCCCTCTGGTGTTGAAAATGCGGTTTTCTCTCTAGAACTACGAGTTAACGGGATCTGCCAATATCCCTTCGTCAGATCCAGAGTTGAGATGAACCTCGCCGTCCCCAGTCTATCTAGAAGTTCGTCCGACCCGAGGCATGGGATACGCATCAAACTTGGCAATAGTGTTTACCTTGGCGGAAATCAACGCAGAAGCGGTTGGTGCCGGGCCTTTTGGCCACTATCACAATTGGACTGCACCACTGCCCCTGGAAGGCTCAATCACCCCAAGTTCGAGCATGTCCCATACCTCTTTGCGAACGCCACTCCGTCGACTTTCCGGGATCCGGTAAGGTCTCTCTCTGCACTGTGACACCTGGGGAGAGATAATGTCATATTCAGCAAGGTTAGTTCTACCGGGCGTGTTAGAAAAAACATCGCTAAATTCCTCAATTAACCTCGCGCGTAGTTCACGTTGCTGATCAGGAAGTAACTGTTCCCCCATCGAAATGTTCTTTGTGCTAGAGGGTTCTAGCTCGGGCCCTAAATCATCCTCTATATTGCCTGGGGCTATGAATAACACCTCTTTGCCTGCCAGGGCTTTAATAAATTTATGTGATAAATTTCTTTTTTTTTTACGGCGATCGGGCTGTTTAATTTTAGTAATTCACCTTTCCTATAGCCCGAATCACCTCATATGGCCCTTGCCATTTAGCACATAGTTTGGATTCCGATGAGGGAAGTAGCAGCATTACCTTGTCTCCAGGCGAAAAGTTCGGATTAATGCATTTTGATTGTAATGCTGCTGTTGTCGATGCTGAGCCGATCTGAGATTGTCTTGGGCCAAACGACCGACCAAATCTAGGCGATCTCTAAGTAGGAGCACATGCTGCACTACATTTTGGACGAGCCTTTGTGCTCCTCCCACCCTCTCTCAACAGATCGAGAATGCCGCGAGGCTGTCGGTCGCAAAAGAGCTCGAAGGGGAGAACCCTGTCGAACTCTGCGGCACCTCTCACTGCAAAAGGAGGTAGGGAAGAAGTTATGCCCAATGTTTTTGCTCTTGATTCACAAATCGCCTCAGCATCGCCTTCAGAGTCTGATTGAACGTTCCACCAATCCGTCCGTCTGTGGATGATAAACCGGCGTTCTGATGGGACGTATTTTTAGTAATTTATATACCTGCTGTAAGGTATTTGACAAGAAATTAGTTCCATGATCAGTCAATATCTCGTTGGGATCCCTACTCTTGCCATAATCTGCACTAGTTCTTTGGCTATCAGCAGCACTAGTGGACCTCAATGGAACTGCCTCTGGGTATCGCGTTGCGTAATCTACCACCACTAAGATATGCGATACCCGGAGTCAGAAGGTAGCAAAGGGCGACTATGTCCACGGGCGATGCGTTCAAAGGGGTGGAAATGATCGGCAGTGGGACCAAAGGGGCGGGCGTCGACCCGGCGCTACTCGCTGGCAGTCTGGGCATGTGGCTACATATTTCGACACTTCCTTATAAAGACCTGGCCAAAAGAATCGAGCCAATATCCGCTCCCTTGTCTTGTCAACTCCGAGGTGCCCCCGCAAAAGGGATATCATGCGCCAGCCCTCATGACCTCTAGTCGACACGGCGGGGAACCAGTAATTGTGTTACAGGATGTCCTGTGCCCGCGACCAGGTTTACCCTATATAGTAATTGCCTTGATAATGAAGTGTGGAAATACTAGTGCCCCAGCGCCTTCAACATCCTTACCTTCAATGGACGGGACCTGTCCCCAAATGTGCACCAGTGATGGGTCATTTTTCTGCTCCCACACTAGGTTCACATTTGAGTGCCACATGTCCGTATATTGAGCGGGCGGGAGTAACATCTGCCCTTGATGGCCCAGTAACCCCGCCTCTCGGTCACACATGCTCCGTTCCCTTCGACTGACGTTTTCACCGCTATAACAGGCTCCCACCAGCCCCAGCCTTGTCTCATTAACGCCCTCCCATTTCCGCCTTCTCTCTTTGTTTGTTTTTTTTTCGGCCGAACAGAGGAGAGAACATTTCGCTGAAAGGGAAAAACATTACCAATCATTTCCCCTTCTACTTTTTCTGCCACATTTTCGTGTATGGCGGGACTGCCCTTAATTTCAATAAATCTTTATAGTTGGGCCAGTCCCACCCAGAATAACGGGATGTGGTAACCTTCCGCCACCCCAACTACCAGGGAACGTTTAATCGGACCGACCGATAAATATGCTTTTACTGTGGGGTATGTTGCCGTGTCTCCATGGATACAGGAGATCGCCACCTGACCTTGTGGCTGCCACACCATACCGCCTAAGAGAGATGCTCTAATTAAGGTCTGACCACACCCTGTGTCCACTAATGCATGGGTTTTCATTTCCAAAATCACCTTAACAATACAAGGCCCCTCCCACCATTTTTCCCTCGCTTGCCGCTTCAGATGCCAGATTACAGACGGCCACGCCACACCCATCGCAGATGGGCATGACTCCAGCCTGATGTCCCGCTGGCGGCACCTAAAACAGGTAGGGGAAAGGAGGGCACAGTGTTAAATGGTCTGTCCCGCTGCTGGTATGGCAGCGGGGCAGGGCAGCACCTCTACCCAGCTGGGGGCCAACCTTGGTCTCCATGAAGAGGAGGCAAGGTCGCCCATTGGGGTTGGTGCTCTCGGAGGTCGTTGAACCGGTCCTGGTGGTGGGGCTGGCGGAGCAGAGAGAGGAGGGGGGCTCGGCCGCCCGCTGAGGTAGCGGGGTGAGTAGCCCGGTCTGGGGGATACCAGGGAGTCCTCAAGTCCTCAGCGAAGCTTGACTGCCTGTTCCAGGGGTGTCGGGGTTGTGGCGCCCATTATCCATCCTTGGGTCTCGGCGCCCGACCACATGACAAACTGCTCAATGACGATGGCCTCCCCCATCTGGGCAGTTGTTTTTTTTTAGCCGGGTGAGCCAGTGTATCATGTGGTCACAGAGCTTGTGCGACCACCCTGGGGCGCACGTTCGGGGACCTCCTGTACTCCCTGAACCTCACTGGTGCGTTTCCTCCGTAATGTTAAGACGGCGGAGAATAGCCAGCTTTACCAGGTCATATTGAGCGCGCCGCCATCCCCATCGCCTGGTAGGCTGCCTGCACTTCCCCAATCAGGCAGGGTCCCAGCTGGCTTGCCCAGAACTGTCGGGGCCATGACGCTGTGGTAGCCAGCCGCTCAAATGCCACCAGGTATGCTTCTGGATCATCATCCGCCGTCATTTTATGCGTCCTTGCTTTGGGCGCTATGAAGCTGCGTTCAGCTGATGCTGTGGGAGGTATTGCCAGCCCGACCCTCGATCAGCGCAGTGTACCTCTCCTCTCTCCGTCTTTCCTCCACCTCCCGCCTGCTGTCCAGCTGCTCCAGCAGCGCCGACAGTGTTGCGTAGTCCATCCCACTTCTGTCACCACGTGGGCAAAGTGGTAATGACGATGCAGGTGAGTGCAGTGCAGAATAATCACACAGACAAACGTTGGTACAGGTGCAAGGGTGTTTATTTAATTTAATAAATGTCCAGAGCCTTAAGGCAAAACCTGTAAATAATAGTGCTGGAAGTGATACAGCGGCGTGTATCACTTCTATTTGTAATCCCACGGGTTTGACCCAGAACCCCAAAGTCCCGTTCAGACACCCACACTAAACACAAACACAAAGACAGTGTGTGATTCAAGTGCTAAAAGGTGCAAACAGAAGACAGTTCCGTAGTGAAAAGGTGAGTGGTGAAGTCCGGTTTTTTTTGGCCTCGCGGCTGCAGCTCCGGATCGTGCTCAGTAATCTTTAGTGAGAAAACAACACACAAGACACACAGTGTTAAGACACAGACACGAAACACTCACGGTCGATTCCACAAATACGGGCTCCTTCTTGGTTATATAATTTAACCATATGCAAAGGAACAGATCACTCAGCCATGCCCCTATTTATACCCTCGCCCATGACCCCGAGGTTAACAGCGATCCGCTCCTCCAGTCCTCGGATGCCACGCCGCTTACCATCTGGGTCACTGAGCTCGGGTGCCATAGCTCCTTCCGAACTGACCGACTTCCATCTACCCTACGGAATAAATTGTCGTGCCATTTCATTAAGGGTACTCTGTTCCTCGTACACCGCGGCTCTCACAGGTCGAGAGGGAGATCTAACACTAAGACTCATTCGATCTCTGTCACAGGGGTAATTTATCAACACGGTACAGAAGGTCTCGACAATTTCAAAGTGAGGGTACGTGGCGGCGCTCTGGGCTCCGACCACCCGACCATTAACCACAGCTGCTTGGTCAAAGAGTCTGCCCAGCACGCCGTCACGCCCTTGCTCGAGTCGGAAGTCACGGGAGCGAAGCTAAGAAATCAGCTCCCATGGCTTCCAACTCATGGTCAGATCGGTCCCGAGCAGAGGCAGCCGAGCCAGACCCCTCGCGCTGGCTCCGCCTCCCCCCAGACTCTTCACCAACCCCCCACCTGAAACTTCTCCGACCCCCTCCATTGCCAGCCCTCATTCTTAGCGATCCGACGCTCCCGCTTAGTTTTACGGGTTTAAATTTATGACAATACCACTCCGGATCACGAAAGGGAAAAATCTCTCCAATTATTTCCTCTTTCTTAGCCAATAAGGAGGACGGGGCTGTCAGGGCAGCTAACCAATCTTTAAACTGCTCACAGTCCCGTCCCAGAACTACCGGCACTGGCAATTGAGGACATAATCCTACCTGCACCCAAGTCCACTTGCTGGCCAATCGTCATATTCACACTGATCTTGGGATAGGAGCGCATATCCCCATGAATACATTTAATATGCACCGTCCCAGTATATGTTTATGCCCCGGTGAGATTAGGGCTCTCCTGTACTAGAGACTGACCACACCCTGAATCCAGGAGAGCCTGGGTTTTTGCACCATCCACGGTCACAGGAATAACAAAACCCTTGTGCTGAAGTGACTGAGGTAATTGAACGTGCTTACCTGGTCGGCCGAGGTCACACCCATCACCGGGACAGTCCTGGCGGAGGTGGCCCACCTCCTGCACGTCCAACACCTCGGTGGGCTGATTTCTCCCCGAGGCTTCGCAAGAGGTGGAAATACCGAGCCATAACAGGGGCTCAGCCGATAAGGTGTCCTCACGAGACCCCGGTCCGACACCGCAGCAGCCCGTGGGTAACCCAACCCTGCCCCAGTTCCCGGGCCGGAAGCCCCGCCGACACCCCCGACCAAATACTCGATTACCCGTCCCCCAGTCCCTTCGCCCTCTCCGGGCCAGTTGAGGGAACGTTCGGTAGCCCCACTTCGTCCAGACAGTTTAGCTGGTGTTGGCTCCGCCGCCTGGTATTGTTCTGCCAACTCAACCGCCCGGTCCAAAGTGGCAGGGGCCTGCCGCTGTACCCATAGCCGAGGTCCCGAGCCAAGCACTCCAGAAATCGCTCCACCACGATCACCTCCACCAACCTGGCTTTGGTGGTCGCGTCCGGTTCAACCAGCCCAGAGCGTAATCCTTTAGCGGTGGGCTATGGTTCTGGGATGCTCCTCCGCCCGGCGCCTCCCGAACTTGCGCCGATATCCTCTGGCATGGCCCCACCTGATTAAGGATGGCCGCCTTTAGTGTGGGGTAATCCATCATTTGTTCCGGGGACAGCGCCCTCGTTGCCTGTGCCTCTCCCGCCAGCTGGGGTAAGAGGCAGGTAGCCCACTGTGCCTGGTCCCACCCGCCGAGATGCCATAGCCTCCGAACACCTCCAGGTAGGCTTCAGGACGATCATCAGCCGTCATTTTGGTGGGTCTCTGCAACCTGGGATCTGGACCTGCGGGTCTAGCAGCCCCCTGCACCGCAGCAGTGAGGGTCTGACGAACAGATCCATCATCGCTGCAAATTGTGTGGCATCCATTTTGGCTCCTTCTGGGGTTGCACTGCTTTTATTAGGCAATGCCAGTGAATCCCACTTCTGACACCACGCGTGTGGAAGGGTGGGGAAATCACTGACACCGGAGACAGAAAGTTGGGTTTCTAAACACCCCTTGGGTGCACTATTTATTTCTCGCCACCAGGTGGCACGAGACACCGTTGTTACCAACGATGGTAAAGGTGTCTCAGTGCTCACCTATAGCGCTGCGCCACGTTAATAAATAATAAGAAACAGAAGGCAAAAGAAAACAAAACAAATACACAAAATCTACAAAATAAAGTACTGCACTCAGCAGCAAAAACAAACCCCAACCCGTCGCTAGTCAAGACGGCCCGGGACTCAGTCCTACTCTCACCCTGTTCCTCACTACTCTATACAATCCGGGTTCTGCCCATTTATTTTCCCCGCTACACTTATTCTTTCTTTTGGTGTCGCTTTTTTTTATTTCTTTTTCGTCGCTGCATGCTCTTCCAGCCCCGCTCTGTCCGTCCAGTAGGGTCTCTGCTGGCCCATTCATTAAAAAATCTGGCAGACCTGAGGAAACAGTAGAGTATTATCTTATAGGGCCAACAATCACCCCAAGACCCGCCTCCCAGCCATTCAGAGAGAGGGAGAGTCCACACACCCCCTCTCCCACCTCCCCGTGTCACAGGCATGACTGACAGGCGGTTGTTGGACGACTGCTGCCCTTCCCTGCAGCACTGTGAACACGCCAGCAGAGTCAGCACAGGTCCCCCCTGTTTCAGACACTGTCTCAAATGATAATATTTTGAGACAGCGATAATTCCTCTTTTCTCCCCAGTCACTTAGTTAATATTCTTGTATTAGGGGAATCAACTTTGTGGGACCTGATAGACACTCTCTCCCTAGCAACTAGAAAAATCAACCAATCAGAAAAGTCGGTAGACAACAGTATCAAGAATACCACAAGGTTGGTTTGTGCTGACTAAGGAAGATAAGAATTACCACAAGTCATGAACTCTGTGCAAAAACTGATTATATAAGGAACTGTTTGACTTAGTGTTTTTTGAGCTTTCTTTGCGGTTGCATGCAGAGTCTGTGACACTCTGTTGAACGCTCCAGTTTGCAAACTAATAAAGTGTGAGTTGCTCCAACTTGTCTCTTCTCTATTGTTTTCAGTACAGGACCGGAGTCTGCAGCATTGTATGCAGAAAATTCCACCACATGATCCAGAAAACTATATAAGCTGCATAAAAACTTAGCTCGGGGTGCGATTCTGCGATTGCTAACAGAGTCTGCGTTACTCTGTTGAACGCCCAGTTTGCAAACTTATTAAAGGTAAACTTTTGTTTGACTCAATTTGTCTCTTGGCACATTCTTTTCGGGTCTAAAAGGAGATATTGAAATTTCCATTACAAGCACTTAATCATTTTGTACATAACATTTATTTTCATAAAGTAAAAATGTAAAAAATGATATCTAGTTTTTGGCACATTAAGCATTTTAGCATGAAATAAACTGTAGACTGTTTCATTCCCCCCTCACTACCTCACGACTGCCTTTGGGCTGCCTGGCCCCACAATGACTTAACTAGGATATTCTCTTACAGTGATCTGACCAAAAACATTTCATGTAAAAAAATAGCCACATTCAAATATAAGAGTGAAACTGTATCTATAAGGGGCCAAGTCATTCAAATTGGATCAAAACATTAAATTATAAACATCAAAAATATGAACAGAAGTGCTGCAGAGTTCAGGCAAATTGCATTCCCGAGTTTATCTCAATCTTTATAAGTATCCCTCGCCTTCCTTTACAATATCGTCTGCACTTAAGAACAATACATTGCCATTGTTTACTGCTTATTTCTCCCAATCGATGATAGAGTAAATACAGATAGATTTTGATGTGCATGTGGCATTACAGTATCTAGAGATGTACAGAAACACACGTTGAATGCCAGTTAAACAATCAAGATAGTAGTTTTCATCTTAATCTTGGTACTGTATAGAGTCACAGTAGCTGCTCTGTCCATTCTTATTCTAATCTAACAGGTGTAACTACAGTGAATCTTGATTAAACTTGATATTTCAAATATGGGGAAATGAATATTCGCTGGCGACACAGTTTAACACAGGATGCATATCATATTTCCTTTTAGACAAACAGAATAGTGATGGACAGCAGGACCACATTAACTCATCAATTCACGTGGCGGGAGCCAGGGCTGCGAGAGGAAGGGAGAGTTTTTTGCAATTTAGGATTGGAAGCTCGGACTCTAGACAAGGGAGAGAGAAAAGGACAGAGCCTAATGGCCTCCGGGCCCCTGAAAACACAGAGTCCTCTGACTTCTCGGAGAGTCGTTATAGGTGTTACCTCATGACTGGGTCCCAGTTACCGACCAGGTTCGACCCTCAGAGGACGGAACGGCTCATATGAAGCCTTGACTTAAGGAAGAAAAGAGAATCTGAAAGAACACAAATAATTGTTGAAAGTACTGATTAGAGGAGAAACCTCAAAATGGAGCGTGGTGTACCACAGGGATCAGTATTAGGTCCTCTGCTATTCCTAATCTACATTAATGATTTAGATTCTGGTATAGTAAGCAAACTTGTTAAATTTGCAGACGACAGAAAAATAGGAGGAGTGGCAAACACTGTTGCAGCAGCAAAGGTCATTCAAAATGATCTAGACAGCATTCAGAACGGGGCAGACATATGGCAAATGACATGTAATAGAGAAAAGTGTAAAGTACTGCACACATGCAATAAAAATGTGCATTATAAATATCATATGGGAGATACTGAAATTGTAGAAGGGAACTATGAAAAAGACCTAGGGGTTTATGTTGACTCAGAAATGTCTTCATCTAGACAATGTGGGGAAGCTATAAAAAGACCAACAAGATGCTCGGATATATGGTGAGAAGTGTTGAATTTAAATCAAGGGAAGTAATGTTAAAACTTTACAATGCATTAGTAAGAACTCACCTAGAATATTGTGTTCAGTTCTGGTCACCTTGTTACAAAAAGGATATTGCTGCTCTAGAAAGAGTACAAAGAAGAGTGACCAGAATTATCCCGGGTTTAAAAGGCATGTCGTATGCAGACAGGCTAAAAGAATTGAATCTATTCAGTCCTGAACAAAGAAGACTACGCAGTGATCTGATTCAAGCATTCAAAATCCTAAAAGGTATAGACAATGTCGACCAAGGGGACTTTTTTAACCTGAAAAAAGAAACAAGGACCAGGGGTCACAAATGGAGATTAGATAAAGGGGCATTCAGAACAGAAAATAGGAGGCACTTTTTTACACAGAGAATTGTGAGGGTCTGGAACCAACTCCCCAGTAATGTTGTTGAAGCTGACACCCTGTGATCCTTCAAGAAGCTGCTTGATGAGATTCTGGGATCAATAACCTACTAACAACCAAACAAGCAAGATGGGCTGAATGGCCTCCTCTCGTTTGTAAACTTTCTTATGTTCTTATGTTAGTTACGGGTCTCGAGCACTAAGAGTATGAGGGCCACCTCCCAGGAGGGTAAAGGATGAAGTAAGACAGAGCCTTCTTTCATGAGGCAAGATAAAGTGCATGAGCTGCGAAATAATAGTGTGGTCGGTAGTCCCCTCTGACCACACGAAGAACCTGCAGAGTTACTGGAACTCCAGGTCGGGGAAGTGAGATTCACTATCTCCCAAAAGATGGATCACCGGCTGAACCCTGAACCCTCACCTGTGAAGACAAACAAAGACCGCGTGCCAATGTATAACATAAAAGTAGAAGAGACAAACAATGACAAAGACAAACAAAATAACTAAAATAGCTGATTAGTGGAACAAGCTATGTGTTGGCCACCCATTCGGCTGAGAGGAAAAAAAAACCTTTTATCGGGGAAAACCTCTGGTGGTCCTGGCGGAGAGGGCTAATCCGGGCATACTAGCTATAGACTGGTGAGCTGCAGTGATATCAGATGTAGGAGTTGACTGCTGAAGAGGACCAGCACCCCATGGTCTTGATCAGGTGATGGCTGATGTGGGCTCTGGCTGCTGAAGAGGCTGTGCCAATCCTGAAGGAGTGTGTGGTGTAGAATAGGGGAGAAAGACCTGCTCTGGTGACGAGAGTGGAGAGGTGGGAAGAGAACCAGTGTCTGGTAATGATGCTTTTGGAACAATTATAGGAAGTCTGGAAGGAGATGCAGGGGGGATTCTTGGTGATTCCTCAGAGTGTCAGACGTACTTCTGGGATGACTGCATTATTGTAGATGCTTGGAAGATGGCGAGCTTGGATGATGAAATTGTGGGAAACTGATATCCAAACAATTAAAGATGAGCTGCTGGAACTTATTTCGTTGATTGTTCCAGTGTTGCAGCAAGGTGTACCACATTCTGATGTCTTTTCTTGCAGTTGAGGCGAGAGCGAGAAGGCGCGATATGAATGTTCTGCTTTGGGGAATAATGCGAATTGCGAAATTGAAGTGGCCGAGGGGAGATAACGGGTTGTGTTTAGAGATTGATTTTGATACTTAGAAGGTGTTAATGAGCTGAGGAATGCGCTCCAGATTGTCAAATGGGTGGCAGGCTTCGGATTTGACAGTGTCCCAGGTGATTCCGAGGAATTCTAGTTGGGTTGCTGGGCCGACGGTTTATTTTGAGAGTGGGACGCCTACTGAAGAAAACAGGGATCACAGATTGGAGATTGCATGAGTGAGGGGGGGGGGGAAATGAATGCAAAACGAATATTTTTGCATATGAATGGGACAGAGGGACCAACAAAGGGGGCCAACCAAGGCTTTAAAGCCGGCTCCACACCTGAGCGATCAGTTGCGCAACCCAATTGCTCCCGAAATCGCGCAACTCAGTTGTGAGCAATTGCTGTGTCCACACCTGAGCAATTACTTGAGCAACAAGTTTCCCGCATCTACAAGGGTCCCGCATCTACAAGGTTCCCGCATCTACAAGGTTCCCGCATCTACAAGGTTCCCGCGTCTTTTTACACTTTTATTCCATCTACAAGGTGAAGTAGTTTTTTTTTGTTTTTGAGAACTCAGTTGACACGTTTTTTTTTTCTTTGTCTACAAGTTTAATACAATTAAGAGCAAGATAAAAATACAATGACTTTGGTTCTAGCAAGTACAAGTATATGACAAAATACGATTCAATAACGGAGCAGATAACAGTGTCAGTGATAGTTACATCAGGATATCCAGAGGGGCCCTCACCCCCCATCTCAGCAACATCCCGGGACACACCTGCCAAACACAGCACACACTTTGGAGCTGATCGCACTTCGGTCAGTACACTGCAGTGTATACTGATAGGAGCCAAAGCCGCTGTTGCTGCAGGGACGCTCGGCTGGCAGATGCTTCTGTATTCGAGACTGCGTGTGGTATTGGTAGCAGTGCACCCGGTTGACAGTGCTGTGGCAGGTGTTTTACTGTGCAGTGTTATATGTTGTAGTCAGAGAGCTGTCTTTCACTAAAGCGCTGATTCGAATGTTTTGAGGAATGAGGGGTCTTGCTGTCGTGTATCTTGCAGTGTAAAAGTACAGCCATGGTGCACACAGCTCTCTGTAAGCCTTTGTTTTGATTGCTTATTCATCTTTTTATATACATCATATTTTGTGATTTTCATTTACAAGGTAGAATAATCCTTTTGGAAAAGGTGCTGTGTAATCTCATGTTAGTGTTCTTACATGGTTATAATCCTCATTGTTATTAACATTGTTATTATTATTAGTGTTATAATCCTCATTGATATTATTATTATTAGTGGACAGTCCCATGAAACTGTATGAATTGTGCGGTTCTCTTCCCTCCCTTATAAAAGTTTACCACAGTATTTTTGCAGTTTTACTATTCTTTTACCATGGTTATATTATGCATGTAATATTTATAGTTTACCCTGGTTTGACATGTTTATTAATATGCTTTACGTCTCTGTGCTTTACAATGCTTCCCTATGCTTTACCAGACCTCTCTGTGCTTTACAATGTTTCCCTATGCTTTACCAGACGTCTCTGTGCTTTACAATGCTTCCCTATGCTTTACCAGACCTCTCTGTGCTTTACAATGCTTCCCTATGCTTTACCAGACCTCTCTGTGCTTTACCAGACCTCTCTGTGCTTTTACAATGCTTCCCTATACTTTTACCAGACCTCTGTGCTTTACAATGCTTCCCTATGCTTTTACCATACCTCTCTGTGCTTTTACAATGCTTCCTATGCTTTACCAGACCTCTCTGTGCTTTACAATGCTTCCTATGCTTTTACCAGACCTCTCTGTGCTTTATAATGCTTCCCTATGCTTTTTTTACCAGACCTCTCTGTGTTTTTACAATGCTTCCCTATGCTTTTACCAGACCTCTCTGTGCTTTTGCAATGCTTCCCTATGTTTTACCAGACCTCTGTGCTTTACAATGCTTCCCTATGCTTTACCAGACCTCTGTGCTTTTACAATGCTTCCCTATGTTTTACCAGACCTCTCTGCGCTTTACAATGCTTCCCTATGCTTTACCATACCTCTCTGTGCTTTACAATGCTTCCCTGTGCTTTAACAGACCTCTGTGCTTTACAATGCTTCCTGTGCTTTACCAGACCTCTCTGTGCTTTTACAATGCTTCCCTATGCTTTACCAGACCTCTCTGTGCTTTTACAATGCTTCCCTATGTTTTACAGACCTCTCTGTGCTTTTTACAATGCTTCCTATGCTTTACCAGACCTCTATGTGCTTTACAATGCTTCCCTGTGCTTTAACAGACCTCTCTGTGCTTTACAATGCTTCCCTATGCTTTACCAGACCTCTCTGTGCTTTACAATGCTTCCCTATGCTTTACCAGACCTCTCTGTGCTTTTACAATGCTTCCTATGCTTTACCAGACCTCTCTATGCTTTACAATGCTTCCCTATGCTTTACCAGACCTCTGTGCTTTACCAGACCTCTGTGCTTTACAATGCTTCCCTATGCTTTACCAGACCTCTCTGTGCTTTTACAATGCTTCCCTATGTTTTTACCAGACCTCTCTGTGCTTTACCAGACCTCTCTGTGCTTTTACAATGCTTCCCTTCACGCTACCAGACCTCTCTGTGTTTTTACAATGCTTCCCTATGCTTTACCAGACCTCTCTGTGCTTTACCAGACCTCTCTGTGCTTTACAATGCTTCCCTGTGCTTTAACAGACCTCTCTGTGCTTTACAATGCTTCCCTGTGCTTTACCAGACCTCTCTGTGCTTTTACAATGCTTCCCTATGCTTTTTAGACCTCTCTGTGCTTTACAATGCTTCCCTATGCTTTACCAGACCTCTCTGTGCTTTACAATGCTTCCCTATGCTTTACCAGACCTCTATGTGCTTTACAATGCTTCCCTATGCTTTACCAGACCTCTCTGTGCTTTACAATGCTTCCCTATGCTTTACCAGACCTCTGTGCTTTACAATGCTTCCCTATGCTTTACCAGACCTCTCTGTGCTTTTACAATGCTTCCCTATGCTTTACCAGACCTCTATGCTTTACAATGCTTCCCTATGCTTTTTACCAGACCTCTGTGCTTTACCAGACCTCTCTGTGCTTTACAATGCTTCCCTATGCTTTACCAGACCTCTGTGCTTTACAATGCTTCCCTATGCTTTACCAGACCTCTCTGTGCTTTACCAGACCTCTCTGTGCTTTTACAATGCTTCCCTACGCTTTTACCAGACCTCTGTGCTTTACAATGCTTCCCTATGCTTTACCAGACCTCTCTGTGCTTTTTACCAGACCTCTCTGTGCTTTTTGAATGCTTCCCTGTGCTTTAACAGACCTCTCTGTGCTTTTACAATGCTTCCCTGTGCTTTACCAGACCTCTCTGTGCTTTTACAATGCTTCCCTATGCTTTTACCAGACCTCTGTGCTTTTACAATGCTTCCCTATGCTTTACCAGACCTCTCTGTGCTTTACAATGCTTCCTATGCTTTACCAGACCTCTATGTGCTTTACAATGCTTCCCTATGCTTTACCAGACCTCTCTGTGCTTTTACAATGCTTCCCTATGCTTTACCAGACCTCTCTGTGCTTTACAATGCTTCCCTATGCTTTACCAGACCTCTCTATGCTTTTGCAATGCTTCCTATGCTTTACCAGACCTCTCTGTGCTTTACCAGACCTC